>OU452238.1:2500-489210 GCA_911728455.2 Marthasterias glacialis | reverse complement strand
TTATTTTGATGATAATCTGCGAAGTCGAGAAAGCTGGAACTGGATTCTAGTGAAATCCTTATTTGAAATTATTGGTGCACTATTCACACCTACCCGTAAATAAGCTTTTGTTGGGTAACAAGAAGGCACGTCAGTGATAAGCTCAACTGTGTTTGCCAGGGCTGTTGTTTCGTTTTCTTCATGTGTCAAAAAGAAGAACCTGGGCGTGGCTCCAATATCAGTCTTAAGGGTGTCGACCTCAAGATTATAGTCAAATTCTGTGAAACCATCCAATCAATCAATCCATCAGTATATTAATCGTTTATCAATCAATCGATAAGTTAATCTCTATTGGCCAATCATCAATGATTCAACCATAGTCATCAATCAATTAATTGATCGCAGTCTGTCATCAATAAAGCAGTCGATCACAGCGGGCGTGTTCGATAAACTAAACAACTTATATTGATTAACTATCAGATATAAATCAACAAATCAATCACCGGTCATCAATACGTAAATTAATCATCCGTCATTAATCAATCACCCAATAAACCATTCAATCACCATCAATTATCGTATTCTATAAATCAATCAAAAAGACCTCCCTATCATCAGTCTTCGATCAATCATTCAATCTATCTGTCGATCATCAATCTCCAATTCACCAGTTATGAGTCATTGATGAATAAATCAATCAATAATCCGATCAATCACCAGTCATCAATGAATCAATCAAACGAGCTATCACTGAGACATAGACAGTAGTATATCAATCGAACAGGAACAAATGTCCTGTTTTATATATGTATCGTTGTATGTTGCTGTTTCATTCATTTTTAATTTATGACATTAATTGTTCATATTGCTTTTACATTGAACATTTTACAAGTTGGATATAGCTAGCGATCGTATAAAAAAATAATAGTAATAATAATAATAATAATGATTCAAATCGATAATATTGATTTAAGATACGACTAAACTTACTGACGGCATCCGGCAAACCGTGGTCAGCTGTGTAGTAAAAACAAGCTTGTACGTCTAGACAAGGCCGACCCTCTAATTCGCAGTTAAGATACGCTGGGTCAAGGGTCGAGGGTTCCACTTCAATCCAAACTCTAATCTTGATGATAGGAAGGGTCCTGAAACATACAAAAGATCAGTAGCTTGAGGGGTACTGCAGCTTCCTGACGGGTTAGAAAAATACTAACTGCTTAATACAACAAACATTACTTATCCATAACAGGTTATCAACCAAATAATACCATGTTATGTATATTTTTGTGGGCGTTTCCTTTGTAGTTTGTACATTGCAAAAAAACACTGGCTAAGCACAATTTTCTGCTTAACAGCTATGTGAAATTTTGCTAAGTACTGCCATGGACCTTCATATACTGAGGTAAAAGCAATCTGTGTCATGTCCCCTGTACAAAGTGCTACTTCTCACTCTTATTTCAAAACAGGGGCCAGACTTTTCTCTCTGGTTCAGTGGCGTCATTTTTGTTTTGTTTTGTTTTTCAATCGAGTCTACTGATCGAAACGTTGAGTTGATACATCCCCAGTTGTTTTTAGAGATACCTTAGCTCAAAGAGAGAGAGAGAGAGAGAGAGAGAGAGAGAGAGAGAGAGAGAGAGAGAGAGAGAGAGAGAGAGAGAGAGAGAGAGAGAGAGAGAGAGAGAGAGAGAGAGAGAGAGAGAGAGAGAGAGAGAGAGAGAGAGAGAGAGAGACACAGAGAGAGAGAGAGAGAGAGAGAGAGAGAGAGAGAGAGAGAGAGAGAGAGAGAGAGAGAGAGAGAGAGAGAGAGAGAGAGAGAGAGAGAGGGGAGAGGGGGGGGGGGGAGAAATGGGGAGATTATTGTACATGCCCAAGCTGTTACTGCAGACCTTACTAGATGACCTTATGTAGCATTATTATGGTCTGCATGGAAAAAACGGTCGCACATTGAATGCAATCCCGTGTTCTGTTGAGATTAAAGGGGTGAAATATTAAATTAAAAAAATATGTAAATAAATAAGAGGGAATGCAATTGGGTTGGAGGTGACTTACTTGAACAATACGACTGTGTCATTTGCGTAGGCACCAACAACAAGATCTGGGTAGATATTGAAGTCGATGTCCATCCCTCCGGAAATGGAACTGCCGAAACTTTGAATGCCCGGAAGGATCACCCTCGCAGCGATTCTCTTTATGGTAAGAAAAGAAGTTGTAGAATTTCCTTCAGAGAAGTTTTTACATGGTGTCAATACAAACATTTAATTTAATAATTAAAATTGTTGTTTTTATTACTCATGCAATATGACAGTATACGCTTTTCATGGATGCAAAATGAGCCAAGGTTTGAAGAAGACAAAAATTCTCAATTCAAATTTCGGGAGTCGAAATTACTATGCAATTTGGCGTGAACTGCATCAGTGAGCTTTTAGACTGACACTAATCTTTCTTTTTGTTTTCAGGTGATTGATAAACATTGATAATTTAAGGTTGTTGAGGTTTTCTTCTACCCACCTGGGAATAGGTTCTTCGGATCCCGGCATCGTAGCCTCGGTAGATGTAGACACAACCGGTGTTTTCATCTTCGTACGGTGCCCCGATAGCGACGTCTGAATTTAAGGCGGTAAGTTATATCAGAGTTATCTTTGCGGTGTGAATTTACCCATGAGATGATGTAGCAAATTTGAATATTCAATCTACTAAACTGCATCGTCTGGGCCTAGGTTCACATCTGCATCAGCTGGGCCTAGGTTCACATCTGCATCGGCTCGGCCTAGATTGATACCTGATTAAAACCATTTTGTGTGGGGGAACTACATAATTTATTTTTGCGGCGCAAGACTAAACTTACCATTAAAACCATCCAGATTGACGTCCCCGATGAAAGCTATGGTGGAACCGAAGCGACCCCCGATGGCCTTGGATCCGTCCAGCTTGAACCCCTGGAGCTCCATCTTTCCCTAATAAGAATATGAGATCGAATTATAACACTGCTAGGATCTAGACTCGTGTATGTTCCTTTTTTAAACTGTTGGTTTAAAACCATACGATTTTAATTTTTATAGGCCCTACATTTCATAAAATTGTTAGTATAGATTGAGTTTAGTTTTGACGAAAAGAAACATTCATTTTCTGGGGAAAATGTTATTTTTGTGCATTTAGATTAATTATTCAGATTTATAAGCATTTCACATTTAACGCCCTTTTGTTTATACAATTGTAGCCAAAGAATTACTTTTTAAGACGTTAGAAGAAAAAGAAAAACAAGAATGAACTAGTCTGTCTTTACCGCTCCTTTGTTAATGTAGACGTAGACTGTCCCTTCGTCTTGCTTGACGGAATACAAGGGCGCCCCCACGAAAAGATCCGACAGCCCATCGTTGTTGACATCCACCCCTAAGACGGCACCTCCATAGTAGGAGCCCATCTGTGGAGGAAACACAGGTATGATAAATAACACACCATTTTGCACAGTTTCTCTTTTCTCATCAGTCCGTAAATGTTATTGTTTATTGTGAGGCCTTAATGAAAACGCTGTTGTAGTTGTTGTTTTTGCTGGGTTTCAGTGTTTGTGGTTCTTTTTCTTCTTCTTTTCCTTCATTAGCTGTTCCGACCTACTGTCGGAACAGGTATTGTTTTCGTCAAGATTTTTATTATTTTTATTATTATTATTATTATTCTTTCTCTCTGTCTAAATCCCCATAGCATTTGTGCACGTTTTTGTTTAAGCCTAATTTGAAAATTGGTAAATATGAGAGACTCAAATCATATACCAAATTGAAGCATAGTACATGAAGTTGTGACTAAATGTGATTTTGTTAAAATTAGTTAAATAATTAGCAAAGTTTTAATGACATGAATATTTAATTAGGCAATCTTGTTACTACCATATCTCAAGAAGTATACATCCGATCCTCAAACTTTTTTCAGTTATAGACTTGTCCTATATTGTAGATGTAATTTCTGGTCTAACATTTCCCGTCACGTCATCATGACATCATTTATAATGCGGCTTTTAATCTATGTACAAAAGGCATGGCTCAAAAAGTGTCCAGGTTTGGAAAGTTTTTAACACAATATTTTCTAAATAAGTTAATTGTTAGTTTCCTAAATTACATAAGATGTTTTGGAAAGTTAAACGCTTATTATAAGAGATGTTCCAGGTCATTAAAAACTAATAAAAGTACAATATCCAGGATAATTTAACGATTAAGTGACAAAGCGGACACCATGGCTAGCTGTTTTGATTGCGCAATCACGGCAATGCATTGGAGATTTCCTTGATATTTGAATCGTAACCGAGAGAGTACCTATAGTTAGTGTATAGCCCATTCTGTATGTGTACGAACGATACATGCAACGTGCGTTTTGATAGGGTTTTCTTTAAAAGGCATTGGATGGTCATAAGTTACATACCATCTTGTAGCTTATAAAATTTGTTAGTATGAAAAACATATTTTTTTCTTCGTGACGTCATCAGGGATGACCGTTATCGTCGCGTGAATATTTAATTAGTCAAGTTTGTGTCCGTCATATCTCAAAAGGTATACGTCCGATCCTCAAACTTTTTCAGTTATAGACTTGTCCTATATTGTACATGTGATTTCTGGTCTAACATTTACCGTCACGTCATTATGACATCATTTTAACGGGGCTTTTAATCTATGTACAAAAGGCATAGGTTTTAAAAGTGTCCAGATTTGGACATTTTTGAACACATTTTTCAAAATAAATGCAATTTTAGGTTCCCTATTTAGCTCAAATCAATTTGAAAACAGAGAGAACAATACAAGTCATTTCAGACTGACATTAATCTTGGTGCAGTGTGTTTCTTCAGTAATTAACTGTTAATTGGTAACTCAGTCAACACCATAGCTATAAGTGCGTATGTACTGCACTAGATCGAAATTTACCGCGACTTAAGTATAAGCATAAGCTCATAATAGTGCATAGGCGTAATGGTGGCAATGATCACTTTAGCTTTGCTGGTGCACCTTTTGGCCTCACTAGCTTAAGAAACTAATTACTCACGTGACTGTCGCGTGAATATTTAAAAAGCAACCCTTCATATCGCTATATCTGAAGAAGGGCACAACCGATCCTCAAACTTCTTCAGTTATAGACTTGTCCTATATTGTACATGTGATTTCTGGTCTAACATTTACTGTCACGTCATTATGACATCATTTTAACGGGGCTTTTAATCTATGTACAAAAGGCATAGGTTTTAAAAGTGTCCAGATTTGGACATTTTTGAACACATTTTTCAAAATGAATGCAATTTTAGGTTCCCTATTTAGCTCAAATCAATTTGAAAACAGAGAGAACAATACAAGTCATTTCAGACTGACATTAATTATAGTGCAGTGTGTTTCTCCAGTAATTAACTGTTAATTGGTAACTCAGTCAACACCATAGCTATAAGTGCGTATGTACTGCACTAGATCGAAATTTACCGCCACTGGAATATAACCATGTACGCTTATGATACTTCATAAGCGTAATGGTGGCAATGATCACTTTAGCTTTACTGGTGCATCTTTTGGCCTCACTATCTTAAGAAACTAATTAGTCACGTGACTGTCGCGTGAATATTTAATAAGCAACTCTTCATATCGCTATATCTGAAAAAGGGCACAACCGATTTTCAAACTCTTTTCGGTCATTATAGTCATTGGGCATTAAAGATGAGCTTCGGGTCGACGTGACCTCGGGTTGACCTTAACATCCGGGTAAACCGGAAGTTGAACCATGACTTAAGAAGTACACAGCCAATTTTAAAAATCTTTTCGATTATATAGTCCTTGAAAATTCAACATTACCCTCGGGATACCGTGACGGCATGTTGGTCTTAAATTTAGGGTCAACCGGAAGCTTGACGATATCTCAAGAACTACAAATCAAGTACCTTAAAAAACAATAATCGGAACAGCTTTGATTTTGTCCTAGTGACAAAATCTTAATGTCTAGTCTTTCTTTGTTTTTTTATTTAAAAATTGACCTAAAACCAGTGAAATAAATTCATAAATTAATTGACTACACGATTACGTGGTTCTTGGGGGCACTGCAAAAACGTCAGAGCAGACTTTACCTGTTCTCCTTCGAATTCAGTGTACACCTGAAATGTATCCAGATCGTAAATAAAAACCTTCCCGACTGAATTCGACCTTGGTGCCCCCGTGACGCCCTGCTCCGTATCGTCCGATCTAAAGTTCCCAGACGACACAGAATAACCTACGAAGATAGAGTGAGAGGTCATTAGCATCCTTAAGTTCCTTGTTTTTTGTATCAAATGTTGGAGAATTCATAGTTTTTATGCATTGACTTTGATTGAGACTGTATACTACTCAGTGCTCACATATGCTATTCAGAAAACTCGAGTATTCTAAATCCCTATTTCCCGCCAGAAAAAGAAGAAACGCCTCCAACCCGGTATCTTATAGCGTCAAATAGGCATTGCTTAAAATATTGACAAGAACATGATGCATAGAACCAGTTAAAAACTGATGCAGTATTTATTACATTGCATTCTAATTGGGGTGTGTTTTGGCGACCTCGACAAGAAACTAGTTTCTGACGTCAAATTCACAGACCAGAACAATTTTTGACAGCCACGAAAAAATGGGTCGGTAACCAGGAACACTTTGTGACGTGGGTACATTTCTTAGAAATTAATGTTCTCAAAATGCAAAGCCTTCTTTTTATTTTCAAGTGATGGAACTTAGTTTTTTGTAATTTTATCAACATTGTTTGATTGGTATGCTTTAATATTTTTCATTTTTAAAATAATTCTGTCGACACTTGTTGTATGTTTGTGGAATCAGCCATCTTGAAACCAAGCCTAACCGAGCCAACAACTCGGTTACGGTTTGGTCTGAACAGCCGCGTCACTGCGGTTGAACAGAACACGCTAAATCAATGACTGGAGCTCAAACAACTTGTTTCTGGTCGAGGTCACCAAAACACACCCTGGTGACATGTTTGATCTCCGTTGAGTTACATTGACAGCTTTTTAAATTAGTCCTGTTTCGTTTTTGGTTTGTGTGTGTGTGTGTTTGTTTGTTTGTTGGGTTGTTTGTTTGTTTGTTTGTTTGTTTGTTTGTTTGTTTGTTTGTTTGTTTGTTTGTTGGGTTGTTGGTCTGTTTGTTTGTTTGTTTGTTGGGTTGTTTGTTTGTTTGTTTGTTTGTTGGGTTGTTTGTTTGTTTGTTTTGTGGGTTATGGGGATGTTTGATTTGTTTACCCCTATAGTTTGACTTTTGACATACCATATTGCCCTACTCACCTATGAACTCCGTTTGACCTTTTTGTCCCAACAAGTTCCAGTCAGAGAGGTCCCCGAAATTGTAACGATATGTGCTGCCGTCTTTTTCGGCGTTTATTGCGGTACCTGTTACGCCATGGGTTAGAGGCAAAGATAATATTGGTAAATGTCTAAATCTTTTTGTTAATAACTTTTCAATCTGTATGCTTGATATTTAGTAAATTTACAACCAGTGCTTAACATCCGGCGACATTTTTTATGTCTGAAATACCGTAACATAATTGAGAATAATAGCATTTGAAGAACACTTCAAATCACAAAAAATGCCTTTTCGATTTAAGCAATAAAAATACCAAACACTTGCCAAATAGTTGCGGTATCCACTGCTTATTACAGCATTCGAACTGGCCTCATGTAACCAGACGAGTCATTTGTCAAGCGGTAAAGAAACCTGCTCTAGAATGGCAGCGGTCGTGGGTTCAAATCCCACCGAGTAGTTTGCCTGGGTATATTCTTTACGCAGCACTTGCGAAAGCACTGACTTTTTACAGCGCTTATCATACATCGGTGTGGGGGAAAAACTATTCTTTTTCTTCGATTAAAAAATAACAACACTATTAAACCAAATAATATTATATTTTATATAATACCGTTCCATTCATACGAGCCGACAGCCCCAAGTATAAGGTTTCCATTCTGGGTGTAGGCAGCGCTGATTCCGGCCTGACAGCTGCCGTGGTATCTGTATGTCCCATTCACCTGTCTCTCTACAGAAAGAAAACAAAGCTAGATGATAAAACTGGGTGGGAGTAAGGCCAAGTTTGATTCGTCGGCTATACGGCTACGGCTTGATCGCCGCGTCATCGTGCCTTGAAGTTTGGGACGTTCTTAGAAACACCCTTAGCAACTGTCGTAGCCTTAGCCGTAGCCTTAGCCGCAAATTAGGATCCGGCCACATTGGAGGCCCATTTTCATAGAGCTGCTTAAGCATAAAAAGTAGCTCAGCACACCAACATGCTTTCTAAAATAAGGTTACCAGCCAAACACCAAGTCACTTTTGCTTAAATGATGCGTACAAGTTCAAGTGTATGCGAGAATTTTGTAGTGATAAAATTTAATTAGTAAACGTGCAGTTCGTGGCAATAATTGCTTGTTTGTATCATTCACAAAATACCGAGCTTTTTTTCTTGATCACTCGATAGTTCCCGCTCATTCGGTGGACATTCTAATGTTCACGTCGTGATATTTGTCTACAGCCATAATTAAGTGTTACACGCCCATTAATAGTATTGTTTTAAAGACAGAGTGTGTTGTTCTGCAGACTCACCATCTACGCAGGGTCGCAGTTTCTCGAATCGTTCGAAGTTGGCGTTTGACACGTAGCATACTCCATTAGGGAAGCGGTCGAGTTCTTCGCTGTTGGGATTCCCGTTGATGTAGTAATCATTCGACCAAAGATGGCCACAAATCTTGTCAAAACAAAACACACAAGTACGTTTTAGTTAAGGAATCTGAAATAAACGAAATTTGAAGAAAAGGTTCTCACGATGATGCCCATTCACTCGCCGTACTTTACAAATAGGCAGGTTAATAGGCTAGTCATAACAATGTAAGATGGCATTCCACGAAGCTTTGAAGTAGAAGATATTGATTTGAAAATGTCTCTGCAAAGCCAAGATTTGGCGGGTCACCAGAACAATCACTAATGTAAGTTATATGGCGTTTTGGCAGGTAATTTATTTCAACTATAAGCAAGATTTTGTGTGTTTAGCAAATATCTGTCTATACACCAGCTACCTGAATGAATGTTTCTCTAGTCGCTAGGAAACAGATGTGATTCCCATTACATTATAAAACAATGGTTTTTGTTTCACAGGATCAAAATTGTTTGGTAAAAACAAAACACAATATGGGATAAGGAACAAACGAAGTCGTAGAGCTTTGAAGTCAAGTCGAGATTTTTGATATCGTGTTGTATATTCACAGTATCTTTGTTTTCTACAAAATGACTTCTGTGTCATTGTTTAAAGGGACTGTGTTGTCATGATTATTGCAGGCCTGTGGCTGTGCATGGAAAGACGAACTCGGCCCATTTAAAGTCGGTTTTGGCAATGGCATAGAAGTTAAAACAGTAAACGTCTCCTCACCGTAAAGTCACCATTTCTCCCCCTGTTGGTCTGTCTTGTCAGTGACACGCCTAGCCATTGGTTGTCTTTAACATCAACAATTTTCTCGGCGGGCAAATCTTCATTTCCTATAGATATAAAACAAGAACACTGTTCGAAACGTCGAGACCATACAACGACCCTTTCAGAGCCACTTTACTCGTCCCCAAAAAGATTTACACATGGTTGTACCAGCAAGTTTACTAGTTATAGTTACTTATGTTTATCCACACCATGCAAAGCCTAAAGCATCACTTATCATTACGGTAGAATGCATGTAAATTAGATGAAAACGTTTCTTTTAGATGCGACCTATAAAAGCACGCTGACTACAGTGGCATACCGTTATTCAATTCTATTATTTGTCTTAATTACAATCAAAGTTAAGGTAAGATAATACTATCCTAATTAAGTGGCATATAGACCTCGCAAATAACTGTTCATGTAAAAGTTGCAATAACAAATGGAACTGTCGAGGCAACTATTTTCAAAAGACTCCGGAACCCTGTCAACAGCCACACATTCCGTAAAATCCACCCAGTGACCCCCTGCACACACGTCACACGCGTCGATTGTACCTCGCTCACCATTTTGGAAGTCAATAGGTAGGCCTACATGTAAACGCCGCTTCGCCTAAAATGCGCGCTGCACTGTATAACACACGGTGACATTGACTTCCAAAATGGCGCAACTAAGAAGTTGTGATGATGACGTCAGGTGAATTTGGTCAATAACAAACATAAACATGTACGTAAGTGATATATATCCAACAGTTTAGAGTCCATAGTCATAAAAAAGACCAATGAAAAGAACATTTTGTGAGTAAAACAAAATTGCAACTGAAACTCGAAGAAAGGTTAATGGATCGTGATTTTTTTTTCTTCTTCTTATTATTACTTTTTTTTAAAGATACTGGAGGAACGGAACATTCTTTTATTACAACACTTTCTTACCATTAGAGTCCAGTGGTATCTCGAAACAATAGTAAGACGGTTGGGTTTGGCATTTGTACAGGGCACCTGGCCTTTCTAGCGAAGGCTGAGCCCCACTCCTACCTCGAGGAGCGCCGATTAAAATCCTACCCGAAGAAAAAGAATGTTGTTAGTTCTGTTCATGTAAAAGGGTCAAGATTGAACCAAACATAATGCCCTTCTAAAATAAGTAACAGTTTTCGTTGTCAGTGTATTTCTTGTTTTCAGTTGTGCATCTGAAAAGGCAACGCAGTTTGTATTTTATTTTCTAAGTACTTTAATTAGTAGAAAATTTCATTTAATGTTTTTAACACCGCTGTCACATACGGTTCCCTGTCTGACATTACAGTAACGAATGGCACTTAATTATATAAAAAAAAATATAAAAAATCGAACTAACTTGACCTTTCAGTCTCGACTTGGTTAACACTGTTTTTGGAGCAGAACAATTCAAAATGGCTGCATTTTGATTATGGGGTATACAAGAACACCACGTACATGTGCGTAAAAAGTGACATTACAATGGCCACAAGCCAACATAATAACGGCACAGCTTGTTTAAACACAACCTAGCTACACTTTGATTATAGAGTTCAGCAATGCACTGACCCGTGTCGTCTATACCACAACCAACTTGATTTTGACGGAAACAAATTACGTGATGAAGGAACAAAGCAATATTGTTATGTAAACGCACGGTGTCTGTAGCTGTGACACGAGATTTTGCGTGATTGATCTTTTTTTATATTTTTGAAAGGGAAAATGAAAGCGAGCAGAAGTTGGTAATTAAAGATCGAACATAGAAGGCGAACTTGTGTAATCTTTCATTGTTTTCTACAAAACGGAGGATTGGATTTATTGTTTCTTGTGGTTTTTTTTTTCGCGGGATCTTTGTTTAACTGATTCTGCATGAGTTTGGAGACATATTCATGCTTGACAGACATGAAGATGAACGGAGCTTAGAGGACATCATTTGGGAAAGTGTCTGGAGAGTGGTCCAAAGGTCTCCATTGTAGTAAAAATCCAACACGGAGTCATCCTTGTCTCAGTTAACCATTAACAGAGTGGGAGTACATGATGCGTGTCACAGGAGTGTTGTGGCCACTTTACTCTGATTTCACTCTGTCAAACGTGGGTGACCTATCCCCACCCATCCCCTATCCCCCACCTGTTTTTATTTTCAGGTTCTCTCTCATCAACCCCCTAATTCTTTCCCTGTTTTGTTGCCTTTTTTCTATGACTATGGCTACAGAAACCTGCCCCATTTGCAGAAACAAGAGATGGCAAGATAAAAACGCGTCTATTCAAAGCACATCTAAGAACAGGGAGGGTTAAATGAATCGCATGCATGACTTTCATCTACCCTCCCCCCCCCCCCCGTCCCCACACTCCCTTTATATGAATTGAACGTCAGCATATATCAAGGTTTGCCGTTTGTCAGTGAAACTGGATCATTTAGCTTGTTGCCAGCTGTTTTATTGCTAACAATGTGTAATTGGAACTTGAACTTGAGGTTTAAAACTCACCATGGCAAGATGTCCCGTGAGTTTCTGTGTTGCACGGTAGTGTAACCAAAGTAGCTACCGGGATCTCTCGTGTACGTAATCAGCTCATCTGCCATATCGTCTATATTGCAAGCTGCTACAAAACACACGCAATACAAGACAGCCACCGCAATGGTCCGTAGATGACAGACCAACAAATCACCTTGCGATCCCATCGAATTCCTTGGTTTGAGTAACGTGTCTATTGTTAATGTCCCAGTGATGGGGGTGTATGACGGTTTGGCTCCCGGGGTTTACAGTGTGGCTTGACACGCTAAACACCGGAGAATAGTTGCAGAAGCTTAGTACGTTGATTCTCTATGAAATACAGCCCATCAAAATGTACCCTACCTATGTACCAAAACATGTATCAGTTTGCACTGTGGTCTAAAAAGTACTAACAATGTTATTACACAGCATTCTTCAAACGACAAATTTGTATTTCCTCATCATACACGTAAAGCAATGATATAAAACCCTACCTCACAAGTTGTCACCGTTTGACAGTCAATAAAGTGCACTTCAGGAAACCAACCCTTAAAAAAAACATTCCATAGAACTCTACATCAAACTGTGTGAAGCTCTATAGAATTTGTGAACATCTATAGAAAGTCCAATAATACGAGCTGTAGAATAATTTTCTATAGAACGCTATAGAATTGAAACACGTTCTATAAAGAGAAAAATGTATATAGAAGTCTGTTGCGGAAATGGGCTCTCTGAATAAGAATTCATGCGTTTAAAAGCGGGTTATATACTGTTAACTTTTATATATTGTTCATATTTAAAATGGACATTTTGTTGTTTTTGTCTGAAAAGTTCATTTTGATTCCCATGCACTACCTTGTTAAGATTGCCGCAATTGCTCTGAAACAAGCTCAAAACTATGAATGGTTTATGTACCGGTATATCACTACATTGTAATGCAAACGTTTCTAAACTAGACAGCGTGCTGCATCATCCCCTCGTAGTAGTACACGATTAAAAAGACCATGGTCAGCTCAGACATCCATTCAGAGGAATATCCGGGCAAAATGTTAAGTCGTTAATGGTAAGCCATTGCTGTACACCAGTACATATGTAAAACAATAATGTAAATAAATCACAAGCTTTACTGTAACTCTCCTTCCTAATAAGCTGGTCCTCTTTCTTACTGTTATAAATACAGTTGTTAACTGTTGATTATTACTGTCACTTACCAATCGCGGCGATGCCCTATTAACCTTCGAGTTATAGATGAAGATATCAACAAATTTACTTACGAGTGTTTTCTTTATAGTAATAACGATATATTTTGACGTCACTCACACTGTTTACTCCCGATATGATGAAATCATCAGTTAGAGTGTCCTCTAGCGAGTGAAAGTTTAAACCATCAATTTAAGACTCGATTGGAGGCTATTAAAAAAGCAGTTGGATCGGTTTTAATTTCTCGCTTGGACACCTCGTTGATCGTCACAGCGGGTAATCCCTTTATGCAGTTTATTTTTGTCTGGAGGACTGAGGGCATCGGATGTTGTGTTCACCATTGACAGCCAACCGTTGAAAAGAATGTAACTTCATACACGAGACGAAACAAGAAACACTGTTCAAAGAATATAGAACTCCACAAAAGCTCAATTTCTGTCTTTTTGTGCTTTTCATTTATGTTTTTTTTTAACTCACACAACTAATTCATACAGCACATTAAACAAAACAAAACAAATATATAGATAATTATAACAGTTTTTAACCAAACATTTTTAGTGATTCTTTTAAAGATAAATACACAAAAAGTTACCGTTACGATTGTTATAGTTTAATTGTTTAATTTATTTCAATTTGTTAGTTAGTGCACCTTTCATTTAAGTTTTAAAACACTTGCATAGATTAATTGACAAAATATAATATGGAGATAACAAATACGTAACCTAATTGTAAAGAACTATTGCAACTGAACGGCTGCACTCGACCTTTTATCCACGTCCAATTGAACCCCAAATGTAAGGCATAGGCCTAGGGTTGTCCTGAAATGGAGTTTGTCCATGTTTTCTGAATTGACCAACTCTTGTTATTTCTAAAATAAAAATGTTTAGTAGTTCTTCCATAGTTTTGCCAGCACAAAATGTGTTTCCAAAATTAGCACTGTGCATGTTAGATGTCGACTTGTCCTGAGAATTTAACTCGCCATGACGAGTTATTAAATCTAAGAGGACCATCACTTATACTGAGCCTAAGATGGTAAGTCGACTTCGTAGTTTAACTATTTGGACAAGTCGACTTATTCCATAAAATAAGTCGACTTGGCAAGAATGATGATCTTGTTATCTTGGCACTGTCGGAGCTTTATTAGATCGAAACAACATTGCTTGCCTCTTCTACGAGACAATTTCTCTGTCAGAAGTTTGTTTATCTCCTGTTTATTTGTTTACTTGTTTGTTCAACTTCTTTAGTTGTATTTTTCACAACACAACAATGTGCCATTTTACGACGTTTTCCTTGAACAATTTGACAGGAATAACATACTATAGACAATACACGTTGAACTGACTGCTCAACACCGACGGTTCCTCACCAGAATGACAAGTAATAATCGTTTCAATTCTGTATAGACTTTGTATTTTCTATTCTTAGGCAAAATACACAGCATTTATTGCATTATATATATTCGCATACAATATTAAAATAGCAGTACTAAAGCCAAAAGCATAAATATTACAGCCCACTAATACGTTAATCCTAGAAATTATGTAATGTCCATATTTGAGAACTATAGGTGTTTCTGTCTATCGAGTAAATGCAGCAAAATATAAATTTGGCAAGTATTTACATACGTCGTAATAATTTCGTCTCATCACCCTATCAACATTTCGAAAAATAAAATGAGCAGATCCCCGTGCTTGTGACATCACAAGCTCAAACAACGCCCTCAGTAGGGTCAAAGGAAGACTATCATTGGCTGAGAGTTGCTTAAGTGCATGTACATGTACGTACATAACGGCCCTTGTGATGTCCTGATAACAACAGAACAATAGACCACACAAGGCAATCTAAATAGAAACAATAGATCACACAAGGCAATCTAAATAGAAACAATGGACTATACAAGGCAATCTAAATAGAAACAATAGACCACACAAGGCAATTTAAATAGAAACAATGGACTATGCAAGGGGTTTCTTTAGTAAAAGGGACAATAAGTTGAACAGTTAAGTACTCCGCAGGCTGGATCCGTGAGATGTATGGGTACACGTTTCAATTATTAAATTTTGACTTCAGCGATGGCGTTTATATACAAGGGGTCTAGATACGAGATGCTCAACTTAATTAAAAGTGAACAAATGGGGGAAGTTTTGCATCATAAAAAAGAGCTAACAACAAAGAACTACCCTGAGTAGAGCTCGGAACTGCCATACGTCTTCTTTTTCGATTAACTCGCTGTAACCCAACCGAGGCTGGAAGGAAAAATAGCCTGGCCCTTTTTCGTATTTACACAATAATCCCATGATTACAAACAGGGATCTGAAGTAGAAGCAAGACAAAACGATCCCCAGCATCTTATCTCACCATTAACGGTAGACACATTGCACGGGGGCTGGGCGGGAGTGGCAATCCCAAAAACTCATGCACTACGAGGACGAGTCATTCATGATTTCTTGTGTCAAATTGGAACCCACCATCTCAAAGGGCAGTCGGTGAGGGGATATCATCCACCGTCTTCCTCTTGAAGAATCCAAGCTGAGGAAAAAGAAACAAACAATGAAAATGACTTTTCGGGTAATGATTTCGGTTCGTTGTTGTATCTCGTAGAGGGCGTAACTAAAGGGGGCGGCAGCGGCAGGGGGGTTGGCACTCCTGAAGACAAAAATGTGACTACGTACTGGATGAATTGTTACAGTTGGTACTGAAGTAAACCAAAGTGTTCGCGTGCAGTATTGAATTGTTCGGTGTCAAAAGTTAAACTCCGAGAATACGTCAACTCTTGCTAACCCCTTGAAACATTCCACACAGCTGCTTTTTTGAAGCACTAAATTACGCTTAACATCACGCACTATGGGAGAAGAAAGTATGCCGTTAGTTTATTTTGTTATTGTTTTGTTTTAAGTTTAATTTCCCCCCTAATTTGTCTTCTCCCCTTCCCCTTACTAAGTTTGTGTGTATTAGTTTACGGTGTACCTTCCATAGAGCTGCTACGAGGATCACTAGGCCGAGTATTCCTCCAATGGTACTGACGGCAATGATCCAGGGCTCTACGGGCTTCTTTGGAACCTCTTCGGTAAAAATTGTGGTTTTCATCTGAAAATGAAGAAAAAGTCACAAACTGTGAAACTTGAACATCAGTGCCTGTATGTCCCCTAAAAGCAGCCATACAGCAAATGAATAAAGATGTGAGAAGAGGGGATTATTTGATATGCTCCCCGACCAGCTTTCAATAATTTGTACAACTAGAAAAATTTTGATTTATTATTAAAACAATGCAAAACTATTTGTGAAGGAAATAGTTACAATAAAAACAAATTTCCAGTGACTTACAAGAAGAAAAAGCGACCCGGTCACAAACGTTATACTAAAACATATATATAAACATAATGTCTGTAAAATTAAGATCCGAGAGAATGTTAATTATTTACCAAATTTTGTCACTGTCTTCAATGTGAGACAAAAATTGAAAATTATTGATGCAGCTATTTCTGAAATGTATACCTGAATGGTGTCCGGAGCACCATCAGCAGGTTGTGTGTGGGGTCTGCTGGTATCCTGCAGTCCATGTGTTGCCGTGGAAACGAGATCTACTATTCCCATCTCATTCTAGAAAAAAAGTAACAAAATACATAATTATTTGCAATACGAAAAACCTCTTACGAAACATTCCAACCTTCATTACTCTTCGCACGGTGCTCTGTTTTTATGGTTTAATTATTGCCACTGAAACTTGAAACACCGTGACTTTGGGGGATTTCGATGGTATTTATAGACCCAGTCATTTAAGACACATAAACTGTCTTCTTTAAGAACGCAGGTGTTTTACGCAAAACACGCCATCAAGTGCCTCATTATTTCAATGCACTGTCTGTTTTCAGCTAAACACAAAATAACATAGTCAACAGTAATCAATCCATGCTTGTTCCCCGGTGTTTTGTTTTAGTTTTTATGTGTGTGTGTGTGTGTGTGTGCCTGATATTCGCTGCCTTATGGAGACATTAGACAAAAGGGAAAGCAAGGAACAATGTGTCTCCATAGGGAAATTCTAAAGAGAGGGTTGCTCCACAAGGAATTTTGTGTACAAAGTCTATGGGAGGATGTTAACTACAGGGACAAAGGAAAGAACAAAAGAAGTCTCCACAAGGATGCAAAAATAGGAATGTGTGTGTGTGTGTGTGTGTTGTTCTTTTCTTCTATTTTTAGTAAAACGTAAAATGCGTCCTTACATCAATTAGTGTGCGTTGCCATAGCAACGCATCGATGGTGACAACAACACCCGATCCGCTGACGAGAGGACCTTCGACTGTGCACGTAACAGTTACGCACTGAGCTCTATCACAACCCTGGGAAAGAAGAACATTTAAAAACGATGTTATCATTACTTATAAAAATGTAAATTGTATTCGAGAGTTACTTTAAAGGGATTCTGTGAGACTTGTGGAGGCACGAGATGGCAACAGACTAACCAGGTAAATCCATTGTTCTTGGAAATAGGTAAACAATGACTGTTTACTGGGTCTGCTGCCAACTAGTGTCCTAAAGCCTCCTATTGTAATGTCTTCCCTTCCCAAATAAATTTTATAAAGTAACTTGGGACCTTTCCGACTCGCGTGGAAATACTCAACAACCCCATAACGTTTCTTGAACTGATAACGTAGCTTCTAGACCACTTAGTTTATGAAGTTACGAGAGGGCTGTAGAAGTGAGGAGCTACTGTGCATACTAATGATAATGATGATGGAGGATGTCACAACTATTTACAGTATTTTTTTTCACCCATGACACTATTTCAGACAATACTTTCCCAGAAAAGTTGGTACTTGCATCATGTTTATACTATTAAAAGTAAAACTTACAACATCTTAAAAATTGTTGATCCCCCCGACCATTATCAATCAGGTAACATGCAGTTTAAGTGATACGACTCTTTACTTACAATATCTCGGTTTGAAGAACCATCTAGAGACCCATCGGTTGAATAAGCAAGCATGCCCGATGAATCAAGGTAATGTTCCATTATTTCCAATCTCTGTCGATCTAATACCGATGAACTATCGCACGTACCTTTGCCATTCATCTACACACACAACAGAATAATTCATTATGCGTCTTTTGCTTCCAAAGGACTGTTCTGTGCCACGGAGAAATACAATTAAATGTCTGATTCTGTAACATTCTCCGATGGCATAATGCATTTTCAGACTTTTTGAAGTGAAGTGAAATTGGTCATGTAGAGTACTTTGCTAAGTGCCACTTTGTAAATGTTATAGTCAGGTTCAGTTTAAGTTCCATTTAGAGTTTTTATGTGCAAATCATGATAAGGTGAAGAGCAATTTGCTATCAATATTACATTATTTATGTGCTATTCTGTTTAGTATAAAGGTAAAGTATTATTATAAAAATGGTAATGTGCTCGTTATTGTTTCACTGGGGAGCTTTATTCACATCAATATGGAAATTGACTCACTTGAATGTTCTTGATGTAAATCAACCAATCTCCGTTTTTTGCTCTCCATGGCAACTCAATGGTAACCGTTCCATCGAATGGCAGACGTCCAGGGCCTTGGTTACCAACCTTTAACAAATCAAGTAGAATTGTGTCATGGTACTATTTCACTCGTGGCAGTTTTTACAAAGCTAAGCAGTTTTAATCTGTGCTAAGCAGCCCAGTGAAAGTGACGCCTGGGTAGGAACACTCTTTAAGACTTATTACCTCGTATACATGCGTAAAAGTAGGTCCAATCCCCTTCATATTGGACATTCCGTCGCCGTCTAAAAATCCCGCGCCTATCAAGGCTTGCCGCAAGAGGGCCTCCTTGTCTGGTGCCTTGCCGTCTTGTGTCTCATTATCCGGAGAATAAAATATTTGCTCTGGTTGCACCACTCTGCAATACAAGTAACAAATGAGGCCACTTGAAAAGTTTTCCACACAGGCTGTTTTATGCAGCTGTTTTCCCCACGGCTAACTACTTTGGAAAAGTATATTAATCTCTTCTGTTTTTGTAAATGGTCCATTTTATTTTATTAAAATGATTTCCGATGGTTTACAGGATAATTGCAGGTTGGAATTTGACTAGACTCAATTTCACAAATGCATATACTTTGTGTCTTACCCTCTCACTGCAATATCAGCGACGATGCGGACTGGCAGTTGTACTGTCACGGTGTTGTCCCTCAGACTGTCAGCGCCCTCTTCGACGCTGATGGTCGAAGCTGTCATTGAGAAATCCACCACGTTTCTCCCCCAGGCCATTCCCCCAACATCGAAGCGCATACGCAAAATACTCTTGAGTTTGAGATAAGTTGTTATTGAAAAATGTTAAATACTGGATGGGTCAATTATTAATTTCAAGAATTATAATGAAAACAGTATACATAACATCAGATTAAGGATAGAAATAAAACAGGCAAAATAAAATTGTAATTTAATCATGATTCCATGAGCAATTTTTTAACTTGCTTTTTCTCGAACTTACAGCATGTCAGATCAAACGGTAACCCTCCAGACATTTAATGCTTATTAGTATTAATTTAATACTATTAAATTTCATTGAGAACCATTAATACTTGAAATCATTTCTTAATATCCACGTCCTAAATTCACTTAATGCGTTCACTGTATTACCCAGAACCCACGTAATGTCCGGTAGCAATACTCACAACTGTGTTAGATCTCATCGGATTACCCACAGTGCACAGCACTTCCGCCGTCTCGTTGTACGCCTCTCTAGGTGCACAGGTCACCATATTGTCAGGAGTACATGAACTAGACTCTAGGCATTCGACCTTTTAACGGGTAAAATATCAAGAATTTAACATAATAATAATAACAGAGAATTTGTAAGGCGCACAGTATCTGGAGACCCATTCAAAGGCGCCGGTCAAAGGAAACACTAAACTGTAGTACTGAAAGCGAGATTGAACAAATATGTCTTGAGAGAGCGCTTGAATGAGGAAAGGTTCTTTGAGTTCCTCAACTCGTCTGGCAAGGAATTCCAGAGACGTGGTGCACAGCTGGAAAAGGCCCGGTCTCCGTACGATGCCAGACGAGTGTGTGGAACAGAAAGTACCAGTGATGAGGATGATCTGAGGCTAGGTCGCAGGGTCCGGATTTGCAAGAGGTCCTGTATGTATGATGGAGCTAGACCATGAATGGCTTTGTAAGATAGGAGTAGGATTTTGAATTGTATTCGATATTCAACAGGAAGCCAGTGGAGAGTGTGTAGTATAGGTGTTATGTGGTCAGAAGATCTTGTTTTAGTCAGTAAGCGAGCAGAAGCGTTTTGTACTGATTGAAGTCGTTTTAGTGTGTGTTTTGGTAATCCAAATAGTAAGCTATTGCAGAAATCTAATCTAGATGAAATGAATGCATGGATGAGTTGTTCAGCGGTTGATTGTGAAAGTGATGCTCTGACTCCAGCTAAGCGACGAAGATGATAATAAGCAGACTGACACACAGATGTAACCTGTTGGTCAAGATTCATTGACTGGTCAAAGATGACGCCAAGATTACATGCCTCGGAGCAGGAGGCAACTTGTGTATCAGCTATGTGTATGTTTGATATAGAAATTCTTTTTCTGAGATGCGGTGAACAGATGACAAGAAATTGAGTTTTGCTAGCATTGAATTTGAGTAAGTTGGCAGTCATCCAACTGCGGAAGTTACCTAAGCAATTCTCTAGAATGTGTTGTGTATTCGTGTCATTGTCAGGTATACTGGGAGAAAATGTAGCGTAGATCTGCGTGTCATCCGCGTAGAAGTGGGGTTGTAGGCCGTGATTTCGGGCAATGTTACCAAGAGGAGAGATGTACAGAGTGAAAAGCAGAGGCCCTAGAACAGAGCCCTGTGGTACCCCATGGCTGAGTTTAGTTTCTTTAGATAAGTCACCCGGTAGATTAACTGCCTGAGAACGATTGTTTAAGTAAGATTTAAACCGGTCAAGAGCAACACCTTGTACTCCGAATTGATGCTGTAATCTATGCAGTAGGATGTTATGATCAATGGTGTCGAAGGCCGCTGAGAGATCAAGTAGTACCAGGAGAACAGCCCTCTTGTTGTCTACAGCCAGCATGATGTCGTTATGGACCTTGACAAGCGCTGTTTCCACACTGTGGAAACGTGTATATGCCGACTGTAGATCGTCACGTAGACAATGCTGAGTGAGATGGGCGTTCAACCTGGTAGCAACCGTCTTCTCAGCAACCTTCGACAAAAATGGCAAGTTAGATATTGGGCGGTAATTGCTGAGGTTATTAGAGTCAAGAGATTGTTTTTTTATTACAGGAGTGATGAGAGCCTTCTTGAAGTTGTCAGAGAATTGTCCGGTGATGAGGGGTTTGTTGATTAATTCAGTTATAGGCCCAATCAATATATCGATATGTTGCTTCACCATGGATGTTGGGATGGGGTCTAGTGAACATGTTTTCGTGGGGGAATTCTTGATGATCCTCATTATCTCCATCTCTGAAGCAGGTGCTAGTGTTGTGAGAGGGAGACGATGGGGCACACGATGAAATTCGACATCTGCTTGAGTGGGGTCATTGCTGGTTTCAGATTGGCTAGATATGTCATCTCTGATTTTTGCAATCTTGTTAACAAAGAAATCAGAGAATTTGTTAACCATAGAGGAGGTGTCTGATAATAATGACGATGATGGTAGGACAGGTGTTGCTTTCCTATGTAGGAGGTGATTGATAACTTGGTAGAGCGCTTTTTGGTCACCATCACAGTTGCAAATTTTGTCAGAATAATAGGCGGTCTTGTAGCTATCAAATTTAGCTTTAACTAGCGCTCGCTGAGTTTTGAAACGTTCTCGGTCGACCTGAAGGTTGGATGTGCGCCAACGTCGCTCAAGTTGTCGACGCTTCCGTTTGGATGATGCAATGTCCTCGTTATACCATGGGATCTTAGGTTTATCAACGACCGTGCTGGTTTTTTGAGGGGCATGGATGTCAAGCAGCGAGCTGAGAACGGTGTTATACTGGGCAATAAGGGAGTCATGGGAAACGGCAGGTTGACTGAAGAGGGGAGATGTTGCGATATCCTTCTTAAACTTGGTTTGATTTATTGTCTTAATTTTGTGGTATGTAACTTGATGCTTTGTATATCTTGGTTTCTGTAAGTCTAGCTGACAATGGATGGCACAGTGGTCAGAAATGTAGTCTGCAGGTGCAACAAATTGTATTAGTGTATCTAGATGGCGAGTAATCACAAGATCTATTGTGTGACCAGATGTGTGTGTTTTTGTGTCCACTCTTTGTTGCATATTGTGCTGCAAAAGTAGATCACCGAAGCGTCTGCTGTCTGCCGTGTTGTCGCCCCAATGGACATTGAAGTCACCTAGGATTATGAGGTCACCTGTGAACAACACCTGGCGGTCTAGAAGATCAGCAAATTCCTCAAGGAACAAAGAAAAGGGATAATTGGCCTTCTTAGACGGTGGTGGACGGTATACAACAATGATTCGGAAGTGTTTGGCGTTGCCGTGGTTATGGACAAAGTCTGCCTCGATGTATTCAAAGGAAGATGGCGACTGATTTGTAATGACAGATGCTGAGAGTGAGGATTTGTAAAGCAGGGCTACACCACCTCCTCTACGTCCTTTTCTGGGCGTGTGGACCAATTTAAACCCTCTTGGGATTACTTCATCGGTGTGTTTGTCTTTATCTGAGCGAAACCAAGTTTCAGTTGTAGCAAGAATATCAATATTGTGATCATGTATGTGATCTTTGATGATATCTGCTTTGTTGCATGCTGATTGGCAATTGATCAATCCGAGGTGTGTCAAATGTTGGTTCATGGTGCGATGATCGACAACGTTACTTTGTGATGTGAGGGTTTGAGTGTTGGTTACCTTATGTTTTCCTCTACTACCTCTGTGTCGGTGGTGCCATTTGAGGATTCCCATAGATTTGATGTGTTGAAACACATCTTCAGGTAAGTTGTGTTTTTGGGTACTGGATTTGATGCTGTTGAATTCATCACTGGTGTACTGCAATGCATTGCAGTTGGTCATGGCTGGTAGCAGTGAGGTCAGTGTAAGTAACAACGAACAGTAACAATGGAGATACATCGTGCTTACATTTTGAACTGTTCTGTGACTCAATCGAAGGAGCACTAAACATCTGGAAATTGTATCTTTTAGGCCAAAAAACATCAACAATTAAACATAATTTGGCAGTGTTGTTGATTAAGAGTTACGTGATTCATTTTCTCCAAAAAGAAGGGGGAACAAATCAAAAACTTTTAAGTATGTATTTGTTGAATCAGGGAAAAATTGATCTGAACTTTGCCCTACACCCATAGTTATGATAAAGAACTGCAAATGCTTTCAAGTTCTGTATAGGGGGATACACACACAACACAACCCTCCGCTTTCCTTTCGAGATCAGTAGTCTAAAAAAATAAAACCACAAGTGGCTAAAACTAAAACAAGTGACAAATATGTAGGTATGATAAAGTATTGCGAGTGCCTCCGAGTAACGCGGGAGGATTCATACACAACACGACCCTCTGCTTTCTGGAGCAGTGGTCTTAGCATACGTGACAAAAACTGAAACTACACATTGCAAAACTAAAACTACAAGTGGAAAAAATGAAACTACAAGTGGCACAAACTGAAGACATGAGTCATGTGTTTTCCCTGACTTTGTCCATGCGATCGGGGGGGGGGGGGATGTATTATTGATATTTCCACTCACCCTTTGCATTTCCAAGGACTCGTAAACTACTTCTCTTGGATGAGTGATAAGCAGTTCCGTGTTATGTGCCTCCTCCCCCTGGTTTTGCACTTCCACCAATAGGTACACAACGCTGTCCCCTCCGAGCGTGATGTGAGTGTTGCCACTGTAAATTGGGAAATAAAGTTAAATTTTTTAAGACGGTAAAATATCACATGGCCAATAGTACAAACTTATATTTCCAAACATCGGTAAAGTTATGGGGTAGAAGTTGATACCCCCGCCAAATCTTTTCCATCCAAAATTTCACGTCGTGGTTGCGGTTGTAGCTTATTTTATTTGCATTTTTCTAGTATGCAGCTAAAATAGTATATCTATCGTCTGCGTTGTAAATATTTGGTAAATTTAAACAACAACAACTTTCTGAATGAGTTTATTTGGTTCTGTACTTAACAACCACACAATAATTAAATTACCATTTTTTACAAACATCGCTTAGCACAGAAATAATCTCCCTTGGGAGATGGGCAACCAGCCAAAACTGTAAATCATTGCTGTAACTGGTGCCCTGCTATATATTCTTGTTAGGGAAATGCAATATTGTGCCAACTCTTTTCTGCTACAAAGCTGTATGGGATTGGACACGGTTTGCAAATGATCTGCTAACTCGTCATTTATTTCAGTTATGTGTAGTTTTACCTTTGCGCTTCGAGGTCTGCCACGACCTTAATGTTAGTTTGACAAATAGAGTCGCTTCCACAATCACGTACGAATAAAACCTAAACAGCAGAAGAATTAAAAACGAAACATAAGAAACTGATTGATCCAAGAAAATTATGAATTTGCACGAAGAATACAAACAGCCGCTGTATGACGTCACAATGATGCTGCAAAATAACCAGCCACTTTTGGCCAATACAAATCTATACAATTAATATTCTTCATTTTGTTCAACATCAAGATACTGTTCTTTTTAATCGGGGGTTCGAATACGCAAGTTCTTGAAATCAAAACATTAACAGATGCTCTCTTCCTCACCCTTTTTTCTGCAGTCCCATTGGAGCAGGCGTTGTCATCAAGCACAGGTGCAAGACCACCGTGGAATTTGTAAGTCACTTCATCTCCACGGCGTGGAGGCTCCGTCGGATAGTTGAAGATGTTGTAGTTCAGAAGAAAGTTCAGCGGTGTTAGAAAATCGCCAGCTTCACTCTAAGAAGATGACAGACAGGGTACAGAAATGGTAAATATTTTTTGCTAAAGTTTTATGTGTAATCTCAACGCTCACAGGTTGATGTTGGAGAATAGAATTTGATTGAAGTACATTTTGGTTGCATACACACAAACAGGGACTGCCTAATTTGACAATGACAAATGAGTTCACAGACTGGCTGGTTTGGTGAGTGGATTCATTGATATCTGTAGGATGGAAATGAGTGTAAGAAGGATAATTGGGAAATCATTGAAACTGAGAGCTAAACAAAATATTTATTGTATTCTAGTAAGGATTTCGGTAACACCATGTAAGTAAAAATTATTTGTCTCTCTATGAATATGGTGGTTTTGCACAGAACGGGGTGGGGTAACAATTCGACGTTTCAATCAGATGCTCGTCGTCTTCGGGATAAAAAAATGACTCTGATGCTGTAGGCTAAATAAGTAGGGTAATGAGGACTGTCTCGATGATAATCTGCGAAGTCGAGTTGGATCCTAGTGAAATCCTTAATTGAAATGAGTGGTCTACTATTCACACCTGTAAATAAGCTTTTGTTGGGTAACAAGAAGGCTCGTCTTTGATGAGCTCAACTGTGTTTGCCAGGGCTGTTGTTTCGCTTCCTTCATCTGTCAAAAAGAAGAACCTGGGCGTGGCTCCAATATCAGTCTTAAGGGTGTCGACCTCCAGATTATAGTCGAATTCTGAAGAACACATAACAAAAAACAATCAATCAATCAATCAATCATCCAATAAATCAATCAAATCGATAGATCAATAAATCAATCGAATCGATCCATTGGTCGATCAATCAATCAATCAATTAACCAGTTATGAGTAATTGATAAACAACCAATCAAGCAAACAAGCTACCAGTAAAGTAAATAAGACAAGGACTTGTCTATCGATCGAACAAAAAAGCAGTCTCTGTATTGTCTGTCGCTGTATAATTGTTTCTTAAACTAATTTGTTTGTCTTGCTAAATGGAACATTCCACCAACTATAATAGTTACAGACTGTGTGAACGAAAATACAGATCCCCATTGATGGAATTGATTTAAGATACGACTAAACTTACTGACGTCATCCGGCAAACCGTGTTCATCTGTGTAGTCAAAGCAAGCTCGTACGTCTAGACATGTGATCGGCCGACCCCCTAATTCGCAGTTAAGGTACTCGGGGTCGAGGGTCGAGGGTTCCACTTCAATCCAAACTCTAAGCCTGATGACAGGAAGGGTCCTGAAACATACAAAATATCAGTAGCTCGGGGGGTACTGCAGTTTTCTAACGGGCTAGACTTTGTATTGTAGCTGCTCCATTACAAAACGCATTTTTTTTTAAACCACCGACCCTCTGCAGGCTTAGAACCCAAGTTCATAATAAAGCAGCGTTTAGCACAAACAATGCCTAGTACAGAAAAATCTTGCTTAGCAGGAAAAAGGTTACCAGCCAAATTACCATGTTATGTGTAAATTATTTGTGACTGGTTATCTGCTATTTTTTGCGTAGCAGAAAATCTGCTTATAAGCCCCATTTTTTGTTTAAAAACTGCTTCATGACATTTGGCCCAGTAGTTGGAAATAAAGGAAATAAATTTACACAATTGCAATCTGTGAACCACCACATTTTATTGGAGTGATTTACATGTACATAGTGCAGAGCTGTGTATTGAGGAAGTTGCAACATGAAAGGACCAGTTTTCTGTGGTCACGTGGTTGCTGGGGCCATTTTTGGTCCAAATGCAGCACAAACCAATGTGCAGTCTAGTCTGGCACCCTCTGTGCGCACGTGCGTTTTTGTTTGTTTGTTTATTTGTTTGTTTGTTTGTTTGTTTTTGTTTGTTTGTTTGTTTGTTTTTTTTTTTTGGGGGGGGAGGGGTGACTGAAAATGGCGTCTGATCGTAAGTTGTATCAACTTAATACGCAGCTCTGACATGGTGTTATCGGACACCTTTCTAGATGACTGCTTCCTTCACAGTAACATGCAGTTTGCATTGGGGTAAACTGTTGTACTGCATGCTGTTTAGCTTTAATTAAGAAGTGAAGTTCACTTAAAAAACAATCCAAACAAAAAGAAAAGAGTATATAATTGGGTTGGAGGTGACTTACTTGAACAATACGACTGTGTCATTTGCGTAGGCACCAACAACAAGATCTGGGTAGAAATTGAAGTCGATGTCCATCCCTCCGGAAATGGAACTGCCGAAACTTAGAAGGCCCGGAAGGATCTCCCTCGCAGCGATTCTCTTTACGGTAAGAAAAGAAGTTGTGGAAGTATTGAATATTTGATTACAGTTGTCTTTAAAAAGTAGATTATTTATTATTACGATTTGAAACCTTACATGATAACGCAATGTAATTCTTTACTCATGAAGACGATCTGAGCATACTGATTGAAAATATTGTAGATAATTCCTTTAGATAATTTCGACAATCAAAATATGCAATGGTGATTTGACGTAAACCATAATCAGTGAGCTATCAGACAGATAATCTTTAATTTCTCTTAGGCAAGTACCAATCCAGTACTTTGCTTTTTTTTAAACAAATTGAAAAAGAAAATGCGTGTTTTCTTCTACCCACCTGGGAATAGGTTCTTCGGATCCCGGCATCGTAGCCTCGGTAGATGTAGACAGCCCCGGTGTTTTCATCTTCGTACGGTGCCCCGATAGCGACGTCTGAATTTAAGGGGTAAGAAATAGTATCAGATATATCTTTGCGGCGTGAATATGCATGAAATGGCGTCATAATATACGTTGAATATTCAAATTCTAATCCACTGCATCAGCTTGGCCAGAGTAGGTTTAAAATACCACTCCATCTATCACAATATTGTTGATTTTATGTTGGTAGTCGTTTCACAAGAAGCTTTGCGTTTTCTTTTGGGGAAGATCTCAATGTGTGATGGCACAGTTCCATATGCAGATCGGTTTATAAACTGTTTACATCATTTTTGAATGCGGGTCTCCCACAATACTTTGTGGTTTTATCTTTGCTAGACAGACTTCCTCTTTTTATAAAAATGATTTGGAGATAAGTTTCGAATCAAGGAAATGAAACAATTTTGTATTTACCAGACTTTCCACTCAATCTACGGGTTCTCAACATCTGTTTTGATCTGTATGTAAAAGATTGCATTTTTTCTTTCTGTTTTAATTGCAACTGAGATCATTGTGTTCATGAGTGCAGCAGAACAAGATTTGTTGAAAGCAGCCATTTTGCGACTTTAGAACTGATTGTGTAGCAGGGAGGAGGGGGGATACATAATTTATTTTGCGCAAGACTAAACTTACCATTAAAACCATCCAGATTGATGTCCCCGATGAAAGCTATGGTGGAACCGAAGCGACCCCCGATGGCCTTGGATCCGTCTAGCTTGAACCCCTGGGACTCCATCTTTCCCTGTTCAGTATTGGAGTAATAATATGAGATCGATCAAGACGTCTAATACCCTCGTACTTTTCTTATTTTTTTTCATAAATGCTCTTTTAAGACATATTTGTAGAATACAGGATTGATGTTCATCCAAATTTTGTTTTTATTGGTATCAGTCTGAAAGTTCACTGCTTATAAAGTTCATACCAGAAACAATCTTCCAGTATATGTTTCTGTCTGAAATACTGTCACACTCGAGAAAATAGAATCTGACGACCCAAATTTCTTTCGGATTGAGC
The DNA here is from genome assembly GCA_911728455.2 of Marthasterias glacialis. Classification (NCBI taxonomy): domain Eukaryota; kingdom Metazoa; phylum Echinodermata; class Asteroidea; order Forcipulatida; family Asteriidae; genus Marthasterias; species Marthasterias glacialis. The sequence goes on along the minus strand of OU452238.1, from coordinate 460,551 downwards.
CGAAATGTTCACAGGTGTTTTGTTTATGTGTATATTGAATCACACAAAAGTAAGAACCCTCCAAACAACTTTACCAATCCCACATTTTACCTTTAAGACAAATAAGACTTATTAGAATAAAAGATGTTGTCTTTACCGCTCCTTTGTTAATGTAGACGTAGACTAGGCCCTCATCTTGATGGACCGAATACAAGGGCGCCCCCACAAGCAGATCCGACAGCCCGTCGTTGTTGACGTCCACCCCTAAGACGGCACCTCCGTAGTAGGAGCCCATCTGTGGATAAAACCCATGTGGGAATAAATCAGGTATGTGCAAAAAAGTTTGTTGGGTCGTTTTCAAATCAAATCAGCGATCGTCCACAACCAATGTCATCAATTCGGACACGGTATTGCGTTTGGGAGTCAATACTTCAAAATGCATCCTCGGGCTTTATGCTACTACCATCAGCTCCATCTAGCTGTAACAGCGTTATTTAATCTAAATACCCTTGTATCGAAAGCGACTGTTATAAAGAAATCAAATAATGACGTGGCCTTTACCTGTTCTCCGTTGAGCTGGGTATACACCTTAAACGTATCCAGATCGTAAATAAAAACCTTCCCGACTGAATTCGACCTTGGCGCCCCCGTGACACCCTGCTCCGTTTCGGCCGATCTGAAGTTTCCAGACGACACTGAATAACCTACGAAGATAGAGTTAGAGGTCACGATAGCACTCATAATTTCCTTCTTTTTTTCATCTTTTTAACCAGGTTGGCGAATTGGTTTTGATGAATTGTAGGTTTTTACGCAAGTTTTGAATGTATAGTATTGTTATACTCGGTATTACCCAGTATGCCACCATAATGCTGCACAACCGGTATCGAGTTTGCATGAGCTTTGAATGACAACGTTCCTCATCCGAGGTACATGAACATATTTATATAACTCGAGTGTACAATAGTTTTCCCCTTCCACAGTCCTCAAAAAAAAACTCGTAAAATAATATTAAAAGCATTGACACTGCTCATGAGGAACATGATGCAGAGAATCACAACCAGTTACAGTTGGCAACCTGTTTCCGATGTACAGTACTTGTCTTAAAAGTAACATTGTGAGCTATTTAATGTCCTGGTATTATTCGTTGCTGTTTTGTGTTTTTGTTTAAACCCCTAGTTTGACTTTTGACATACCATAATGCCCTACTCACCTATGAACTCCGTTTGACCTTTTTGTCCCAACATGTTCCAGTCCGAGAGGTCCCCGAAATTGTAACGATATGTGCTGCCGTCTTTTTCGGCGTTTATTGCGGTACCTGTTACGCCATGGGTTAGAGGCAAAGATAATATTGGTAAATGTCTAGATATATTTGTTAATAACTTTTCAATCTGTATGCTCGATATTTAGTAAATTTACAACCAGTGCTTAACATCCGGCGACATTTTTTATGTCTGAAATACCGTAACATAATCACAAAAAATGCCTTTTCGATTTCAGCAATAAAAATACCAAACACTTGCCAAATAGTTGCGGTATCCACTGTTTATTACAGCATTCGAACTGGCCTCATGTAACCGGACAAGTCATTTGTCAAGCGGTAAAGAAACCTGCTCTAGAATGGCAGCGGTCGTGGGTTCAAATCCCACTGAGTAGTTTGCCTGGGTATATTCTTTACGCAGCACTTGCGAAAGCACTGACTTTTTACAGCGCTTATCATACATCGGTGTGGGGTAAAAAAAAAAATTCTTTTCCTTCGATGAAAAAATAACAACACTGTTAAACCAAATAATATTATATGTTGTATAATACCGTTCCATTCATACGAGCCGACAGCCCCAAGTATAAGGTTTCCATTCTGGGTGTAGGCAGCACTGATTCCGGCCTGACAGCTGCCGTGGTGTCTATACGTCCCATTCACCTGTCTCTCTACAGAAAGAAAACAAAGTTAGATTATAAAACTGGAAGGGAGTTATTGGAATGTTGGAACCTAATTTGCGTATGAACCACACGACATCAGTCACGAAGTAGTCTTATCTCAACAATAATTACTAGTAGTCTGCAAAAATACATGTAGTTTAAGTGTGTTGGCTTTTGCGGCCCATAACTATGCACGCAGTTTTTCATGTTTGTTTGGGAATGTCGGTTAAATTAGTGAACGTGTAGTTCGTAATTGCATGGTGTCAAACGGTCAGTGACATCAACTGTATTACATTGTGCTTAAAGCCATTATACACTATGGGTAAAGTGTCTGGAAATACTTCCATACTTTATGAGCACCAAGAGTTATTTAATAAAATCAACCTGTCAATGGTTCAGCTCATTTCATGGTTTCCTTTACGAGAAAACAATACAAAGTCATTCAGCGTTTTTGTATTCATTCTAACGGCCGGAGTTTTCGTCTCATGAGACGAAAAATCTTTTGTGGATCTTATTTCTCTAATTATTCGAAAACGATAACACATCAGACAAAAATATTTCACAGGAAGTTTTCTACCATCATCGTCTCTACACCATGTAAGTTATGTGCAAATTTGTGAACATTTTGGTTTTTGGTGTTCCCAAAAGTGAATATTGGCTTTAAAAGGTTTGATAAAATAGACGTTGGAAGCCAATCGAATGTTCGGTGGTGTTCGGCAATGTATGGGTCTGTTTTCCGCCGAGACATTTTGTTTGTTTGTCTATACAGCCATCTTCAGTTGTTTTAAAGACCGGGTGGGACTGTGTTGTTCTGCAGACTCACCATCTACGCAGGGTCGCAGTTGCTCGAATCGTTCGAAGTTGGCGTCGGACACGTAGCATATTCCATTAGGGAAGCGGTCGAGTTCTTCGCTGTTGGGATTCTCGTTAATGTAGTAATCATTCGACCAAAGATGGCCGCACACCTTGTCATACAAAAGAAAAAGGGGAGAAGGGTGATTCCCGTTCACCGCGCTCAACATTTTCTTTTGCTGAGCATATGGCGGGTCACCAATCCAACAACATTCTGGTAACTTCTTTCTACTCAGCAGGTTCTTTGTACACTTAGCAGATTGTCATGACCAGCTTTTCAAATTATGTTTTGGGCTTCGCAGAAACAAAATGTATGAGGTTCAAAATAAAACAATGTAGGACTAAAAGCGAGGATGGAACAAAAGTAATAAAGCTTGGGAATAAAGTTGACTTTTTCGATATCTTTTATGTCCTCTTGCATTCCCAAAATCGAAACCACAAGCCTGGACAATTCAATAACGGGCAATTTCTCCTTACCGCGAAGTCACCATCTCGCTCCTTGTTGGTCTGTCTTGTCAGAGAAACGCCCAGCCATTGGTTATCTTTAACATCAAGTATTTCCTCGGTGGGAACATTTTCATTTCCTAGAAAATAACACAGGGGTTCATGGAAATAAACGAAAGTAATCAAATCGTTTTCAAACAAGGATAGACGACCATCATTATTTGTAAAAAATTTTGTTAGTAATTTTTAATCGGTTATTTTTTTCCCGTCTAAATCCAATGCATTTACCATCCTTTAAGACAAGTGTTGTGTCAACAGGTCTGTACAAAAACATGTAAAAGAATTGTGTAAACTTAATGTTAATAAATGTTTTCCCGGCCAATTTTCCCGGTCAACACACATTCATGCATCAGCATTGAAATGTCAAAATGGTTAATTCAATTTCAACAATTTACATTCACTGGCCAATAAGATCATTCAAATTCATCAGGTCAAAAAGATCGTCCAATTTCGTAAAAGCCAGCAGCAAGAGGTTGATGGTTGACCATTCAATTACATTAATTGTAAATAACGAAATTGTAAATAACGAAATGTAGAAATTCAATGTAGAAATAGCATTATTAAAACGAACCTGGATGAGAAGAACGAAATCATCGAAAACGAAATGAATGCAATATTAGCGAAAAGAAAACCCCAGTTTCAGGGAAACAAGCGTGAATTTAAGCACGTGTCAAAATGAAACTGAAATCATTTTTGCTAAAATTCACCGGGAAAACCTATAAAATGACAACATATGTATGCATTACAATAATATAATTATTATTATATTTTTATTTAACTTCATCGACAAAGAGGTTTGGCATTGCACAAGACCGCCTACCAACATAGGGCTGTTAGCTCAGTTGATTAGAGCGCTCATACGGTATTCGAGAGGTCGCAGGTTCGAGTCCGGCATCAGCAAAATTTTCTTTGCTCACCCTTATTATGTTTTCAATCGGAAAGCTCGCTGATTCATTGTCAAGCCATGTTTATACGGTTTTACAATTACTATCAAAACTGAGGAAATGGCATGGATAGGGGACCTCAAAAATCCAAGGTTTTTTATATTAATGTTATCTTTTGTTTCTTCTTGTAATAAACTTGATATGAATGTGAAAATACCGGTGGCGTTTCCATAGTTTCACTTACACTCCTGACCCACAAGTCTGGTGATATTTTTCAAGGTTGGTTTTATGGCATGCTTATTTTTATCTATGTTTTTTTTCTCTTCTTCTTCTTTTTTGTAAAAACATCAGAATCCAGCCAACAAACTAAAAACTAACGTAAACATATATCAAAGTTAAGAATTAATGAAAACTAGTGACTGAAAACTAGAGGGGTTAAAACTCGTTAAGAAAAGACTTGGAAAAAACGCAACATTTTCCTTACCAGTAGAGTCCAGTAGTATCTCGAAACAATTGTAAGACGGTTGAGGTTGGCATTTGTACAGGGCACCTGGCCTTTCTAGTGAAGGCTGAGCCCCACTGTTACCTCGAGGAGCGCCGATTAAAATCCTGTTCGGTTAGACATTAAACGGACGGTTGTGTTGTTTGTTATAATTTTTTAGTTATTATTCACTTATTTATTTATTTACTTATTGTTTTCGCCTTATGGCCCTTGTTTGATTCCCAATGTAGGATATCTTTTACTTCTCTCTCCGTTCTCTATTCTCACATCCTAGCCATCCCTTGCCCTGGTCTTACTCTATGGGTGCGGATCTTGATCGATCCGATCGATACGCGCACCCAGTCGTCAAAGTTGTAAAAGTTTTTAAAAACTGTATTTGATTTAAGATGCTACCTTGCTAAAGTCATGGGCATGTCGTGGCCGGCCAGTCTGGTGCACCAGACTTTCTTATGCTCTAGTACGGCTAAGTCATCCGGGTATAGGTTCGTATAAGTTCTTCGTTTCATTTTTTTTTTTAACCAGTTTTCTTCTGGACCCGTAAAAATACTGAATTCCAGAGGGATGCAGTGATGGTACAACCACAGAATAAATTCTGCAGCTCAACTTCACTTTTACAAAAAAGTACATAAATCAGACTGAGTTAAATTTCCTAATTTTGTATAGAAATGAGTTAGAACCAACTATGAATAATAATGTATGAATAATTCTAAAATTTAAACAATCTCAACTTTGTGTCGATATTATTGAAAGTAATTTTATAGACCTAGGAACAGGTTGTGTACAGATCATAATTAATGTTGAGTTTATCTTCCCATTTGGGAATACAACCACGTGCATCTGTTCTGCTTGATGTTCATGTGTCATAGATTATTCTTGAACCTTTTTATTCCTTTAAATATAGTAAAAATTAATGGTATTAAGGGGCGAGAAATTACATTGACGTCATTGTGAAGTAATTTTTGGGAAGAGGATTGTATGGCTTTGACAACACCACCATAGTCTATGAAATTCCTTTATATAATAAAATTTCATGATTATAATAGTGACACCGGTTTATCCGCCAATGTTAATACCCATGGCGGATCTGGCTGTGTTTGACCTTTCAGTCTCGGTTTGGTTAACACAGTATCTATCAGGAAAAGAAAAAATCAAAATGGCTGCACTGTGCCACGGAGGTATACAGCGTGCATGTACAGAGCGACTGTTGCAATGGATCCACACACAAATATAATAATGGCACATGTTATCTAAATATACAACTCAGCTACTTTGATTATACCAAAGTTTACCAAAGCATTGACCCATTTCGTCTATACCACCGGGCACCAGCAACAATGATGGGGGGACTAGGTTCAAAGTCCCAGACTGAACGACGCAATTATTTACACAACACTTTTGTTATGTAAACGTTCTGTGTCAAGCTGTGATACGAGATGTGTGGAGAAATGAACGCGATGGGGAAGCTAGAATGCGATTTTGTTTTATTTAGTTAATTTCCAAGTTGATAATTGCAGATCAAACATGAAAGGCGGGCTTTTGTAATACAATAGAAGGGGAACAAAGTCATTCAGAATTGGTTTGTTGTGCCTTGTGGGGTGTTTTTGCGGGTTCTTTGTACATACACAATTGATTCTGCATGAGTTTGGAGATATTTTCGAGCTAAAAATACAGGAAGATGGTCACGGATTACCGGAACTAGAGGACATCATTTGGGAAGTGGTCAGCTGGAGAGTGGTCGAAGGTCTCCATTGTTCAAAAATCAACCGCTGAGTAGACCTTTTTTCATTCAACCATAAAAAGAGTGGGAGTACATGATGCGTGTCATGGAACTTGTCGTGGACACTTTACTTTCATTTTGTTGTATCCTTAAAAAATAAAAATTGTGTGCCCCATCGGCCCCTCCCCCTCCCCGAATCCAAACTATTTTTTAGGATATTTACCCACCCACTCTTCCCTGTTACCTATTTGGTAGCCCATGGTTATCTGGTTATTGTTGCCCAACTCGTGATTGTAACCTAACTGGTTATTGTCGCCCTTCTCGTTATTGAAGCTTAACTGAATTATTGTTGCCCATCTGGTTATTGTTGCCCAGATGTTTGTTCTACACTTTCTGGAAGCCATTGCCCCTACTGGCTTTGGGATTAAGTCTTTTCTGGACATTGTCTGTGTATGGATCACTTTCACTTAATTTACCGCCCCCCCCCCAACCCATGACCTTTTCAGTTGTTGGGGGTGGGGGCAGGTTGAATGGCTCTCTAGTGGGGGCTGGTTTTTGTCAGGGATGGGATTGGGTCATGCTTTCTTTAACAAAATTGTAGGGTTTTTTGTTTTATGATGGCATACATCTCAGACTCAGTCAGGAGGAAAGGCCCCTTTTCTGTCGATATGTATAGGGTTCAAAATCTATGCTACATCAAAGCCTAAACGTACTCAACGATTTGACCATATGTTTCATAACTGCATTACCATTAAACTTTTTATAAACGTCATGTAAATGTTACACAATGGGCACTGATGTAGACTTTATTATTTATAAGCCTAATTGTCAGCTTGAATATAAGCTAGGCCTGCTATCTACTAGTACTACAACAACTCACCATGGTAAGTTGTCCCGTGAGTTTCTGTGTTGCACGGTAGTGTAACCAAAGTAGCTACCGGGATCTCTCGTGTACGTAATCAGCTCATCTGCCATATCGTCTATATTGCAAGCTGCTACAAAACACACGCAATATAAGACGGCCACGGCAATGATCCTCAGTAGGAACAGTGAACCGCCTTCCGATCTCATTGAATGTCTTACTTGAGTTCTCATGATGATGGGGGTAAACAAACAAGTCTGACAAGAAGTTGTTGAGTGTCGTGTTTGTTGTTAAGGTCCCGGTGGTGTCGTATGGTGGTTTGGCACTCGGGTAACTATGGCTTTGACACGCTGTACCAAAGAAGATTAGTAGGTTGATCTCTAACGGAATGCAGCCGATTATACAGACTTTATCAAACCTGGTACCAGTTTGACTCCATGATTCGTCAGATAGAAACAAACCATAAACTGATAATGTACCAAAACATCAACCAGTTTGCTCTATGCTCCACATTAGTACGTTGACAGAGCTTTCTTCAAACGGATGTAAAATCGCACATTATCCTACCTAACAAACTGTCCCCTTCTGCTGATCCAAAATCAATAAAGTAAAGTACATCACCAGACGAAACAGCAACTGATTCGTTAGCCTCCAGTGGTTGTCTATATCCAGACTAGTGACCCAGTGGCTTTGGCATTCCCTCTAGGACGACTATTGTAGTGATCATCACAACATCCTCTTCCGGGTTTGGGTTCTTGGGTGGTTTTTCATGAAGCGGGGGATCGCTGCTGTGCCACGCCTCGGTGATTTGTCACTGAAAAGAAATCAACGGTGTCCTTGGATGAACATTGTAAAATACACTTGTTGGCTGATTTGAACCTTCGGCTCCAAGTCCACGAATTGGTCATGTACTCAGGTCTTCAAACCATAGTGCTCTATGTTCAAACTAACTATTAAATGTATGGACACTACTGAAATCCACACTCATTAGGAGCACACACCACAAACGGCTTTAAGTATCTGCTATAATGTTTAGGGTTGTGTGTACGTGTTCACAATGTAAATGTACACAGTACATGTACCTACCAGCAAATTTGCATTGATTGTCATATCATAGGGCCACGCACAGCCTATTCAGGCATGTCAACTATTTGACCTCAAAATGGGGAGATCAACTTCTGGCTGCTCGTCACTGACGTCACACGGCCGCAAAAACCACTTTAGCTATCATGACGTCATCGGAACTTTTTTAGGTGCCAGGGGAAGGAGGTGGTTTTCGGTGCGTGATGGATCATTATTGTCTACGAAAAGAGATTCAGATCGGTTAAAAATATACTGAAGGACCTCATGTAAAAAAACATGATGAAGTTTACAAGGAAATGGTCACGTTTGTTTCACTGTATTTCATTAACAGCTGTTTTGTTTTTCGCCAAACCCTTCATTAATTCGTAATAAGATAAGATCGTCTTCTAATGAATGTATACTTTTGTTTTCAATACTGGATAAAATGCTTTGGATCCCCCACATGAAAATGGTCGAGTCGTTGTGTTGAGGATTTCTCAAAACATTGTCCAAATTAAATTCGCGGTATTCGAATGATGTAAACTTTGCAGAACATTAATGCAATTTGGACCCGTATCTCCACACCAATACACCCACTCATTCTAGAGAGGTGTGACAACTTCCTAGTGTGTAAATATCGAAATATCGTAATACTTTCCATATTAAAAACAAAGTAAATTGTCAGTAATTATCGATAATATTGTCAGCTTCATTCTACTTTGTCAAGAGCTGAACAAATCCCTCTGAAAAACTGCCGGTCAAAGTCAACAGAAAAGAGCATTTGAAACCCCGTGTCCGCCCCCCCCCCTATCAACATCGCTTATTAATGATTGTCACAATCAAAATAAGGACGAGGTTGACGAGGTCTCGAGGAACTTAATTAGTTACAGTATTCAAACATTTCTTTCTGAAACACTGCCTACTTTAGCATCTGCAATTGTCTTGAGGAAATTAAAAACTCTATCAACACACTTCTTTTTGAAATACTGCCAACTTTGGGACCCGGCATCTGCAGTCTTGAGGAAATTCTTTAAAAACTACATCAAAATACTTCTTTCTGAATTACTGCCAACTTTGGGCCCTTGTATAAATACTCCATTTCCTGTTTCCCGTTTGCCAACCTTTTTTAAGGGTTCAAAATCCTCGACAAAACAAAAACCGTTATTCACTCTACGAAAACATGACCGGCTGAGTTGAACGAAAAATGCACCTTGCCTTCTGATTGTAAATTGAGTTTGGTTAGTTTAAAAGTGTAAATGTAATTTTGACATCACAAAACGGCAGATCGTATACGATGTAGAGTGTAGTTCCGCTGGTTGTATTTCCGAGAGGTAAATGTATGTGTTTTTTTAATCACTGCTCACTATAAATTACAACACACTATGTGTCTTATTACAGGAACAATTCTTAAAAAAGATATGAAGCAATTTCAAACAGCACAGTTTGAACAGATTTAAAGGAAATGTGTCCCTTTAAGCCTGACAAACTAACGAAGGTTAACCCTCGTTGTGTGAAGAACATATTTTATTTTATTTCATACCATGTCCTACATACGATTGGAAACTGATTCAGGATCTAAACATAGAATAGTAAGTCTCTTTATTGTAAGTTGTTTTTCCAATTGCTGAATTTGTTTTATTTGATTTCGGATGTTCTTAGTTATGACATTGGTTTGTATTAGGGTTCGTTTGATTTGTTTGATTTTTTTCCCATGTAGGCTAATGCTTTAAAATGGAATATTGATGTTATTTTACTAGATGTTTTAAAAGTTATTCATTTAAAATATTTTACACATACACACGCACCCACACAAAGATAGGAAAAACATTTGTTATTTGTTTTGTTTGATCCAACGCCCAAACATTTGATATACTATATGAAGTGTTATAAAATTAACTGCTGAGATGTTTTATTTTTACTCTAATCAGAACTATTTCTACAATACACACTATAGTCATTCTAAGAAGACTTAATAATGATCAGGGTGCAGCGAGGACTCTTTCATTGTGAGCACAGGGGGTTCTTTTCACTGGGAGGAGAGGTGGGGGCATTTTTTTTTTAATTCACTAGGCTTCCAGTCATATAAATCGTTCCTCGTTGGGCCTGACCTGGGGGCACTGGAAAATTGTGCCCCCCCCCTCCCCCAGTGGCGTAACTAAGAGGGAGGGGGCACGGGGGGCACGTGCTCCCAACTGAAGTCCGTGCCCCACCCCAAGTGTGCCCCCCATTAGATATCTGGACGTTACAGACTAAAAATTTCCAGAATAAATGTTACATTTTATGAGCATTTACGTAGTAATTTCGATGTTTTTTAAAACTATTTTTATTTATTTACACACATAATGTATTTTGTTTTACGTCAACACGTCAGAAATCACTGAAAAAAGGTTTGTCTATGAAAAATACAAACGGAAACGACCTTTTTAATTGGCCAAAAGTGCCCCCCTAGGAAAATTTGTGCACCCCCTCGTGCCCCCCTAAATTTTACCCTAGTTACGGCGCTGCCCCCACCCCCCCCCCCCCCCCCACCCCCGTACGCCGTTGCATCTGGTGCTTTATCAAAAACAGCTTTGGAAAATATTAATCCTGACTGTTAAAACACTTGCCGTGGGTATGGAGAGGTCCTGCCTGAAAGTTGAACAAAGATTATCTGTAGCAGTATTTTGATTCAAGAAAATTTACCATGTCAACTTAAAGGGTGCGGGCAATATTGGTAAGATTGACAATTGTCACAGATTTCCAGAGAAGTCTTTCTGTGAAAAACAAACTCAAAGTTGAAAAATTATCATTTGATTTTTGAGACCCCAACCATTATAGCATGGTTACATGTTCAGATTGCATGCAGTCGATGACAATAATTTGCACAAAATCCCGAAACAAAACATAGATCGTTATTGTTGCTGTCACTCAAACGTGACCATATACTTGGTTTACTGAAAACCAGAGGAAATAAATTAACTCTTCTTTAAAACCAATGATGGAATTGTCCATTTAACCCGTCATACTTGACCTTTCATTGAAAACAGGGTCATTTTGGGCGCTCTTTCGAGAAACATCGGTTCTTTTAAACACAGAAGCTATTTTGACGAAAAATAAACGTGAACCATTCGTGCAACGGTTTTTTAAGGGAAATCCCCTTGCTTGCATAAAGTTTTCATGTCCTTCTGATAGTTGGCGGGGTTGCCCCGCCCACAGACGCAACCCTGAAACCGATAGTGATTCCCCGCAAATAAATAATCCCTTATATAGGAAACCCCAGCATCTGTCTGGCACGTTTTGGTTAAGTTTCTTTTACCCAACCAACTTCCCCACTAACGCACCCACAACCCCCCCCCCCCTAATAAAAGTAATAATAATTAAACAAACAAACAAACAAACAAACAAACAAACAAACAAACAAACAAACAAACAAACAAACAAACAAACAAACAAACAAACAAACAAACAAACAAACAAGCAAACAAACAAACAAACAAACAAACAAACAAACAAACAAACAAACAAACAAACAAACAAACAAACAAACAACCCACCCAACAAACAAACAAACAAACAAACAAACAACAAACAATCCAACAAACAAACAGACAAACAAACTAAAACAAACAACAACAACAACAGCAACAACAACAGCAGCAGCAGCAACAACAACAACAACAACAACAACAACAACAACAACAACAACAATACCCTTAAAACACTATGTGGTTACTTCCATTTTTGTTGTATTGAACTCAATGAATTTATTAACAGATAATCATAGGGGAAAATTGGGGGGATATTAGCCGGATAAAGCACCCTACATCCACGCCCATTAACAAAACCTGCCCAATCACGGATTGGAAATCTGGTGACATGTGGGTTATTATGAGATTACTCAGACCAAAATCAAACTTGGGTCAGGAACCTAGGCGAACTCACTGTGTCAGCAAATTCCTATAAGCTCCCTTCTATCACGGTTACCACACGAAGCATCCAAGGTAAAAAGAAAATAACAGTGACTCGAAGACAATGTGGGAAATTCTCGCATTTTGTCTTCCCCGTGTTAGTCACTTCCCGCGCATTTTCTCCAGCGAGTACCGATCATGCACAGCTCCATGGAGAATCGTCTGTTTGTTTCACTATAGCGTTCACACCACAACTCCAATTCAACATTGCAAAATGTACGCTGTTATTTCTCAATACTATGGTATAGTTTGTGATTCACCCAACCCAGGCCGTCTGATAGAAGGCCAACATACATGTAGTAACCTATTTACATTGTGAACGTACAATAATTATGACGTGCCCTGGAGCAGAACAAAGGCAAACGCACTTCGATAGATCGATCCATCGTGGGTGACTTTCAACGCTTTGCACAGCTTTTCACCTTGCGTTTTTGGCCAAATACAATTCTTTATCAGATTATGGATGCAATGTATATCAATCGATCGTAGGTGACCGTCAATGTATTGGGTTTGCTTTGAGTTTATTGTCCGAACTCTCGATCAAAACCAATGCATGGATCGATCGATCATGACTGTGTGACGAATTATGTATCGTACTTTATTTACTACTTTCCTTGCGTTTCTTGGCCGACTGAAATGAAGTTATTATACGTGTGATTGCCTAACTGTAGAGATAAAGGGCATGTTTCCGTGTCAACTGACCATATGTAACATTTGATTACAAAAAAGTGACCTTGTACATTCCAGGGCGTTTCTGGCACAGGCAAGACACTGGTCATAAGAACTTTTACATTTTGTGTCATAATTTCCAAATAAATTTAAGAGTTATAATAATTACAGCTGAACAAGTTTCGAGATGTGAATTCTATTTTTTTCATTGCAAAAGACGATAAAAATCAGACAGTGCAGTCTCCGGAAAGAGTAAGATTTTTTTCTCCCATTAGGCTGCAGGAAGTCCAGGCTCTGTGGCTCTTTTATAAACATGTGATGTGACAGGTCACATGGTCTCTAGAGATATCTGAAAGTTTGGTTGTTTCTTGCTTGGTCATCGTGTGACAGACACAGTTGTGATTAAGTTTGTGGAAACAGAAGCCAACAAGATTTTGGCGCGTATCCATTGTACAATGTTCGACTTATATTTCCTGTTGTTGATACTTTTCATGTTCATCTCATTCTCAGATACACCGTGAACTAAACATCAAACGCATTTCTACTGTGCACCATCTCGATTTCTTATAATACGGTAATATAGATTGTGACGCATTATTGGTCGAGAACCAATCACGTGATATGCTACAAAGACGCATAGCTCAGGGGAAATTAAGTAATGTACCCCACGAGGTACATTACCTTGATCGTACCCACCTGTGGTCGTTTCAACCGCCTTGTAAAATATTATAAATAGCCCTGGGTATGAGGTTGTAGGTCTCATTAATAAAGTGATTGAGTTTGTTCAAATAAACTAGGAAATGCAATGTTCAACAATAATAAATAAATCTAATTTATTTCATTTTATCTTGATTTCCCCCTCCAGCAATGTATTACCATAGTATAACAAAAATGTTGCACAGTGTGCGATGGGTTCCATGTTTTTGTACAACCTCGGCTTTGCCTTGGACGCCAGGTGCCCACTCGGGTGTAACACCATGCACCTCATCACAGCGTGCAGTAATTGTATATTCCCCCATTGTTGCATCAATGCATCCCAAACCGAGGCTAGTAGGTCAAAACAGTCTGTACCCTTTTGGTATAATATGGGAATCAGTATTAAAATAACAAATCAATTTTCAATTTGATTTGATTTTTAATTTCAAAGAGTATTGTGCATGACTTTAGGCAAAACATAATGTTGGAATTTCTGTCAACAGTCATAATTATCTGTAAACCAAAAGGAAAAGGGAATTTGATACAAAACTTAATAACATGCTTTGATTGTTGTCTACCACATAGTTTCGATCGGATTTAGTGAGCCGGCGGGCGTGCTGTTAAATGTCAAAGTGTGAATAAAACGAAAGGAAACACCAACAAAACGGCCGTCCGCCTTGTGTCAAATTGCTTGTAGTGGGAAATGCAAGAAATTTTATCCTATTTCGTCAGAACAGAGGTTGGAATATGATCATGTTTTGATTCATGACAATAGAAATCCATTTTTAGATAGGCCGACAGACGAAAGATCAATCAGCCTGCAGCATCCAGAGTTTATATCTCAGAAACTGCGTACAGCACTCCCTTTTCTTATTAATGGCCGGTCGGAGTTTCTGTCAATTTATCTCTTGGGGGAAATGTATTCTCTATGTGAACTCCATTATTATTAGTAGCCTACTGTGGTATAGATACCGAAGACCACCAACCAAATCGAGTTTGTATATTAAGCCAACATGTGGATTCACTGGTACCCAACACTTGTTTTGAGTGTGAGTACCAGACAATATCAGCTGCTGACATCAAACGGTCGTTTTTAGAACTTGGTAAGATACTTTGGTAGGGCAGAGAGAACAGATCATTTAAAACAAATCACCCATACAATGACTTTTTTATAAAAATTTGCTTAAAAAAGTCACATGTAAAAACAAAGGCCTAATACATCGGACTTGTAAAATGTCTCGCTTCCCATTTACCCATGACTCAATATACACGTTTTTGAATAGAGTGGAATGGGCCCTCATGTTGTGCATTGGCTTCGCTGGGTGTCAACCATTGTGATTCATTCTACTCGTTTTAAAATCGCCTGGCACATAAAATGTAAAAATGGATGAATTTGCTGTGTCAATGAATAGCGAAAAGTTTGTAACACGTTTTAGCAAAGTGTTCGCAATCGGTCTGAATGGATCTTTGCAATGTTTATTTAAACAACATTGAAAAACATGGTATCGTGCGGTATCATGTGATATCATCAGTTGCAATACATTTCAATGTTAAAATGACAGTCAATAAGAAAAAATAAACAAATAATGTACCGACCTAATGTAGCAACCTGACCTGATGGAATGACGTCAATGGGGATTTACTTAGATTTAAAAAATAAACACCACACGAGCACCTGCACATAGCTACATGATCAGATTAGTGTTTTTATTACCAAATTATGTTAACATAATGATTTCATTTGTGTTAGTTCCCCAATTGGAAATGTTTGAACAATAGGAGGCAGCAGACATACTAGATAAACGCTTATTTTTCCCGTATTTTTGAGCGTACACTCACTTTTGAGGAAAAGTTTGGTATGTCTGCTGCCCTCTAGCGTACCTAAATCCTCTCATTGATTTAACGATCGGGTTAACTCGACAAAACATCCCCCGATAGCGTTTTTGTGTTGTTTTTTTGTCAATTGATATAACTAATAAAATATAATCAAATAACTATACCAAATGTTTTTATCAAATAGTCAATCTAAAATCTTAAATGGAAGTGCCTGTGGGTGTAGTCTGACGCTACGCGTCCGATCGAGACGAGTTCTCAAATGAAGAGTTTCTTGTTCTAACGCCATGGCCCTCTTGTGGTGAAAACGCACCAGGGTTTCTTGGTCGAAGGCAAATTTAAAAGTGACATTCTTAGTACTATTGAGCACTGTGGGCACCGTGTGCAAGTTTTAAAGGGAAACTGTTTTCCAATGTAAACTGTTGAAATAATGCACATTATTATTTAGTAACAGCCACAGTAAATTTAAAAGAGAGCCCTCTAACCGTTTATTATGGAAAAAGCGCCCTCAACATTCTACAAATTCCACTTAGTACGCTTACTCGTGCATCAATACAGAGGACCAGTGAGTACCTGGTGTACCAAGTTTGAATGATTGGCTTTGGAACGCTAGGGTTGTAGTACATTGATTACCAGGTACATTTCCATAGATTACGTAAATCTGAGCATGCGCACATTTCTGAGAACTATGGATGCACCTGGTAAGTCTTCTGCCACCTAGCGTCCCCAAAAGTCTCCCATTGAACATGGTCATGAAGTAGCCCGTTGGCTCTTAAGTGTGCTGCAGCACAGGCATAAACATTGAGCTAGACCAAACCAGTCGATTTGATACACCAGTAAAGTTCGCAACAATTCAATGACAGTGCAGTTGTCATCTGTTTCGGCCCTTAAATTATCAGGCCTCCAGACTATTATTTTGAGAATTCGTCTTTTATCATTTCTGCATGTAAGAGTGTCAAAGGAAGGTTGTTTCACTGAATGCAAATTACATTCCGAGCTTTAGGCCTCGAGAGATCACGGCTTGCTTTTCGGAATAAAACAAAAATAAACCTGACCAGGCATTGGGAAGAAGACAGTCTGTAGAGTGAATCTCTTTGCTGCCATGTGGCCTTCACTTTTGGCTGCTGATGACACAATAATCGAGTGGTTTTAAATCCATTACATTACTTGTGTAGAAAAACAAGGAAGACACACTCAGCAATGGCATGGGTTGATGTGGCATGTTTCCCCCACTTGGGAAATCTTCCAATGAACCGATTCTGGACATGATCCCCTTGGCACTGGCTCCTACTAATGACTGCAATGTGTAAAGGAAGTACTGTTAGGAAGCCGATAACGACCAAGGTCTGTTGTCATCGTTTTAATGGCGGTCAACGCGTTGTCTTGGAAACGTATAGTGACGTCAGATACATCCGCAGCTGACGTGCGCTGGTTCCGCTTCTTGTATGCCTGATGCGAACAGGGTCAGAAGTTGTTTATGTACCCTTTGGAAAACGACAGAAATTAATCAAACATAAAGTACTAGTACTTTATCAGGATTTGCGATGAACTCGTTCTTTCTTTTGTTTTGACCTTTATACAACTATGATACTAGTAAAAGGTAAAGTCTGTCCGGAGTCAATGTGGCTCATCAGGCTGGTGTTTATATCCGGTTTCCTTGGCATAAGACGACTAATTACAGTATTTATATTCCCCTGGACAGGATGCCAGTCCATCGCAAGGACTCATCAGCTCTCGCCCATACCCATTTTTACTCCTGGGTGGAGAGAAACAATTATGATAAAGTGCCTTGCTCAAGGACACAAGTGTCTCGACTGACAAGGCCAGGATTCAAACCCACATTCTGTAAATTACAAAACTTGAGTCCACCGCACTAGACCACTCGGCCAGGACACCCCACCAGACTATAATACCAATGAGATTCATTTAGTGGTTGAAATGGATTTTACTAGAACAGTAGTGTCGTTTCTTTATTTTATATGACAGTGATAACACATAAAGTTATGCCACTTTGTGACAATGTGTGACACATAATGTGGCATCACATGGACGATAATAGTCTAGTCCTTGCTCTACACACGTATCCATCGTGTTCCAGTTCTTACCTCATTTCCATGGCAACGGGTGCCATGAGCTCCATGTCGACGTTCCACATGGAAAACTCCTTTTTCGTTGTCGCCGTCACAGCGCCCACATTGTCTGTTTTGAGAGAGGCTTCTTCGCTGTTAAAATCCCCTATGTCACTCTGGCTGTCTTCCGTCAGTGACGTACACGGTTTGTCATCGAAGCCCAGAGGGAAGATTCGAACGGCTTTTGTGCAGTGCAGAGACACGAACGGGAAGTCAAACTGTACCGTGAAAGAAAAAAGTGAAGTTACTAACGTGGCACGATGCTTCAAAAGTAGTGCGTCCGTAGTTTTAATATACTGATGTCACCGTGACATCATAATTCTCTTTTCAACCTCGAACGTATTCATTCTCACGGACCAGGAAACGTTAACATGGCTTCCTACTGTTATAATGAGGGAATAAAAATGTGGTGAAGAGGTTTTCAAACACCATGAGGCCGGCCTTGTTCTAGATAATATTACCGAGATGAAGTCGGTATAAAAACCCTGACAGCTCACCTCCATTCTGCGTTAAATTTATTTCCATGTTGAGCACCAAGATAATTCCTTTTTCAAGCTCAATCCTATTGCGCGCAATCGTCTGATAGCGCCCTCTTTTGACCCAATTTCCCAAGGCTATGTTTAATCACTGCTTATCGTGTTTTTACCGCACGTTTACACATGACCACGTGATCTCCTCTCTACCAATCGGCTGAATGGATAAACTGTTCTAAGTATTTACATTCTCCATTGCACTATTATGTAAAACGTTGAGTTTTCTGTAAGATTACAAAAAAGTATGAACTTTGAACTTTGCACGCTATGAATTTCATGTTGTCCATCTTGCGATGGCGCTTAATACAACGTTTGAATATGAACCAATGTCTAAATGCTTCTTGTCAGTTTGATTCTTATTATGCACGGCAAAAAAAGAATGTTAATTTTCCCATTAATTCGATGAAGAAAAGTGTAAATAAATATTTATATCGAGTCTTGCCTGATCTTTGGTACTGGCGTGCCGCCTCAGGTGCTGCACAAACTCCCCTCTGGCAGTGTCCCGAACCAACACCAGATCGAGACTGCCGTCCGCTAGATGTGTCAAAGGTGAAAGGCCGCGGGGACACCAACTGCAGAAGTTGGGAAGGGTCATTGCACTGATGCTTAGAAAGTTACCCGTGAGGCTTATCCATTCTTCGTCAGGAATTTTGGGTGAATTTTGGTCTAATTGGAAAATGGAGAGAAATACAATCTATTTCTAAGAGTCGGAGCTGAAAGACGTGGTGATTGACTTTCAGTTAGTTTGGCCTAATATGAGATACTTTGACCTGGTTCTGGGTTGGTTTGACGTTTTTGTTGCTGTGGATCACAGGTCCTTGCACTGGTTCAGTTGTGATCAGATCATACGTCCTTCGGACCTTGGTGCGGTGGGTCAGCTTGACCAGAGCACCAGTATTGGAATCCCAGGATCCATTCTGTGACCGTTTGACCCAAACATGCATTGTTAGGACCTGAAGTTGGGTCAGTTTGTCTAAAATATGAATCATTTAGACTTTGGACAAGGTCAATACTGACTCTGGAATGGTTGGATAATGGGGCATTAGAGAAACTTGCAATGTCGGCTTTATTTTGTTGGAAATGCTCCACAATGACTACTTTTATAGTAAACGATAAAATGTGGTGAAACTGATTTATAACTCAAGTGCAAACTGTTAATCTATTTTACCTCGAAGGATATTTTATAATGCATGGACCCAAATTATCGAGCAAGGTATGACAAATTGTTTATCACAAATCCGGAACTGTTGAAGCTGAAAAGCCACTTATTGAAAACAAGGTACTGGGTAATATGGTTCGTTTATTTATACTGTAAAGCGCACTGATAGTTCCTGCGGTCCTGTAATGCACCATAGAAAAACGCTCTATTTATTTCCAAATCCAATTTGGATTGTTGGCGAACAGTTTACAACACACAACAATCTTCGATGGCAAACCTGTTGTTCGTGTATCCGACTGCTCGCCAGTGTCTTCGACGCTGACGCATTTTCCATTGACTCTTCCATTTCTTCCATGGCCTGTGCCTTTATCGCCACCAACAGCCACTTCGCTATCGTCATCTGTGACTCGTGGTTTCTCAGAAGTGTCTTCACCCCATTCCTCATCCTTCAGCTGCACAGTCTTGCATCTCAAACACCTGTCGATCGACAAATGGGGCGATGTACTGATTACATTCAGAGCAAATTAAGATATAATTAGCTACTATAGTTTCGAGAGGATTGGATTACATTTTGAGGTCAATGTTACTATGGGTTCAGTTTGGCTATAAGCATATCGAGGTGTTACATCATAAAGCCATGTTGAGTTGTTTTGCTTCAGCTGTTTTGATTGAACCTTGGAGGAAGAAAAAGGATGCTAATTAGTTAAGGTGCAGTGTGATTCCACATTTAGAGCCACGTTTTTGTGAAAGCAGTTTAAGCCGCGTGATCATGGTGTAAAATATTTCATTCTCATGAAGACGAGAAACTGTTCGGAACGTCGACAACCAACATCATCTCGACCGGGGTTCTATCTCAGATACAACTATTCTTCCTATAGAATTCCCATACCATGCAAAGCTTCTTTTTTTTCTGTATTTGTTTCTTGTTGGACGGAGCAAAATGACATTCTTGGTTGGAAATTCGATTCATCGCGCATCCGTCTGAACCAGGTTTGATTTTCCTAGATACAGTTTAATTGTAGGTTGGACCTTTTTATATCTAATCAAAGTGAAGTGGATTACATTAATAGCCATCCCGTTCCCTGGTTTACCCATGCAGATTCGATGTCATTGAGTTGACTACCGAGCCCGTACAATTAGACCGTGTTTGGCAACACCGTGTCGAGTTGACTCTACGTTTGCGTATGAGCTTATTACATATTAACCAGGTTGACTTATAATGACCAATACGAAAATGTTTGCCACGATGGCAATTTTACTTACCCCGTTCTACAAGGCAACCTGTCGGTTATCACCAAGCTTGACTCGCACGGTAGATACTCAACGACACAGCGATACGGTCTAAAGAAAAAAAAAACAGAAAAACACATCATCAGAAAAAGGAGTTCACACGAACAAACGATGACAGTTGTAAAGGATGCCAATGGTTAGCTTTGTTTAGTCACCGCAATCTATTAATTTGCCACCTTTAGAGGACGCTGGAAATTGGAAAATAGCTGAAAGGCCAGAGCTTGTTTAACAATGCCTAGGAGATCATTTCAACAATACCATGTGAATTGGAAGACAACAAATATTGACCACAACACAGTGTGCCACCAAGACAGTAGCCATGTAGAGGCCGTTTTTCAAATGAAACCGTCGATGTGAGGATTTAAAATGCACGCAGAAATTTAAATTTTGCGTTGAGCAAGACATCGAAGCCTCACATGCTATCACCGTCAGAACACTTTTAACAAATTAAGCTTTTAGTAATCTTTCTTACTTATTCAACTTTATTTCTAAAAGGCGAACTCCACCTTGAAAATTATAATAAGTTCATTTTTTCGGCTTAACGTAGATTCTGTAAGTACATTGCAAGGATGTCGACTTATTTCCAAGATGCAATCTCAATAACTACCTCTCCAGGACAAACTCTTAATAATTTGGGTCGAGTAAATTTTCAAAACATCAAATTTGGGAATAACCTCAACTTGAAGACACTTCTGACTGTTGCGTATTCTGCTGCTCTTGATCCAATCACGCCCTTTGCCCTTCTTCTTTCGGCCCTCCGGAGGCAGTCACCACCGAACCCGTACATTAGGGAAAAACCAAACCGAATGAAAGCTCGGTTGTGGAAGATTGCGCTCACATCCAACGGTTGTCGGTGACCTGCCAGGCAGAAGAATAAAAGTAATAATAATAATAGTTCTTCAAACTAGGTATCGTGTTTCCCGTGATAAAAGGTGGATTTAATTGGTGTTTAAACACCAATAAGAACTAAACAATGCTCTGTGTTGTAAAATAACTTGTTTTCTTAATTGATTACTTTTTGACAACTGAAAATTGCACCTGTTGTTTGGAAACCGTAATTTCGAAATGGTTTTTCAAATTTACCCAGAACGATGTGAAGGGCCGCTGTGAAGGGATCGCTGGTGCCCTGCGACGAATGAGCAACGGTGTTAAACATTCCTGAAAAAAAACGAACTCAATGTCAGTTTGTTGATTTCTGGACACAAACAGTTTACAAGAAAGTACCTTTTTCAATAACTTAATAAGTATTGCACGGCAGCAATATGGTGGGGATAGAGCCTACGACTGATGTCAGTCTTCTCTGTGATGCCAGTGAGGTAAGCGCCTCAAGGGGAAAAAACAGTCCGTGTTAATCCATCCCAAACATCATTTTGAACTTTGTTTTTAACTCAGTGGCTGCAGACTATAATTAGTGGGTTTATCCACGCTTTGCTTCCGAATAGGCGGTACGGCTAGATGACCTTTATTCACCATTATCAACAGCTAAAGCCAAAGCCATTGCCGGTCACCCACGAGGTGAGCCTCCACAGTCTAACCGGTCACTATAACAATTAAAAGATGTTTGGGGGAAAAAAAATTAAATGAGATCATCACCAACTGGGATGATACCAAGTGGTATGTCACACTTGATGAGTTTGGTATCGGGATCGATGTCCACCAGGTCCGAATCCACCTGTGTCCTCTCCAAGAGACCGTGTACTACCTCCCTCGCTGTGTCTTCCCCGCCCACACAAACCACCCTATATCAAGGAAAATATTGAGAATGAGAGAATTTCAGAGACAAAAATACTTCTTAGCTTTTAGACAAAAATTACCCGTTTCTGTTGATCACCAAACATCAGTGTTGTTCATAGGTTGAAATGCAGTTGCCTTTTATAAGTTTGTTCTTCAAAGAATATTATTGAAGCGTGGACTACGCTTGGTTGAGATCTTATAAGAGTAGATGTTTGCAGTAGAACATGCGTTAACATCTTTGTGTAACGAGAGTTCGTAAGTACGGTGCTCCAGGTGTGCCATCATGCCACTTTAACCGAAAGAGCAAGATTCATCTCACCGAGTTGACTCAATCGATAAAAGACTTAGTACTTCTGTAGCTCCGTAGTTTAGAGCTACACAAATGTGGTTGTGTAGTGCCATCCAACTTCTCAATTTTTTTCTCTCCCACCCCTCTCTCTTTTCGAAACTGCGGCTTTGGCTTGGGCTCCGGCTTAAGCTCCGTCTGACTGTTTAAAGCCCCGTAATGAAATCACACGTATACAAAATAACTGACGAAGCCTAAGCCGGAGCCTAAGCCGGAACCCAAACCGAACCTGTGGTTTCGAAAAGGGATGAAGTGGTTTTACGTAAGGGCAGCCGCTGAATGTCACTGATGCTTGTATTTGAATTGGGAAAGGCTCATTCATATTCAACAAGATCATGAATATTCATATCACCCATCATAAACACTCACCCATCGTAACTGTCGAAATCAACTGTTTGTAGGATCTGATGCGCGCTTCCTTCCCTTGTCGTAACTTTAAAGAGAAGATGAAGAAAGGAAAGTTTGGTGAAAATTAAGTGTTTAATATGAGCCGTTAAGTAAAATAACAAAAATAGAATTCAATTTCTTTTCATTTATGAAATTGGACGACCTCAAATTGTGGTTGAAGTAAAGATAAGAAAACCCGCCCCATCGATTGCATGCTGTTTTCCCCCTTTTTCTTAATTCAATGTAACGGAACTGCAGCTGTAAGGAAATATATTTCGACAAGTAATAGTGACCGTACCGTAATTTATTGTTCTTGCATATAGGTAGTGACGTAGTAAGGACATTGACCCTGGCAATGAAACCAACGTTTGATAAGATCTTCACAGACAATCTTTTCCCTCGTCTGTTTATTTCACAATCTAAGGATATAATTTGGTTAAATTCGAAGTGGATACATTCAAGCCAAAACGCAAAGGGTAAAATTTACATTTTGATTAAATGGTCAGTGAAGTCGACAAGATGAGTACACAAGACTGTCTGAAAAGGCGGAGATAAAATTAATGTTGCAAAAAACTTATTCGTGTGGCTATAAATTGAATTTATTAATAGGGAAAATAACAACTTTCAAATGTTTCATTCCATACGGGTATGTTTTGCTTCGTTCTGACGTCATAAGTATTATACAAGTTAGTACGCATGTCTGCAACGAACTAATGTTTTAAGTATGGTTATTCACGGTAAGTGTATAGAGTATATTATCTAACGCGTAAAATAGGCTCTTTGAACCACCACTATTCAGCTGTCACTTCGACTTTGACTAGGCACTATGGTGAAGCCATAGCCATAACCATAATCATATCAAGAAAGGTAACCAGAACCTTAACTCTGATCGTAGCCATAGCCCCCTGCAGCTTTAGCCTTCACAATAATCATAATCGTAACCACAACCACAACCACAACCACAACCACAACCATAACCATAATCATAACCACAACCACAACCACAACCACAACCACAACCATAATTATAACCATAACCATAACCACAACCACAACCACAACCATAACCAGAACCGTAACTCTGGTCATAGCCATAGCCGCAGCTGAAGCATTCCCAACAATCATAACCTAACCACAACCGTAACCACAACCACAACCACAACCACAACCATAACCATAACCATAACCATAACCATAACCATAACCATAACCATGACCATGACCATGACCATGACCATGACCATGACCATAATCATAACCAGAACATAAACAAAAAACAACCAGAACTATACAACCATAACTGTTACCAAGTTCATAAAAATAACCATAGTCAATTTGGACTTGCCAATTATTTAATCACCTATTACGTCAAGTCTGGTTTCTGCCGCCTGGAAGACTGGTACCACCTTGGAGTAGAAGACACGTGTTGCGGCACCATCGTTAAGCCAACCATTAACAAAAACACGGAGGCGTCTTGGCCGTCCAGCAATGCCTGTTGGCAAAAAATATAAAATAATGTCAAATAAGTAATTGCTATTATTCGCTTCTCATTTTAAGTCCACCCATAGTGTTACACTTGTTTTTATAAAGAGCGAAGTTTTAGCACGAAAAAATGGTCAATGAAAGCACAGTAATAATCGCTTTTGCCGAACCGACAAAAGCAAATATGAACTTCGAGCACAACATTGTTGACACTCGCATATTAAGTTTCCCCTTTTTTCTCGAAAATATGAGCGGCCAATATATGATGGAGACTCCCATTAATGTTGGTTGTATAACGTGTGTTTATTTCTAGGACTCAATGTTACCTTTCCAGGGAGCAATGATGCTCATCGGCAACTTATCAAATTATAAAACAGTTTTGCTACATAATAGTTCATCCGAACTCAGACGAGGTCGCTACCCGCCGTTCCAACGACCTTTCTCTGCCGAACGCATCTCATATAGTTGAAGAGTTGAAGGCATTTAAGAGTCATGAAGGCTCAGTGATTTAACTAATCAAATTAAAATATAAGCTTAGAGCGGGCAAGTGTTTTCTATAAGTGCTTTTGATTGTCGCATAAAGCTGAGCTGTTAATTTTTACGCACTGTTCATTGACGATTTAATTCCTGTTATACTTTTGTTAAAAATGTTTATATTTTTCCCCCAGCAAGTATTGCAGAGCAAAGCTTTTTCCGAAGCATTTGTTTTTTCAATGAGCGGGGCTGTGAATTACGAAACTGAAAGAGTTTTTGTTACGCTTTTGTTCCCAATCGACTGTCATAAAAAAAAACTCCCACCGTTAGTGTCACTGTTACAATGCCGGGGAGATCTTCTATGTACAAAAACGCTAATTGAAGTCCAAGTAAATTACCCCATCGGTTCTGTGTGAATCATGTTGGCATGTGTGAATTTAAACTCATTGTCTGTGATCACATCACCGTAAGCGAACTCAGTGCACAATAATAATATTATTATCCTTGCAGTCAGCAAAACACGCGCACATCACACATACAATTGCTTTTCACTTCCCACCATTCCTTTCCACACTCCCCTGCGTAGTTTAAGAGGCGTAAACAAAAGCCCACCTGGACGGACCCAGCAATTAGAGTTTGATTTGGTTAGAATCACATTTTAAGGGGGATAATCAAGTTTGGCTGGCACTAGATGAGTGAGTGTGGGCTCACCCGTTGTTTTGCTTGCCCATTAACGTGGATGCATTAGACACAAATGGCGTCAATTTGCGTCATCCAATCCCCTTTGAAAGTGGTTACAATTGATTAACCGTCCTTCGCAGGAAACGTTATCGCTCCTTTGCTTTATTCAGCCGTATCTCCATGGTAACCTGCTTCTTGTAATATTGCAATATTGGCACGCTTACCTTACTTCGGCCCTGCAATGATATGTTCCATTATAGATCGTTTGAGTGAAGTTGTTTTGACTACGTGACCTTTCCCACGAATTGAGGTTTTCCAGATTGACTGCTTGATTGATCAATCAGTTTGTCAATCGTTTTATCGATCGATCGATCTGCAGGTCATGCTATCAATAGATCGAACAAAATAATGACTCAATTAATGACTCAATCAATAATTTGATCAATTGATTGATATGTCTCAATCGATTGTTCAATTAGTAGACTCTGATTAATCGATTGAACGCCCGGCTTATTGTCTTATTGTTCAAATGTAGCCAACCATTTGACGGATTGATTACAACACAAACCGACAGGTTGTTGATCGCGATCGCCCGATCGATCATCAATCAATAAATAAAACAAGCAAAATCCAATCAACAAACCAATAGTTAAAGTCTACCAACCAACCAAACAATCAAACTATCATTACATCAACAACAAAAATCGAACTCACCGACCAGCCAATCTATTCAGGCCGTATGGATATGACAGATCCATAACTCATACTTGTTTTTGTACTCGTCCCTCGAGTACAACTCGAGCTCATGTTAGCACTCGTTTATTTGTACAATCGATTCCGCAGATTTCGAACTTCATCACTAAAGTACACAGAATATTCGGTACACAGAATATTCGGATTTGAGAACAAAATATCGAATTTAATAATAATAATAATTTTGATGATTTCATCTACCGACTCACAGAATCGCATGCACTCTTCATGTTGGCCCTCTCGTATAAAGTCCACAATGTAGGAAATGGCCTCGTGTACTCTCATAAGTTTAAATATTATCCCAACACGAGCGTGCAAGCAGTGGCGTTAACGTATATGAAATTATTTTTAGTATTATTATTTAATCAAATAGCGCTATTGACGTGATCAAAGTCACCTAGTCAATACACGCCGGTGAAGTCTAGTCGATATACCCTCACTTGAGCGAGCACTGAGCGGTGACACATTTTCCGCCGTCTGTCGTGGCAATTTCTCCACCACGAGCCACACCGAGCAAATAAACCAAAGCGCCAATTATCAAAACGTAATTATAGCGCACTGGGAGGCAAATCAATGCTTACACAGTATAGATAGCACAAACTTGACATTAATCAGATAGAAAATGGTTTGGCAGTATCTTTAATGATCGTGCAAAGGTAACAGTTTGATGTAAAAGCAGAAAACAAAACATATGGAACCCGAACATAGTGATGTTTACAAGAGATGAGGATAAATGAGAAACTGTAAGATTTGGAGAAGAAAAAAATGAAAAATAATTCTGCTTTTGGTTTTGTTTTGTTGTTATTTTGTTTTGATTTTTGTTTTTCTATTGATTTGATTATCTTTTGGATGGGAGATTGCATTCAAACAAAGGAATTTCACAATGGGTCTAGACGCAGCTTTATTATTCAATTACACGTTGGATATTATAAAAAAAAATATTAATAATAGTGCAATTGATAGAGCGCCTTACGTAGATACTTCACAGATGCGCTGAGCAAAGTGTAAAATTAAAACTAAACAATACTTTTTCTTTTTTGCATAAGAGCAAATTCATTGAAGAAACACACTACAAAAGATATACGACTTAAGGTAAGCAAGTCATCAATAAAAAAAAAGAGTTGGTCTTAAAAAGTAAAGACAAGTCATCCTTCAACTGAGTAGACAGTATAAAAGTACAAGAATTGACAATCCATCTCTGTAAAATAATAGACATAAGAATACATAATACATGTATTAACAAGCCAACATAAAGTTTACATTATGAAAATATTGAAAAGCCAACATAGCACATCTTTGATTGCATATTTTCTCAATGTAATATTGATATTATATTTTCATTAAAATGAAAAAAAAATTGTCTTGGTGACCTTTCTGCAATACCTTTAAAGCATTTAATAATGATATCCTGGGGAGTTAAATGTGATATACTGGGTAGAAAAGGCCCGGACCCGGAACACATCAGAGACTTGGTGGTAGTGTAATTACATCTACGCCATACACCTGTTCAATTTGTCTACGTCCAAACCAAATCAAAGTTTTCATTTTTAAACATCTCTAAATTTGTTTTTGTATCATTGTTATGTTTCACTGTGCGTCAAAAAATAAGTTTACTGCAAAACAATTTCTCCTACGTTATAAATCAATTCAATATTAAATCATGTTTATCGTTATGGAAGAAAATTGCTGGATTAGTGGCATGGTAACATGAAAACGCAATTTCAAGTTAAAGCAGAAATTTAATTTCGAAGAACACGGGTCCTTGAATTGTGTGATTATTGAGGGGCGTTTACTTGAACCGAGATGTTTTCTCCAATGTATTTACGTGTAATGAAACCGAGGCTGTCTTCGTTTAGTCTGATACTTTTTGTTAAATTGCGCTATGATCGAATCGGGATGAAACGGAGATCAAACTAAATGGCCTGCCCGCAACGCGATACTAATCCAGCTAAGTTGATATCGGGAAAATGTAATAATTATGATCTTTAAATTCAATTTTTCCTTACAATGTAAACACAAGGATTATTGATATAGGATTACTGTGCCCCCCCCCCCCCCATGCAAAAGGTTGAGGTTTTGTGTCCGTTTTGGGAGCCCGTTGATTGGAAGTGGCAATATGGCGTCATTGAACCTTCAGCAAGCTCAGTGGATCGGGTGCTGCTGTTCGTTTTTCCAATATGCATTATTAACACTGCAACTTTTTGGCAGTCGTTGAAAGCTCGTTATGCATTCCTGCATGCGTTGTTTATCAATGCCTTTCCAACGGGAGTGGCAAAATGTCCCCCGTGGTGGTACCTTCAGCAGGTTCCATTATGCGCTGCTCCTGATCCCCCGTTCAATAAACGTTCCGAAAACCCGTGCAACTATTTCGCGGTCATAGAATCGATTTGTTAGGCCCATGGTACCTCCCAACTCGTCCAACCAGTAATAACAATGTCAAGATTGCCTCCGCAGATTCATCATCGACGTCACACTCTCTGCTGATAAACAGATATCTGCAGAAATTATGCCTGATGAGTTTCGGTACCTCGTCATGTTTTTTTTCTGTCATCACGCACGGACGCGGTCTTGAATGGGACAATGGTTGCGTTCGTGCTATAAGACGAGCCGCAGGATGAGAAACGTAGGGAATTCGATCTCTTCATGCTTGATCTATCCAAGTGCGGGTCAGCAAAGGAATTAAAAAGCATCATGGGCTGAACCTACTGGTATTTAAAAAGAAGGAATATTTAATAGATGACCGTGGGTAACGTTTCTCTACGCTTTGATGTTTGTCTAAACTCGACGGCGCGTTGCATTAAAGGGTAAACATTATTATTACCCATAAAAGAAGGCAGAGCATCGTTTTTAGGGAATCGAAACTCGTGAATGAAACTCTTATGTACACAACTGTTATGTACACAATTTGCTGCACGTACTTTTTTAAGAACGCATATGGTTTGAGCTTAAGGAATGTTGACTGTATGCCTAAATATTTGAGTTTTTTGGGGGAAGCGGTGGCGTAAATACAGGGGTTTTACCCGGAGGTACCGGTAGTTGACAAGACGATTCAGAATTGTCCGGCCATGTTTATAAATTCATATTTAATATACATATTTCAAATATGGCGGGAGGGGGTGTCTTCCCACATGTTTCTTAATCATAGCTGTGCCGCACCCAGGCGGGGATGTAGGGTTGGTTATGGTTCGGATGCTTGATACTCCCGTATTATGTTAACGTTTTATTTAGCAATAAACCACAAGGTAATCTGACTGGGTAAATTTTTAATTCAATTTGATTTTGGGGTGAGCAAAGAAAATTGACTGGCGCGGGATTTGAACCTGCGACCACGGTACGTTAATCCAGGGGTCCTGTTTCTTATATTGTTTTATTTACTATTTTGACCCCCATTCCCCAGTTCCCCTTCCCAGTCCCGTCCCCAGCCCCTTCCGTCCTCCAGTCTACCAGTCCCCCATCCAGCACAACCAAGTTCACCAGTCTTTTCTCAGCCCCTTCCAAAGGTTTTCCCTTCGGGCGTTCGGCAGGCTACGACGCTGTACTCACATTATAAATCCCCATTGCCTTCATAATTGTACAAAAATATAAACCTACATCTATAAAAGTATATCATCAAACAAACAAACAGCAGACCATGAGCAGACAAAGAGAAAACAAAGAGACTCTGTCACGTGACTCTATTGAGAGGGCTCTTAGGAAATTGCTTCTTTCACCGCGTTGAGTAAAAAAATGTTTGTGTATTTTTACGAGATGGTTGCGGATACCTGATTGATTAAAGAAATATGGCCGACAAAATATCATGGTAGCGTCCATTATTATTGTATATAATAAATGTAT
The DNA here is from genome assembly GCA_911728455.2 of Marthasterias glacialis. Lineage (NCBI taxonomy): Eukaryota > Metazoa > Echinodermata > Asteroidea > Forcipulatida > Asteriidae > Marthasterias > Marthasterias glacialis. The sequence continues at coordinate 430,325 of OU452238.1, read as the reverse complement.
AAATACACATATGATAACAAATCAGTATGCAAGGCCGTTTGTCACAGAGTCTTTATTTTGTTATATATTGCTGATGATGAAATAGTATGGAAGCCGATTGTCATATTTAGCGTCTTTGGTATTTTAAATTATAGTATATCACCTTAATAACAAAACACTTATGATAACCAACCGTCAATGAAGCGTCTTTATTTGGAAGTTCTATAATATCTGAAAGGTAACGGATGGAAAGCTGGTAGTCATTTTTGTATAGTCTTTATTGTTGTAATGTAGTTATTCCCTGATAACGAAAATGTATGGAAAGCCTATTGTGTGAATTATTCATTTGTTTCTTATTTATCCTGGGTGATCCATTCAGTGAGAAAAGCTCACTGAAAACTAGAAAAATGAAGTAATAAATATGAGAAATGTAAGAATATTAAATATTTATATATATTTTCGTTTTTCCCCGATGGAGAAAAAGAAGTGTCACTGCAGTGTCCGTAGTTTGATATCTCACACTGCTAACAAAAACATCGGGTAAAGCTGATTGCCATTTTCATTGTACAATAATTATTGACCCAGAAGTTTTTAGGCCTGAACCGATTTGTTTTTCTTCTTCTTTTCTACTTCTTCTTGAATGTGTACGTGGAACATGTACATCAACAGACAAATACGGGATGTTAATATCATCGAAAACTACTTGTTAGTTTAAATCTGAAGTAACAAAGTCTATACCTACGGAAGCGTAGTGCCACCGCATGAATAAAAAAATCCCCTTTATCATGTACGTACACGATAACTATCGTGTACGTACATGATAACTATCGTGTACGTACACGATAGTATCGTGTACGTACACGATAAGTCTCTTATCGTGTACGTACACGATAATTATCGTGATATCGGCGCAGCAATAGTTGAGGCTGCTGTCTGTACTCGTGTGTTATTCATACAATCACCATCACTGATCTCCACAGTATTGTTACACGCACAGAGACGACGCCACGTCACACCACACTTTACAATTTATCGCGTACGTACTTGATAATTATCTTGTACGTACATGATAAGAATGGGATTTTTTATTCATGTGGCGGCACTGCGCTTCCGTATATACCAGTATCAATCCCTCATTTCCCTCTGAAATACTGTAAAAGACTCGAGCAAATATGACTTTTTAAAAACATCCACAAATCATCTTTGCTTGTCGAAACATGCCCGGTACGAGCGTATACATTATCCGTGACAAAATATTCACCGCTTTTTGGTTGCATGTTTTTACTTTAAAAAAAACCTGACCAACGAAATCAACGAAATATTTGTCATGGGTTAGTTTGTATGTGCTTATTGAAAACAAGAGGTTTGTTTTAATCAACACTTCCCAAAACTAAGTTCCTTTCAAAACAATTTGAATTAATTTATTGCGAAGAAATAGCCATGGGATGTTGACCTGTGAGGAATGGTGGGGATATTGTATACATACAGCATGAACACAACTACGCCTGCCAGGTACGAGTCTCTCTACAATGGTATAGGTTTCACTGCCTTCATTTCCGGCCAAGATGTGGGTAGTTTTCATCAATCCAGATCAGGTTTGACGTGTGATTACACAAAGAGAAAATGTCAGCTTTATTTTTAACCAAAATGCTAGGCTATAGGAAAATTCCTTTTGTGACGAACACGTATAGGCTCAGTCTGCCGTTGATTTACGTTGAATCGCTCGGGTTGATGACTCTGGTACTAGGGCCCAAATGTATAGAGCTGCTTAAACAGAGAATACTGTTTGACACTTTTTCTGCTTAGCAAAAATGAGCAGAATACCAGTCACAGGTAGTTCATATGACCGAGGAATTTTGCTGGTAACCTTCTTCGGGTAAGCATAATTTTATTTTGTGCGTAAGCAGCTTCAATAATAGATAATAGGTAATAGATTTCCAAAATTTAAAGTCACCTTTTTGAACATTATTTGAAATAAGCGTGACTTGGGGGATTTACCTTGGGGAAATTTGCCTAAGAAAGTGAATTATTGAAAAGTTTAGCAGAACACTGGTAAGTACCATTGTCTTCTTAGCGGAAATTGTGTCCTGGTAAACACCAACAATCAAGCAGAGAGTTGCGTTAAACGTATTGTACTACACAATGGCTGTGATGGTCCCCCTTCTTATTTTTGCTTAGCTAAATTACATCTGTTGAGCATCATCTTCTGCCAGGAGAGATCGTGAAAATTTCCTCTTATTTGAGAGAAGAAAAAAGAGGAAAGAATACATCAGTGTGTAAATGCAAGTATATGTTTAATGGACCAAATATTTGACGGCCGTGCTCCTAAATTAAAGACCGTAACATGAAACATCCATTTCTCTTTTTCCCCGGCAAGTGCCTGCATGTCTCGCGTTTTAATATATATCTGCGGACGCCCCCCCCCCCCCCCTCATAATAAAGTGACGAAGAACACGCGTAATATACAGCAGTAAATCATGGCAATAGCCGTCATCAGGTTACGAGGCGCGGCATGTTCAATTCCGCGTCGTACAAAGTCATCCCTGTCCATTGAAGAATGGGCTAACAACAAAGATATGTTTTTTTAATCCATAGAAATTACTGACTGTAAATACCTGTCAGTAAAACCCTGTCAGTGACTGTGACAGTGGATTGGGTCACTGGTTAATTTTGGATGTTGTTTGTGTAAATGGTGGGATTTTGTTAACCTCGCAAGACGAGTTTCAGATGAGGGTTTAGGATATCTGGTTTTTAACGTGTAAAATTAAAATGGAAGTGTTGGGATTCATCAAATCAATGTTACATGAATCGTTTCTTATGAGTTAATAAGCTTCTGGTTCAAACAATGCTTGGGAGAAGAAATTATTCATGCAATCTTTTTAGAATTTGAAAACCGCGATATTCAGTGTTCAGAGTGTAATGTCGAATGTAGCAATCGAAAATAAGGACAATGCGTTTACATGCTGAAAACTTAGCGCGGTTTTTTTTTTTGTTTTTTTTTTTTTACTATTATCCTTTCCTGACTTGGACAACGGATTGAACCCAAAATTTCACGGTTTGTTTGTTTGTTTGTTTGTTTTTTATGTGAATATTGATCACACGAAGTACGAGTAGTGCACTGTCAGCTTTCCCAATCCTATGCTTTACCTTTAAAGTACACTCTAAAATTCCTGGGTCGGAATTGAGCCGGATCCTGGGTCATAGGGGGCCTGAACTATTTCCGGGTCAGACTGACCAGGAAACTTGTTTTAAAAAGGGGGGTACTCGGACTGTGCGTCATTTATTTAGACCCATTTCTGGGTCATTTTGACACAGAGTCCGGTTCAATACCCAGAAATGGGTCAGTCCTCGGGACCCGACTCCGGGTCAATTCTGATCCAGAAGTGTTCAGAGTGTAAGTGATCCTTTTATATGTAAATCCATATGTTTTTTTTTTTTTTTGTTTTTTTGGTTTTTTTATTGATCTGGTTTGTATGTCCGTTTGTTCTCATTCTTGTTCCCGCTTTGAGTTTGTCTGTCGATCAGTAAGGCGTCTCGCCACAAGACCTCAGCTTCAAGAATATGCCTCCATACTTTTTCCCATGTCTCTATAGTATGTTTTACTGTTGAATTGTTCAAAATATATCCAAGTTGTCTATACTCCAGCATTGTGAATTATTTTCCATTTGCATGAAAATGAATATTGCAATACTAAAACTCAATATATTGAGTTTTAATTCTTGTCTATACGAAGTAAAAATAAAAAAAATCAGATGGTAAAAATAATTCCCAATAACGAACAATATTCCAGGCTGCGAAAATATCTCTCGGGCGATTGGTAGAAGCATTGTGTTGTAATACAGAGGTCCTTGAACGAGACGGATTTATACACTATGTAGAATGCACCAAAACAAAAGTCACAATTAATCAAAACGAGCTTTTGTAAAAAATAAATCTTCAATTCATTCGTCAGATACTCATTAGAATAATCAAAATGTCTTTTTGAGATGTTATCATAATTGCAGACGAACCTATTACTTCGTTGCTCCTGTTCGGTTTGATATACCTGCGTCGTCGATGTCGCGTGCAAAATAACGATTGGGGGACACCATTTTTCTATATTATTGTAAAACCATGACCGACTTTTTACAAAACGTGAATTGAAGGAACAATAGAGATGACAGTAAGCCCATGTGTGTGTTTTGAAAACACAACTGAGCACATGACCTGATTCGGTTTTTATGTTGAATTTAACTCAGGTATACCTTTTCATATGGGTATCAATAGCGCAGTGAATAACGTCCAAGGCCCTCCGAGGACACTGTATAGTATCTCATGGCAACGAAGAACTGAAAATGACTCCCCCCCCCCCCCCTTTCTTCTTTTTCTTCTTCTTCTTTTGACAACAAATTCTATTTCGGCGTATGATTAAATAGGGCAGATCTGTTAACAAATCCAGATTATTGCCTTTTTAATTCGGGATTGGAATTTTATTGAAGGATTTTAACGTGTACGTTTCCCTTGCGAAAGGAAAACAATAACAAGTCAACGTGGTAGGGAGGTTGAAAACATGTCAAGCTTTTGTGTGGGTTGAAATAAAGCATGACTAACTAGATCTAGATGACCTTGTTCAGCTCATTGTTGCAATTTCGCTTGACCGCAAAACATTTTAAGACCTTTTTCCCCTCAACGAGATCCGGGAACGTTCGAATTAAACATTCTTGTAGTAAACGTGCTCAATGGAACAATGGGCGAATTTATTTCGATCTGACAAAGTGACAGGATAAGGTCTTCTTTCAGAAAAAAATGAAATAATGGTAAAAGCATTTTGAAAATCTACGGCAAAATGATTCGATATTGTTCACTGACGGCATGTTCTGTAAACTTAACTTAAAGGGAACGGTACATCATTTTGGTTTGGGAAGTGAGCATTCCTGCACACAGTGTAAAATCTGGAAACGATAACGTCTATTACAGCAGTATGCCCTCCTTGGACCTTTTTGCTGGGCACGATGGTCATACTTAATGGTTTGTCAGAAACAATGGATAGAACATAACGGTATGTCGGACGTAGTGGGTCGATCATAATGATTTGTCGGACGTAAATGGTTTGACAGATCCGTGTTTTGGACGAAATGGGCCTGACAAAACGGGTTGTCGGATGCAATGGATCTGTCATAACTGTTTGTCGGCCGTAGTGGGTTTGACAAAACAGTGTCAGACGTAATGGGTTTCCCAAAACGGTTTCAACAAAAATGGGTTTTGACAAAACGGTTTTCCAGACGTAATGGGTTGGTTGTAACACATCAACTTGAATGTGCATAAAAAACCTAAAACATGAAACTTCATTTCTTACGAACAAGTATTGGCAATAACCAACCTAAAACTAGGATGGCAAAAATAGTTTGAGCCCCTATGGTTGGTTTGGTGAAAACAAGTATTTGATATTTTCTCATTGCAAATGGGAAACACGACGAAGACACGGAAAGCATGCCAAATACTTCAATAGTGTTTTTAGTATGGTAAAGCATTGTTTCAAGTCTTGAAGATGAAAAACGACTAGAACTGGTACCTAGTAGCCTACCTTTAAAACTACGTGACTTCCAAATTTGAACCATTTGTCTCCCTCCATTAGGTGAACCGAAGGTTCCGCACGTGCAACAAAGCCATTTCACTCTCGGTTCAACTTAGTGGCCCGTATTCCAGTACAGAGCAAGCCTTTTAGCAGGAGTTGGGTGACAATGCTACAGTCCAATTTACCCACAAATTCCATATTTTGCTTTTTGTTCGTGATTGGTGCTTCACATTGTAGAAGCATTTTGATGCTGATATTATCAAGCATATTGCCTGCATGCTCCTTGACTAATGGTCACATGGCGATTTTCAAAACATGACCTTGGTATCACATTCTTTATCAATGCAATGTAGTACTGTAGATACATATTCATTGGGGTGAGCAAAGAATTTTTTTTATCCATTTGTAAGTTTTTTTACCTCATTCCCCGCTGGTTACCTCACTGTGTAGGTCTACCAACTTACACACTTTGATGCTTTGATTGCGTAGTAATAATGGTCCAGTTTCGAAAAGCTGCTTAGCCCAGGAAAATATTGCTGAGACTGAAATTACAGGGAACCAGTCAGGATTCATGTACGTCACTCAGTGTTTTTGGCTTGTAGCCCGTTTCTGCTAAGCAGGACTCGTCTGTGCTTAGCAAATGCTGTCCTTTACGGTTTTGTGAAATTGGGCTCAGGATATATAAAGCAAAGCTGCTTGCCAAACTGTTACCCATACTAACGCCGGCCCAGTTTGCGTTCCTGTTCCGCCATTAACTTCCGGGTCAGAGTTGACCCCCAAAAAACAAATAGTCTGGTACCAACAGACGGTTCAACTTTGATCCGTGCTTTGTCATGAGTGCTTGTAACAGCCGACGACCAACTCTTGATGCACAACAATAAATAATTATTGCGCTCGGCCCCAGTGGGAATCCACTCTAAATAGATCCAATTAGGTTAAGATATGGATCTGTAACAATCGATCAGTCAACGGTAGTCAAGAAGCCAAGCCCCCCCCCCCTTCCCTTTATGAATGAAAACAGACACTGGCAGCAGGATCGTCTGTTCTAATCAAACAAAATATTGTCATAACAGATCCATGATATTGTGGTGTTGAAATAAGCCCAGGCGCCTTTAGGGACTGTAGAGTGCGCCGACTTGAAACTAGGCTACGGGGCGCATCATTCATAATACACTTAAAGGTAAAGTGGCGTACATTTTTCTCTTCTTTTTTTTGGATGGTATTAATATAAAGATCCACCCACACCCTCTAGTTTTCAATAAACTCTACGTATAACAAACAATCGACACATTAGATGGTCAGTACGTTTTAGAGAAAGCAAGGGGGTATGAGTGCAGATTAAAACTAATCACTGTTTTTATATTGTGTATTTATGAGAGACAACAGTTTGTAAATTCCAGTTTTGGATTTTAATAATTTTTTATCTATTTATCTATCTATCTTTGTCGTTCGATAATTACGATAGGTTTTGGAGTCTCTGGTTTTGGGAGCCAGGGACTCGATTCGATGAACCCCTCGAACCAATCTCTCACGCGGTCACTGTATACCACGCTCGCCATTTTGGAAGTCAAATTGCGCGTCATAAGCGAGTAAACGCCCTGTCGCCTAAAATGCGCACTACACTGTGTAAAGACGTGATCGAACTAGTGGCTACGGCTACGGCTACTGCTGGATCGCCCGGTCATAATACGTTGAAGTAAAGGACGTCCTTAGCAACACCCTTAGCAACAGCAACAGCCGCAGTCGTAACCGGTAACACTCGGAGACATTGACTTCCAAAATGGCGGAACCAAGATTAGTGTGATGATGACGTCAGGTGAATTGGGTCAGTATAAACAAAATTAGTCACATTGTGGATAATTTGACTAGTATAGAGTCGACAAGCGGATCAGGTAACTAATTTTGTCCAAGATGTTCAAGTAATAAATGCCTTCCCCCCGTCCAGTTGTCTCCAACCTGAACCTTTTAGCGTGTCATGTAAAATTGAAACAGGCGAAATGTATGTTGATAAATGTGCCAGCAAAAGTGTTAACATTATCCAGTTACTGCACTCTCACTGCACATAACCTGATTTCCTATTGAGGTATAACCTACATTCAGATGTCAAATTGCTCGTGGCATAGTGTGCTAAATGTTCTTATGTAGGACATCCGTCTTGTGAAAGCAGTTTTGTCTTTGTTTTTTGTTTTTGTTTTTTTCTTCGCAGATCAATATTATCAGAGGCCAAGGTGGTTGGGTCCCTGCCGAAACTTAATAAAAGGAGTGTTCACACCCCACTTAAGAAAAAATCAATACCCACAAACCCTGGATCCCGTCAAAAATCTGGGTATTCGGGTCACTGTAAGAGAGTGTGATAAGTGAACGTGGCCATGAACGAGTGTATTTTGGGAATGCTTGAGTGTCCGAATTTACCTTTCAGGGCAAGACTTTGCATAAATCACTATATGTTGTTTTAAAGTCATTGCCATAGTCACTATATGGAGCTAGAACTCTTACTTCAATTTACAAGGGCGGCGACTTTTCTAGATGTTAATCAACGCCATCTTGAATCCTCTTATTTAAAAACAGTGTAGACAGAACCGAGGCTGGGAGGGAAATAGTTCGGCTTCTGTTTTGAAAATTCAGACACTGTATTCATAATAACTAGTGCATGAGAAGAACATGACCACATTAATATTTATGGACCTACTAAATCTATAGTTTGAATCTATATAGTGTTAAAGGGTGACGTAATTCACGCTGCCGTGCAAGCACATGGTTTATTTCAAAGCAGAAATATAAGCTTGGTCCAACTTGGAAGTTGTGGCTACAGCTTCGCCTTGATTCCGTCGTTGGCACACATTGAAGTAGCTGCTAATTCGGACATTGCCTCAGACAGCATCCACAACAAAAACAAATTTGGCTGTGGCTAGATCACATTGTTGCCTTCGACATTCGAACCAACATCCACAGCCATAGCAAAGCTACTGCTGTTTGCAGTAGTTGTACAATCTACTGCTGTTTGCAGTAGTTGTACAATCTACGTAATTGACGAAGAGAGGAGAGGATTACCTTTCAATACAGAGTCGATAGCACTGCACCACGTCTGACAGTTCTCCTCGTTGGTCGACCTCAGCGTGACGCAATCCTCAGCCAGTACGTTGGGGTCTTTTTTGCAGGGCGTGGCTATGAACAGGGTGACGCCCTTCGGGTACCCGCGATTCTTCCCTGGTTTCTGCACCCTCTTGATCTTGACAGCGTACACGTCCTGTATGGACACAGATGAGCCTCTGGTTCCAGTTTGCCCTGTTTGTCATAGTATGATATCCAATCGATTTATAAACCTATACAGTTATTTGGAATAAAGTTTGTACTTGGAACAACCGTACATAGAGGAACAATTCCGGCTGAAAGTCGAATCTTTCGAATATCTTCCTTTTGGGGCACAAGCAAAAACAACAACAACAACCACAACAACAACAGCAACGACAACAACAACAACAACAACAACAACAACAACAACAACAACAGCAGCAGCAGCAGCAGCAGCAACAGCAACGGCAGCAGCAGCAACAACAGCAACAACAGCAACAGCAGCAGCAGCAGCAGCAACAACAGCAACAGCAGCAGCAGCAGCAACAACAGCAACAGCAGCAGATTGTTTTATTAGTTCATTCCTCAAATTGAATGTACAGACCCGTTCGTTGTTGATATCCAATGACGCCATGTTGAAAAAGTATCAATTAAAATGGCATGTTACACAAGTTTCACGTGGTTTTTTTTTACTATGTAACTTTTTCCCACTTTCATAAGGATTCTCTCTCTATTGAAAAATGAGTGCATAACAAAACTACATTTGACCTTAGAGACCATCTTTAAACCGAATGTGCTCTTCTAAAGAACGAGTGTTGTGATTAATTTCCATGAAATGATGACATCTACTCCACTATTTAATAAAAACCAATGCCAATCAAAACAATTTTTTCATATTTTGACAACAGTGAAGTGTGTTTAGTTTCCTTTGAACAATAGAGTTCATTCGTATTGAACACAAACACAAAACATGACAAGCACGTCGCAAAAGATGCTAAACAAAAGGCCTTCAATTGTCGTTTGTTTAAGGTTTTAGAGATCTAAAATAGATACCTGAATTTTGTTTTCCCATTTCGCATACAGTTCTAGTCGCATAGGAATGGCCTTAAAAATAGAGAAACCATTGTAACTTTCCTTGACGTATTCTTGAGGGGAAAAATGTAATATCAGTGATTAAAATTCATCACACTTCCGGACGACCTCGAAGGTTTAAAAAAACATTTCCCAGATTGTTACCTTGTTATAGGAATTTAAATTTAGTTTTGTCTTGCCCTTCGCGTCGTTAAATGATTACAAAACACGCACTGTGATTTGCATGTCCTAGAAACACCCGACGTCAAGTTGACGTTGTAACAAAAACGCATCATTTATTTAAATGATTTAACCAAGCATTTTACTAAGAGATTTTTGTTCTTGCCAAATCGGCACACCATATTAAAACCTTATCTTCAACACCGGTCCGTAGGCTGGGTGCTTGGGGGCAGGACAACGCCAAAAGCTACCCTCCCTTCTACTAGTTAGCGAGTTCCGCGCAGGCTTTACTAAGAAGAAAAAAATACCGTATTGTTTACAGCCAGATCAGTTCTACATTGGCTTTTAAATGTTACTCGTTTGAGCCATAGGCCTTTACATTAAAATCTTTATGGATCAGCAATTTCAAAAATGCCCCCCCCCCCCCCTCATGTTTAAAGTAGCTCATGGGCCCAAACACTCACCATCGTGCATCGTTGGCTGAATAAGACTCCAGCTGATCCGATCATTCTCCAGTGTGACGTCGTAATGTTTACTCCCAATGTCGAATATCCCCCTCATTGGCAACTTGAGGGGCGTGATCGGATCCACCTGTTCCGCTTGGTCCAGTCTAAATGCAGCTCTCCTCTTCTGGGAGGAATGCAAATCATTGAGAGCCATGTTGGGAAGCGAACGATTAGACGTCCACGCTGCTTTAGCCATGAAGTTGTATCACTATCGAAAATTCTTTGAGCCGTCCCTGGCCCCGTGAATGACAGTAACTCACTTTGAAAGATCTGGTCCCTTACAACGCCTGGGCACTCGTCGTCTTTCTTCTAAAATTCTCCCTCTTCGACTTTTGTTTTCTAAGCTCTTCTCCGTTTTTCGGTCTGCATTGAAACCCGTCTTTGGTGCATGATCTTGAGCTCGTCTTAACATTTACGGTGGATGTGTGGTCCTTTGCCAATGCTTCTCTTTGACGCCCTATTGTTGTTGTTCCTCAACACACTCCACCCTCTGCACCTCCCTTGCCTGTCGTTTACACTTTTCTTTTCCAACCGACTCAAAACTTCTTTATGCTCGACTCCACTTCGCACCGCCTTCTCTCCTCATCAAAATCAGCACCCCTCTACAGAGCCTGGTTTCTTATCTTGGTCGATAAACAGCTTTCACTTATGGAAGAAATATCGGCTAGTTTCTAAGGAAGGTGAAGGTTGATTCCCTTGTAAGCCCCTTATAAACAACTCTATCATTGTGATGACAATTTATTCTTTTATACACAGCTGCGAGATTCTCCTTGCAGAAACACGCCCATTATTCAACCTCTCCGTCGAGTCACATTTGCCCGCAAGGCCGGCTCGACCGTCGTCGTAGAAAAGAAATTCACATAACGACCGCATCTCATGCTGAGGTAAAATACAGCAGCAGTTTTCCCGCCGTGACAATATAACCGACCACTATCGTCTGCTCGTATAAAGGTATAAAAATTAACTGAGACACTCCGATCCGTAGCTCCGTATGTCACGATGATGAAAATTTCGTTAATAACGCAAGCCCGCCGTTTTTTAATGAATGGCTCGACAATGCACGCAGGCACGTGAGCACAAACTCAGTTTGCCACGACGCGGGAAATGTAACGACTCGCGTGTGGCGACCGGGGACCGCGAACATGAAAGCGGTAAAAGGTCACTTCCCGGCCCTGCACGATGGGACGTCACCGCGACCGTGTGCTGTTAATGGCATCGCGGGAATACCTGATTCAAGGTAACATGTCATGATTCCGAATGAAACTTCTAAAATGTGGAGTTGGCACACATTCTTCTTTGTTAAACTATGTGCTAAGGTCACTTGCATCATTAGTAATACGATTGTTAAAATGTATAGTTTAAATTAAAGGCAGTGAACATCTTGCCCCCGCCCCCCCCCACCCCCCGTCAGCCGCTGGCAACCGTAAAATTTGCTATAATCAGGCAATTTCAACTAAAATTCTCTACAAATATTTTTGCCCCCCCCCCCCTTCAAAAAAGTTGCTGACTACTATTCACTGTTTAACGGCCTACTCCACATCTTGAGTGGTAAGAAGCGCTGGAGAGCTGTTGATAGTATAAAACACTGTGAGAAAAATATTCCCTTTGAAGATATAGAGAAAGACAAAGATTTCTGCCCAAGAATTTGAATCTGAAAAATGATTCATGCATGAATCGTTTCTCACGTAATGTTAAACATGCAACTTCAGCATTTTCGGATCCTTTTGAGTGGAAATAACCGCTCCAGATTTTCGCCGATATCTCAGAAACGTTACCATGTTTTGAAACAAAATGTTCACAGGTTAATTTTATGGTATATATCTACAATTAGTTAAGATTGAAACAAAAAGTCCGGTTCCAAATTCCAAAGGCATCCCGTGCCTTTACGTTTGCAGCGTGTCTTTTTCCAACCTCGAGCCCAGGAATTTTAGAAGATTCATTTGACATTGAGTCATGCTATTATAGTATCGCCTAATGCAGCCATACATTACATTTTAATCTTGGCATTACATACATCAGTAATGACATAATATATCAATTTTAATCTACGGACGTATGCTTACGTCTTTGTCTTGTCCTTTGTATATACATACTGGTAATACTTGATATTTAATTAGTTTGCTCTCCAGGCAAGAGTTTGATTATTTCTTATTTGTTTATTTAATTATTTATTTATTTCTTAGCATTTATTATTTTTATTTCTTAACATTGGGTTAATTTATACAAACCCTTATGTTGGATACCATTTAAAATTTCTTTTCGTACATTGTTCATTTTATTCCCTACTTGATAGTAAGTGTTGATTTTTGCTCTCACTTTTTGTTTGGTTCATTTATACATACGGTTTCATAATTTAGTACGTGCCTCTCGTCACGTCTTCAAGATGGAAATCACGTGCGACTAAGAGGAAATTGAAGGACTTAAACTAAAGAGAAGGAAATCCATATCAAGTCTGTGTTTCAGGCCAGGGATTTCAGGCGCCAAACCTTGATCATCTTCGCCATCACTCAAGAGGTTGGATGTAGTAATGCGCACGGGCACACTCGCCTCGCGTTGATAAAATACAACTGCTGAAAATAACGACGTCAGAAGCCCCCCCCCCCCCCCCCCATGCCACCCCGACCAAGTATGTCGAAATTAATAGCTTCGGCTGTGGCTTGATCGTCACATAAACACAAGTTGAAGCATAGTATGCTCATAGCAACGCCCTTGACAACAGCCACAGCTGTAGCTGCAACCGCCATTTCGGACACGGCCTATAGCTGGAAAGAAAGAAGTAGTCTGGTCCCTTGCTATTAAATTGAATAAGAAGAAGTATTACTGTGGGAGTAGGGAATCCAATAAAGATGGCATAGAGTTATTTATAAGAACTAGAGAACGTACAGAACCATGCGACGCGACACTGCCCGACAAGAAGCTTTTTTGACCAATGCGAAAATCATATCAATATTACACTGGTCACTCATCAGTTTACATCAATATTTGGACATTCGTATGCGATTGACCCAAAGGGATTTTTGGCCCACTGTGGGTCAGTGGAGTTCCGCGTGTGCACAAAGCGATTGTTCCCTATAGTTCTTATTATGTGACTCTATGGCTAAGGGTGTAGTATTTCAAATGATAGATATTAAAACAAAAAGATGGCCCGAGTGTTAAATTTACAATTTCAAACAATGATTGATATGCAGAGAAGGTTTCTAAGCCATGGTCATGTTCTTGTGACCTGTGTTTTTCTAGATTGGGGAAGCCAAGCTCAGTTTGGGGAAAGAGGTGACAATTATTTCGGGTCCGGAAGAGGGAAGGGGAGATCTACAGACGGTTTAGTTTTACCTTCCGTGCCACCGCGACATTTAATATACCATTAAGGATATTTTTCTACAGGAACATTTTTTAACATTGTTTTCATTCATTGTATCCGTTCGTACTTGACAACTTCCCACCCTCCCACCAAACCCCTCCCGAAACCCAATGATCGGTAAAAGTTGTTGTTAAATACTGTGATTTTGTGTTTGTTTGTTTGTGGGTTTGTTTGTTTGTTGGGTTGTTGGGTTGTTTGTTTGTTTGTTTGTTTGGTTGTTTGGTTGTTTGGTTGTTTTTCTAGTGAATGTTGTTTGCAACCAAAAGTCATTGATCTCTCTCCGTCTCAATCTCGTTTAACAAATCGCCGGCATTCGAGTATAGCATTAATAATTAAATGCGTTTGTTGAACCCTCCCACACCGTGTGCTAATCTGCTTAAAAAAAGCTTGACATTCTAGGTCCATGAAAACAAATTATTCACGAATTAAAACAAAAAGCACCTTCATGTCAAATCGATGAATTTACTATTTCTCGTACCCCCCCCCCCCCCCGTAACAAAGCCACACTAATCCGTGTTCAAAAGGGTTTTTGTCCTTGACTGGGAACTAATGCCTTTGAGCTTGTACCTTTTATGTTTCCGTGATCGCCAAAATAAGTGAATTATTACCAAGCTCTGTTTCTCCCCATTAACCTTTTGAATTTTGAACTGCGTTCATAATGGATAACCTTGGGGCGTACTTGATGTTTTGTATAACTTCTTCAGATTGGCCATGACAGTTTGTTCAGTAAGACAATGCTTGTGAATGCACAGCACTTACGCGGCAAATTAGTTTAAGAATTCGAGATATCGGCAGACGAAAATGCTCGGATGATTAACATTATAGTTTGGCTATTTTTAGGGCAATTATGTATTGGACGGTATAGGCCTAGGTGAGATATTTGGTTTTTATAGACAGAGTATTGTGTAATGTCAAAGACAAAATATGATATACGTGTTCTGGACGAACAAAATAATATATTCTAGATGAATATCTATCTTATAGCAGAAATTAAATATCACAGAACGACGAAGTAATGTTAAAGACGGTATGAGACGACTGAAGAGCAGATTCGACCCACAAGTATTATCAAAATGTTTGGTATTATTTTTTTTAAATATTACAGACGCAATGTCACAATTGTTATAGAAGAGACATTATGAAAAAATGAAAACAATCATTCCTAGAAGGGGTGGGGCAATCGGGTAAAATCTTCTTCCTTCTTACAGTGACGTTGCCATGGTAACGCACTATCGAAAGACATTTTATGGCGCGAACCAACATTATTGATGCTTGCGTAGCGTGGGCTTTATTCGTCACAAGGTCCGACCGTTGGCCTTTCCTTGAAGAATTGTAGGCGGACATATATTTCCTGACAAGTTTACTTCAGCCTTGTAGAGTTATTAATTTAGTGTGTCACATCAGTTCAGTTCCATGTGGCATTATCATAGAATGAGTAAAACATAGTTTTTATGAAGACGTATGAAACCAAATGGTCAAGGGCCAGTACGGAGTAAACGTGGCAGTATTTGTGCCACGTGAAGTGAGTACACGTGGCCTGCGACGAAATTGTACTTCGTTCAATAAATACATAAGCCCACTATCCTTTTTTAATACATAAATTGAAGCACGACTTTAAAGCAACAAGTTAGATCTATATTTATGAAATGAAGACGTGACTGTATGTACCGTTTGTCAGTGTTTTTGTACTTTGAGTGGTGAACGGAGGACGAGGTTGACGAGTATTTGCTTCATTTAAACAAACTAATAAATTTTTGAACGTGTAATGAAGAATGCACGGTCGAAGCGGAGAAAAGGATGACTGGTTATAGTTCTAGTTTTAATTGATTGCGTTGTTCACCACGCTACGTAAAACACACTGGAATTCGGCTTGTCCTAAAAGCGCAGAATATCATGGGATTTTGCCTAGATAAAGACGGAGGGAAATCCGAAGCTAACATCATGGTGAAGCCATCTTGCTTTTCTCTTATCAATTAATGTAAACAAAACCGAGGCTGGAAGGAAAAGACAGTCTGGTCCCTTTCAAGATATGAGTGTGAGAACTGGTTTTGTCACTTTTGTACACAGGGTACATGACACAGATGACCACAGCATGGTAAAGTGCCTACGTTGCTAAAATTACCAGATTATCAAGTTGTTGATTTTTTTATATAAATCTGTGGATATTATTATTTGACAGTCACTATATGGCAGTCAAGCGAGCACTGACGATTAAATCGAGTGAGAGTTTCCCTCCGTGAGAAATCACGCCCGGCTGTGTGTGTGTCTGTGACAGCTGTTATCAACCAAATGAAAAAGAAAAAATAACCTTCTGCATTGAAATTATTACCTAACCAAACGATGACTTTATACTCCTATAAATTGCAGTATTCATGACTGCGGTCAATAATGGTCGTTACTGGTTAACTTCTGTCCAGTGAATTTTTATTATACCTTAATTTCTCTATAAAACTAACTCTTTATAACTGTAATAATGATAATTACTGGAGCTACGTTGATTACCTGGGCGAAAAAACACCTTTTATTGAATAGAATTTTCCGGCCAATTTCACACAGTTTTCAGTCAATTATTGCCTGACTCACTCAATTTAGATAGTAATTGAAAGACCACGCAGATCGTCATGTAACAATCAAAATGAATCATTCAATTTGACTATCCGAGCATTCTATCGTAATTTAACTTCTCTCGTTCCTGTAAAAGATGCATTCAATCAAAAGTATAGCAACGTTAGTCACTTGAAATTTTATTGTATTATTATCAACTTTCCTGTTCTACAAAAGCCGACACTATGGTATTGCAAATCATCCCGAACAAAATGCTTCCATGCAGGCCCGATTGCTACCATTTTTAAATAGTTCATTTCGATTTGGATGGGGCATGGGGGTGTAGAAGGTCGGGTTTGTGGATGGGGCATGGGGGTGTAGGAAGTTGAGTTTGTGGATGGGGCATGGGGTGTAGGATGTTGGCTTTGTGGATGGGGCATGGGGGTGTAAGAGGTCGGGTTTGTGGATGGGGCATGGTGGTATAGGAGGCTGGGTTTGTGGATGGGGCATAGGGTATAGGAGGTTGGGTTTATGGATGGGGCATGGGGTGTGAGAGGTTGGGTTTGTGGATGGGGCATGGGGGTGTAGGAGGTTGGGTTTGTGGATGGGGCATAGGGTGTAGGAGGTCGGGTTTGTGGATGGGGCATAGGGTGTAAGAGGTCGGGTTTGTGGATGGGGCATGGTGGTATAGGAGGTTGGGTTTGTGGATGGGGCATAGGGTGTAGGAGGTTGGATTTGTGGATGGGGCATGGGATGTAGGAGGTTGATTTTGTGGATGGGGCATGGGGGTGTAGGCGGTTGGGTTTGCGGATGGGGCATGGGGGTGTAGGAGATTGGGTTTGTGGATGGGGCATGGGGGTATAGAAGGTTGGCTTTGTGGGTGGGGCATGGTGGTATAGGAGGTTGGGTTTGTGGATGGGGCATGGGGGTGTAGGAGATTGGGTTTGTGGATGGGGCATGGGGGTGTAGGAGGTCGGGTTTGTGGATAGGGCATGGGGGTATAGGGGGTTGGGTTTGTGGATGGGGCATGGGGGTGTAGGAGATTGGGTTTGTGGATGGGGCATGGGGGTATAGAAGGTTGGGTTTGTGGATGGGGCATGGGGGTGTAGGAGATTGGGTTAGTGGATGGGGCATGGGGGTGTAGGCGGTTGGGTTTTCGGATGGGGCATGGGGGTGTAGGAGGTCGGGTTTGTGGATGGGGCATGGGGGTATAGGAGGTTGGGTTTGTGGATGGGGCATGGGGGTGTAGGAGGTTGGGTTTGTGGATGGGGCATGGGGGTGTAGGAGGTTGGGTTTGTGGATGGGGCATGGGGGTGTAGGAGGTTGGGTTTGTGGATGGGGCATGGGGGTGTAGGAGATTGGGTTTGTGGATGGGGCATGGGGGTGTAGGAGATTGGGTTTGTGGATGGGGCATGGGGTGTAGGAGGTCGGGTTTGTGGATGGGGCATGGGGGTATAGGAGATTGGGTTTGTGGATGGGGCATGGGGGTGTAGGAGGTTGGGTTTGTGGATGGCGCATGGGGGTGTAGGAAGTTGGGTTTGTGGATGGGGCATGGGGGTGTAGGAGATTGGGTTTGTGGATGGGGCATGGGGGTGTAGGAGGTTGGATTTGTGGATGGGGCATGGGGTGTAGGAGGTTGGGTTTGTGGATGGGGCATGGGGGGGTGTAGGCGGTTGGGTTTGCGGATGGGGCATGGGGGTGTAGGAGATTGGGTTTGTGGATGGGGCATGGGGGTATAGAAGGTTGGCTTTGTGGGTGGGGCATGGTGGTATAGGAGGTTGGGTTTGTGGATGGGGCATGGGGGTGTAGGCGGTTGGGTTTGCGGATGGGGCATGGTGGTATAGGAGGTTGGGTTTGTGGATGGGGCATGGGGGTGTAGGAGATTGGGTTTGTGGATGGGGCATGGGGGTGTAGGAGGTTGGGTTTGTGGATGGGGCATGGGGGTGTAGGAGGTCGGGTTTGTGGATGGGGCATGGGGGTATAGAAGGTTGGGTTTGTGGATGGGGCATGGGGTGTAGGAGATGGGTTAGTGGATGGGGCATGGGGGTGTAGGCGGTTGGGTTTTCGGATGGGGCATGGGGGTGTAGGAGATTGGGTTTGTGGATGGGGCATGGGGGTATAGGAGATTGGGTTTGTGGATGGGGCATGGGGTGTAGGAGGTCGGGTTTGTGGATGGGGCATGGGGGTATAGGCGGTTGGGTTTGTGGATGGGGCATGGGGGTGTAGGAGGTTGGGTTTGTGGATGGGGCATGGGGGTGTAGGAGGTTGGGTTTGTGGATGGGGCATGGGGGTGTAGGAGATTGGGTTTGTGGATGGGGCATGGGGGTGTAGGAGGTTGGGTTTGTGGATGGGGCATGGGGGTGTAGGAGATTGGGTTTGTGGATGGGGCATGGGGGTGTAGGAGGTTGGATTTGTGGATGGGGCATGGGGTGTAGGAGGTTGGGTTTGTGGATGGGGCATGGGGGTGTAGGCGGTTGGGTTTGTGGATGGGGCATGGGGGTATAGAAGGTTGGCTTTGTGGGTGGGGCATGGTGGTATAGGAGGTTGGGTTTGTGGATGGGGCATGGGGGTGTAGGCGGTTGGGTTTGCGGATGGGGCATGGTGGTATAGGAGGTTGGATTTGTGGATGGGGCATGGGGGTGTAGGAGGTTGGGTTTGTGGATGGGGCATGGGGGTGTAGAAGGTTGGGGGTGTAGAAGGTTGGGTTTGTGGATGGGGCATGGGGGTGTAGGAGGTTGGGTTTGTGGATGGGGCATGGGGGTGTAGGAGATTGGGTTTGTGGATGGGGCATGGGGGTATAGAAGGTTGGGTTTGTGGATGGGGCATGGTGGTATAGGAGGTTGGGTTTGTGGATGGGGCATGGGGGTGTAGGCGGTTGGGTTTGCGGATGGGGCATGGTGGTATAGGAGGTTGGATTTGTGGATGGGGCATTGGGGTGTAGGAGGTTGGGTTTGTGGATGGGGCATGGTGGTATAGGAGGTTGGGTTTGTGGATGGGGCATGGGGGTGTAGGCGGTTGGGTTTGCGGATGGGGCATGGTGGTATAGGAGGTTGGATTTGTGGATGGGGCATGGGGGTGTAGGAGGTTGGGTTTGTGGATGGGGCATGGGGGTGTAGAAGGTTGGGTTTGTGGATGGGGCATGGGGGTATAGAAGGTTGGGTTTGTGGATGGGGCATGGGGGTGTAGGAGGTTGGGTTTGTGGATGGGGCATGGGGGTGTAGGAGATTGGGTTTGTGGATGGGGCATGGGGGTATAAAAGGTTGGGTTTGTGGATGGGGCATTGGGGTGTAGGAGGTTGGGTTTGTGGATGGGGCATGGGGGTGTAGGAGGTTGGGTTTGTGGATGGGGCATGGGGGTGTAGGAGGTTTGGTTTGTGGATGGGGCATGGGGGTGTAGGAGGTTGGGTTTATGGATGGGGCATGGGGGTATAGAAGGTTGTGTTTGTGGATGGGGCATGGGGGTGTAGGAGGTTGGGTTTGTGGATGGGGCATGGTGGTATAGGAGGTTGGGTTTGTGGATGGGGCATTGGGGTGTAGGCGGTTGGGTTTGTGGATGGGGCATGGTGGTATAGGAGGTTGGGTTTGTGGATGGGGCATGGGGGTGTAGGAGGTTGGGTTTGTGGATGGGCATGGGGGTGTAGGCGGTTGGGTTTGTGGATGGGGCATGGGGTGATAGGAGGTTGGGTTTGTGGATGGGGCATGGGGGGTGTAGGCGGTTGGGTTTGTGGATGGGGCATGGGGTGTAGGAGGTTGGATTTTGCACACAAAATGGAACCGAGTACGTGGTCTGTCTAACCACATTAACACCTTGTTAAAACCTCAGGATCGACTGATACACACGCTCACACACAGACAACGTTTGCCGATCCGGTAAACCGAAATCATTTATTGGTGTGGACTTAGTTTGGAGATTTTTATTTTAGGGACGTCCTCGTTTGTTTTGTACACAAAATCCACCCGAGGACGTCAAACCACCTGCCCTTTTAGGTCCTCGCTATCATATTGTAGACACACGTGCACACACCCGGTTCTCATTCCGCCTCTCCTGGGCCACCAAGTACCTTGCGGTTATGAAATTGAAGGTTAAAATCCACCATGAAACTGTGAATTTAGAAGACAAAGATGCCTTCAATAAAGCATACCTTGAGGCATTCCAGGACGAAAGCGTTATCTCCGAGGAACTAAAAATTCACGCTTGTTGACCCGATTTTAAAACGAGTTATGATATAACCTGACCTAGAATTAGCGAGAGAGCAGTTTTGATAGTATCTTCCCAGCGTACTACAAAAAAGCCAGGCTATGGCCCAGTGCAATTTGTTGACGAAGTGATTTTTGTCCTGCCACTATAAAGTCACATTTATTATGTGCTACAAGGACCCGGTGCAAAAATTGTACACTCCCAGTGTCTCGGGGTCAAGGGTTATTTTGTGATGAACTAAAGGAAAGTGCGGGAGGTAAACCGTAAAGTGAAATGAGAGTTCGACTTGCGATAACCCTACCCCCCCCCCCCCCCCCACCCGCCACATCCCAACGCTACCCTGCTCAAACGAAGCTGTTCAGACTATTGAGATTATACACGCGCACTGGGCCGCCCGGGGTTATTGCACATTTTGACGGGTTCGTGAGCTAGCTTGTCAGCTTGAGCACGAGATCAAAACCTGACAGGTTGCTTTAATTCTAGGTATAAAATGGAGGATTTGAAGGGATGCAGGGGAAAGTCAAGTGATTCACTAACGTAAGCCGTAGGGATTCTTTTCTTCTTTCTTTCTTTCCGCCCGTTAAATTACTGCACACACATTTCCAACGGGTAGAAACGAGTGAATGGAGATGCGTTTTTGCCGTCAGCAACTGAGACGCCACATTCCTCCGTAATGATCTTGAGCCTCTTAGAAATGTCATGAAACTAAACCATTTAGAATCCCCCCACCCCCCTCACGAGTTGACAATAAATGGCCAAAGGGTTTTGGGAATAATTCTCGTCTGTATTCAGGATTTTTTTTTTGTATGAGAACGAAAGAGCTAGTGCCTGGAGAATTTTTTATTATGATTATTGTGAAGAGAATCGAATCGGGAATCATCTGGAGATTCTATGCTATTCTGTTGTAATTTTGTCTGCTTCATTTTCAACTGAGAGTGTATTCTTTTGTTATTTTTAGATGCACAATATACAAAGCATAAATATCTCATGGAAGAAATTCATTCCCACCCTCTCTTCTTTATGGGTACATTGGTAAGATTGAAAATGTAAATGTTTACAGATTTGATCATAACATACATTGTAGACAGATGGTCATGCTGGAAAACTTGAAAATATGTTCTTGCTGGAAATACTTTAGTTTGAGAGAAATTAGTAAAACAAGAATTAGTATTAGTTTTGATCTCGCAAGTCCAAAGCCCGATGTTTGCTAACAGTGACAACTTAATTTGGTGTTTTATTTTCATTGTTTTCTCGTGACATCAATGATTTATCTAAGTTTTGTTATTTCATGTATAATGTTGGTTCATATGAAGTGTGGATACTGGTCTTTGACAACGTATTGGCCCTTCCCATGAAATATGCTAATTACATTCACGCTTGCCTACAGACACTAATGGTGTGCAAACGCTATAGAGTTGTGCATTAGGCAGACAAACAAACAAACTTCCAAAGTTCAGCCATTTTCCTCAGAGTTTTGAAAATACCTCAACCTAAAGGAACCATCTTGTTTTACTATCATTCAACTCAATTGAACCAAACCGAGTCTGGACGGTCATAATAGTCTGATCCCCATTTTGGCGTAACAAGATTCAGGAGTCGTACATAGCCAAGATAGATACAGCCTGTGTATATTAGACGTTTGGTGTGATTAGTATAGTAGTATCGGCAAGTGTTATGACAGTTTTTGCATTTGATGATACAATCCGCGGAGAATTTGGCACATATGTCATGAAAAAGATATTTGGCTATTGGGCCATCCATCGCAGATGTAGGTAGACTAACAAAGTAGTTTTCAGAAACTTTCCAACTGTCTGCCATTGGTTGTTATTCTAGCTATGTTTAAAATAGGACAAATCTGCAATGAACCAATAATCAAATATCATTCTCATGACATACTCTGACATTGTCCCAATTCCATGATTGTATCATCAAAGGCACAATTCCCCAACTATTCCCCTATCTGTCCCACTACAGAAGAAGAAAATAAATCATTTACGATGTCCGTCTGTTTTGTATAGAAAATTAATAACTTATGGTTTAGTTTTTAACTTAAAAAACCGATAAGATTCCATCATAATAAATTATTTACCTTCCAGTGATTTTGTCTGATCTTCAGTGAGAAAAAAAGGGGACCTTCCACTTAAAAAAAAAAAAGAAACAGCAAATTGATGGGTTTGTAATTTTCTGAACTCAGTAGCCAAGGCTCTTCATATAAATACTTGAAATAATAAGTGCAGTGCAAACACCAAAGCTCTCACAGACTGCAGCAAATTATTATCGATACAATGTTTGTTCACTGCGCTGTTGGCTTTGGGAGGAAAATAACAATAAGAGCAGAACCTATACACCATCGTCATAGGCTCATTCAGCTCGTTCAAGCCGCTTGTTCAGTTTGTAATAAATCACGGAATCTAGGGTTTTGTTTGTTGCCTAACGGTTGGGTTTTAAAGGTAGAGACGGCTGAAGTCAAACGCTGATGTGAAAAAGTATCCATAATTGATGTTTGAAACACTATGGCAAATGTTCTTATCTTTTTAAGACATTTAAGCAGAAGACAGCTCTTTGTCCTATTCAAATGAAAGTAAAGAATGTGTCACAACTGACAGATTGGAAAGGTGGAAGGCAAGAGAAGTAGAGGGCAACTAAAGGGATTCGATATACATAATGTGTTAATTTCTCTAATTTTCTAGAATTTGATTCAATTTCGGACGGAAAGTAGTTCACTAGAAGGATTGGTATTGAAAAAAAGGAACCTTCAGTAATGAGTTTGCAGATTAATAACGTAATCTGTGATAGATGGTTACTCGTCGTGTGCTTTGTCCTTAAATTGGGTCTAATGATAATGTCTTATTCCGAGAACAGTGTTCTGCTCTCCTCCCTAATTAAATGTGTAATTATTTATCCACGGCGCTGGTGGTGGCTCGTCACAATCATTAATACCTGAGAGTAGTACATGGCACTGTTATAAACAATTGTATCGGCAAGCTAATGAGACCGCCATTAATAATGATCGAGACTTATCTTTGTTTACTGTTTGAGTTTATTTGGAGAATACTAGGTTAATAATCGATTTAGTAAACGAATTTAACCTCGTTGGGTTTCGCTTGGAGTCAATTTGGTGCACAGACCGCCGAGCTGGACTCTTAGCTATTGGCTTATTGTCTATACTCAAAGATGTATAATTATGCTCAGAATGAACGAGTTGGTAACATTGTTGGATGGCTGCATTAACTGTCGTTGTTGGTTGATGAATGTGTATAAGCTGCAGCAGTTGCTGTTGTCTTGCTGCAGCTACTGCTGTGGTATGGTTGATTCTTGTTTTTAACCACCGGGCCGTTCTTTTTAACCCAGGAACATGGTTTGTTTTTACTTATTTAAAAACAATCCATGTACCTTGAAAGGTTCAGAGTGCATTTCTGTGGTTGGTTTTCAATCTCTTATTAAGTTTTAATTTGTTAACTTCTTTCTTCTTCCTTTCTACTGTTCTACTATTGTTAACTCTACTGTTAATAATAGACGAATAGGATGCTGTAACTTCACGCTATATCTCCATCCAGTTTATGGGGAAATTAACGTGTAAACATTCCCAGACAAATTATTTACCTTATTACAGGGTTTTAAGCAGTTTTGGTTTTGTTTTTTGCTCGTTTGTTTGTTGTTTGTTTGTTTGTTTGTTTGTTTGTTTGTTTGTTTGTTTGTTTGTTTGTTTGTTTGTTTGTTTGTTTGTTTTTGTTTTTTTACTTCTCCCGAATGACGTCACGGCCATAATGATGACACAGTTCTCCGGAAGACGGATCAGAGCGCACCCTAGCTGTCCAAGGATCACGCGCATTATTATTTAAAATGCATGGGCATGCCAGAAAAGAAGAAAAAACATTGTGTCGGTTTGCTTTGGAAACAACGCTTTATCCGTTGCATTTTGTACATTTTTTCTGTTCTTTTCTTTTCCCCCCCCCCCCCCCCCTATTATTCAGTCCAACAAGCGTCTTGAGCTGAGAGGCCAAGGTCGTTGTCTATCCCTGTAAATAATGCATCGAAGTCGGTTGCCCGGTGTGCGTGCATGCATTTCAAGTGCAGATCTTTTAGAAACATCTCCTGGGACCTATATTTAACTTTTTGCTCTTCAAGATTAATTTTATGATGATGAATTGGGAGGCTGCTGGATTTCAGTTCAATAAAAAATATATATATATAAGTCACCATTATCGGCAGAATGATTTGTGACTTCTCTTGCGTTAAATCCTCCGGATAGGTCACACCACATTAAGGAAAAACACATGTAAAACATTTATGGTTTATGGCAACCCTGTTTGGTCTAGACCAGGACCTTTTTTCGAAACAGGTCGTGTCGTACCAAGTCGTTTCGAACCCCAAAATTGTCCTAAGTCATTTCGTACCCAGGTCGTTTACGGTAAAATAATAGACCGGGTTGTCGTGTACCCACTAGGACGTGTTATACCCAGTTTTTTGTGTAGGCCTAACCAGGACGTTTCGTAACCAAAATATTTGACCCGCAAGTCGTTTCGTACTCAGGTCGTTTTGGCCACAGGTTGGTTTCGTGAACCAGTTCGTTTCGTGAATCCAGTTAGTACCCAGGTCGTTTCGTACCGGGTACCCAAGCCTATTTTATGAAAGGGAGCAATATCCTTTGATGACACCAAGGGACAAACAACAAGGGAATTTGTTTTTACACGTTAGCTTTAGTTGGGCTACACCCTAGGTAGGCCCTTATGTCAGATCATGGAACTTCCATGGTCTAATCATTTGGCCTAGGCCAATCATTAAATTTTGGCCTAGGCCAGGACCTTTTTCAACGCAGTTCATTTCGTACCCATGTCATTTTGTACCCAGGTCGTTTCCGTACTCATGAAGCCAATTTTATGAGGGACAGTAGCATTCCTTTGATGACGCCGATGACTGCCTGCTGTTGCCGATGGCCGGGCGGTGATTTTTTTTCCCCAAACGACATCGTAAAAAACAGTTTCTATACCCTTTTCCCCTTAAAAAAATAATTACATTACACGTAGGCACATGAGAGGGCGCTCTTAAAATTAATCGAAAACATTGGATGAGGTCTGACAATTGAGGGCGCACCGTCTTGCACATTGTTTCATTTTGTTATTAGACACGGCACAGAATACTGCTTACGTGTTAGAAAAATCACATAGTCGTAAAGCACAGTATTCGCCAAGATTATCCCACACACAACGAGGTAAAGTAAGTATCCACTTTTCCAGGAAAATTGTGCCTTTATAATGTATTGCTGTTAAAAGGGAAAGTCTAGTTACAGTTGTATGGATTTTCTCACATGCTTTTGACTTCGTAATTTCGGACAAATCGGAACTAAACAATGGCTATGAATGACTGCTGAGTGAACATGTGGGCTAAAATGCCGTATCCGGCCGTCAGCTGTAAATTGAACGTCACGCAGTGTGTCCATATGGACGGTGTCCTGTGTGTCACTGTCAGTGTCACTAGTGACCGTCAGTGTCACTCTTAATTGCACTGGCGTCCTGGGTCACTACATAGCGAACAAAATGTTTACCACTATCCACTAACCAAATTATTAATGAATACATTGTTTTACCTGATTCTGTGATTGAAATGAATTAGCTGATGAAGCAGTCCATTTCTTCACAGAGTAAAAGCTGTGCAGTGGGAATCGCATCAACACTCGTCAATGTCTTTGTTTGAAAAAAAAAAAGTCTTGATCCCAATTAACAAATAAAAAATTCTAAAGTATAAAAACTAAAAATTATAAATGATTATTATCTATTATAAAGTCGCGTATCAATACAGTAGCCCGACTATTGACAGAATATAATGTTGGAATTTGTCGATAGTGTGTCAGCTTGACGCGCTGTTTGTAACTTGCACATTAAAAATGAACAAATTTGCACCGTTTTCACGAACAGCCACTTATCTTTACGCGCGCGAGAATAACTTTTTTGAGAAAATCAACGTTGAAGTTTTGTATGCGTTTAAAACGTCATTCCACAGGTAAAATAAGTACTATTTTTCATCAATGCGATGTTAAATGATACTCAAGTACATAATCATACCTATAGAATCATATTTGTTATATGGAGAAATGCTAAAATATGATTAAATATTAATTAAAGATAAGTGGCTGTTCGTGAAAACGGAAAATCGCCTCTTTGAACTTGGGATTTAAAGATGAGTGGCTGTTCGTGAAAACGGTGACGAATTAATAAAACCAAAACCAAGCATTTTCCTCCTTTTCTATATTGTATATACTCAAATTGGTCACGTTCCATAGCTACATGTACGATAGCCCAACCCAACTAGTGTGGCATACTTGAGCCACCTGTCCTAGACAATATTCCCTGTGGTGGGAACTTGTGTGCGGAGGGGTAGCGCTATCTGTTAGTTATTTTTAATGGTCTGGATGTGTTCTCTGAAGTCTTAAACTTCGCTTTCCAAAACTGCTATTGACTAGTAAACTGCTATTGACTAGTAAACTGCTATTGACTAGTAAACTGCTATTGACTAGTAAACTGCTATTGACTAGTAAACTGCTATTGACTAGTAAACTGCTATTGACTAGAGTCATCTTACCATTTCATGAAATATTGGTCATTATTCTTGGCCTCCATAGACTTTTGCATGCAAACGATTTCATCTGTGGAAGCCATTTTGAAAACAAATTTCTGTTTGATGAGAGCACAGCCAGTAGTGGCACATCTCGCTTGAAATCTAGCTGTGCTCTCATCAAACAGCCGTCGGGAATCTGTTAAGAACACAGCACTGACGTCATATTCATAGTTTGTGTTTTTTAAAGTGGATGCCACTGGTTGAAATCGTTTGTATTTTATTTTGTCTAACCAGGGAAAGCCCAATTTTAGATGATCATGATGTTGGCACCAAAGCTTTCATTTAGAAATTTGATAAGGCCAATTTCTCTTTCTCCCAGGTTGCTTGATTCAACTTGACTGTAGTGGAGACTTCAACAATAGAGAATAGTGCCCTACCCATTATTGCTGGTTGAACATCAGACGGTTAGCAGCGTGACGTCAACAGACAATCATGGGGTTTTAACTCCTGGGGTCTGTTTGTGGTACGGGGCTCTCAGGTTGTCCATTTCCAAGCATCCAGCTAGAAGTAGCAGTCAATATTTGAAGCCACTATGGCCCTGGAATCCAGGGATGTGGTGTCAATGGTGGCAACCCTTTCTACTCTAGCTCTTTTCTTGACAGGAATGTGAGTATTCAGAGTTCAGACAAGGCTGAATTTAGTTATTTTAACACTCCTGCTCTTGGTAACATTCATCAGTGAGTTGACCAACCATTTGAAACTACTCAATCGCACAGGTTGGCAATGGTGGCACAACTTTGTATGTGTGTACTGTGTAGATGCATTCACCACATTTATGATATCATTTAGCAAGCTGGCATAGTTTATCTATCATTTGAAAACACAATTTTTTTAATGATATTGAATGGTCAGATAGTAGGAGGGTTGACTGTGTATGGTGTAGGTGCATTCACCACATGATATCATACTGCAGGTTGGCTTACATGTAATTTGTAAATCATTCAAACCAAAGTGGATAATATTGAATGGTTAGACAGTAGGAGGTCAGTCTTGAACCAAGTGACTCAACTCCAATGACTCATTCAATGAGGCAATGGCTTCTGTTGCCCCTGGTCCTGGCCTTGGTGCCCCTTGAAAAGTTTCCCGTAGACTTAACCAATTTTTCAATGGAGTACTATTTGCAAAATGAAAAGGGCCTTGCCTCTTCAAAGATGAAATTCCAGGACTGAAGCAAGTAATGCAGAAGCCCTTAGTGTACAGTGTTCCCTGAGACTCCAGGGACTCAAATCAATGACTTCTCTTTTTCAAGAAAACTCCCAAATTCCCAAATTTGAGGATGACATATTTCCGTCAGGATAGAGTTAGATCAATTCTGATTGACGGAGTCTTTGAATATATATATTCTACATTCTTGTGGAAGTTTTTGTAGATGATCAAAATACTATCAGCTCTTATCTGAATTTGTATCCCAATTTGAATTTCAGACAAATTTGTATGAAGATTCGACGACAGGGTAACACCAACAACGTCTCCGTCTTTCCATTCCTTGCTAGTGAAGTGAGGTAAGGAAGTGAAATGTTTAAAAAATGTACCTTTTTGTAGTAAACTGAATTATTAAAAAAATGCAAATTACTTAGGCCTATTAACCACTTGGCGCTGAATGGTATACACCAATATTTGCCTAGCCTGCAAACGGGCAATGTGTGTTTTGTATTATTGCGTGGAATTCGAAGCCAGGAACTAATGTCGCCTGGACTTTTTGTTTCTGATACGCTTCGTTTCACCCACATAAAGACAACAGATGGAGTCAAAAATTTGGTTAAATTTCACTCATTGTGCAGGGGTTGTTGTGTAATCCCTGATTCCAGACTTTTGCCCATTTTTCCCAAGAAGAGGATTACCAGGCAACAAGAGGCTTTCATCATTGTGTATTCATTGTACTGCGGTAATATGTTGCTGATGTCAAAATGGTTTTGTATGCTCTCATTATTTCCTCACTTCATCATTTTTACCACCTCATCCTCTGGAATTTATGTATATTTATGGGAGAGAGGAACTTCTTCTGTTTCGTACCAATGACATTGAGCTTTCGGACAGGATGCAATCATGTCTCCGTTTAATGAACATTTTGGCAGAATGAGATGGGCCAAATAACAACTAAAGTGTACAACAGAACTCATATATGACCTCGTCGTGGTGGGAAGCGGGGTAAGCGTGGTGGAATCTTAAAGAGATTGCATCAGTGGAAATACAGACCATCCCTCCCCAGTATGTTTGTAGTTAATGTTCATTCACTTAGGAATAAAATGAAGAAACTCTCTTTTACCATTCATACTCGTGACTGTACTGTGTTATGTTTCACTGAGACTTGGTTAGATTCATCAATCCCTGACTCCCTGAGCAATTAGCCTACACCCTCAGTTTTCACACTTTTTCAATCAGATCATGATTTCAGTGAAGTGTGTATTGGAGGAGTTTTATGCTCTTTACTGAACGTGTGGTGCACCGATGCCAAGATTAGTTCACATTCATGCATGCAGGAACTGGAAACTCTAGTAAATGTCGGCCATTTTATTTTAGGAAGAGTCCACCAGCTAGAACAAATTGCTCCCTTAGGCATCAATGGCTCTGAAGTTGAAAAAGTGTAATATGTTTAATTCCTTGGTATTTATTTATCATCAGTGGTACATGTATCTTTCCTTGCCTCCCATCTCTAAGACCCTGGTTTGAATCCCGCCGGGAGCACTATGTGCATTGGGTTTTTCAGTCCCTACCTGATTGCGTGGATTTCCCTAGAATAATTTTTCTGGGGTTTTCCTCCCACATTAGGGTCGCTTGGCTTCACAACCAGAATTTATATATGAAACAAATGAATGAATCAACTTTCTGCTAAAGTCAGATTCCACTATTGAGTTACCAGCAATTGTGGACCTTAGTAGAGAACTAATTTTGAGTTGTTGTCAGGTATGCCCAAGGCTATGGTCAGGGCATGGAGGCCATTGTTACCTCCTTGAAGTAATAGGCCTGCTGATTGATTGATGACTAGAATTTAACTTTGTTATTTTTGCAGTTGTATTCTTTGGTTGAAATACGGAATTCTTCGGCAGGATGGAACGCTCATTGTCGTCAATACTGTCGGAGTAGTGCTACAATCAGTTTACATTCTTATATTCTACCTCAATTCATATGAGAAGGTGAGCTGAGTTCCTTTTTGTATTTTACCTCAATTCATATCAGAAGGTGAGCTGAGTTCCTTTTTGTATTTTACCTCAATTCATATGAGAAGGTATAGCTGAGTTCCTTTTTGTCAAAATGTGACTTTGGATGTACACAGAAAAGTTTACTAGAACAGGATTTGAACCTGCAACCTCTGGAATTTGAATAAGCCTTTATTTTGCTATATTAAATCCTACTAGTGCATCGTTAGTTCCATACCAAAACAGGCACAACTTCATTCAGTCATTTTATTTGTTACACCTGTTTGCTTTTAATCCTTACTTTCAGGAAAGTTTAAATAGAAAGTTAATATACAGCAGTTTACTAGTCTTCCCGTGTCTTGCCTACATCAAGTTCTATGTCGATGAGTTGAACACGGCTTTGTTCCAGCTTGGTCTCATCTGCTCATGTTGTTCAGTCATTATGTACGGATCACCTTTGAGCACAGTGGTAAGTCTTCAGTCTGTGTCCAGGTTTGCCTTTAATCTTACCTCTCCCAAATCCTTCTATTGACCCCATTCATCTGACGTCATCAGCACAATATTTTGGTTGTGCCATTTTGGGAGTCATTGTCCCTGTGTGTTTTACAGGTGACATGGCATTTACCACTTACCATTGACTCCCCAAATGGTGAGCGTGGCACAGTCACTGCCTGTGGCGTGCATGCATGGGTTCGATATCCTCTTTACTGAAATGAAGGATTCAGAAGGACTGAGGGCTGTAGGCCCAAATAACAATTGCTTATCACTGGGTCAGGCATTCCAATCTTATCCAAACAACTTGGTGTGGAGTGACATTGGACTTGAGGATATTGGAGGAGTGGGTTTACCTGTAGGCAAGTGACTGATATGTTTATACAGGCCTGATTGCTTTGTTTTTGAAAGGGCAAGTGCACCAAGGCATTTTCTTCTTAAGGACACCTCTATAAGGAAATTGTAAATTTCTATTGGAACATTTCAAGGTCACCAAGGCAATGACCAGGGGTAACGAAGGCAATTGCCTCCATTGCCTCCTTGAAGTATCAGACCTGTTTATCCTTTTTTTCTTTAGGGAGGGAGGGGTTGAGTTTCTATTAGTTTTTGAAATTTTCAATCCAGCTGTGTCTCAGACTATCTTACCTGTGATATCACGTAATTTATAAAAAGCCTGAACTTTTTGCAGGCAAAATTTGTACACAGCTCAGTGTAAGAATACATACAATCTCCATCCAATTTTTGTTATCTATTTTTAATATGAAGAACAGGGGCACAACGATTGGTTAAATGCTTTTTTCCCCTTGTTTTCAACATTATTTGAGTTTATATGATAATATGAGACAACATGTACAACACTATCAAATTTCTTGTTATATGACCAGTGCAGTATCCTGCCTGTAAGGAAATGCCCTTTTTGTTGTAACAAGGTGTTGTGGTTAATTTCTCACTAGTCAAGCATGCATGTTTTTCCAGCTGATCAGCGGATCAGCTCGTTTTGGGGGTTTCTCAGCTGTGCCATTAAAACTTCAAACACAGTACACAGTCTTGCTGAAATTGTCCTCTCTTTTTTTTTTACAATCTTCAGTTGCATGTCTGACTGACTATCTTGTAATCTTCATTTGTGAAAGGAATGGGTTTGTTGTTAAAGATCACCACACTGGCAGATTTTTGTGATTTGTTTTTTTTTCTTCAGGCGGAGGTGATACGAACCAAGAGTACAGCTTCAATGGCCTTTATGCTCTGCTTAGCTAACTTCTTGGTGTCTTTGGAGTGGGCGTTCTATGGTTACATTGTCATGGATAGCTTCATAAAGGTTTGTCTGATTCTTTCTAGAAGGGTAGGAGTTGGGGTTGGAATCACACCTGAGTTGTTTGCCTGTGGATATATTTCCTGCGGGACTTTGGAATCACCGAGTATACTGTGCTTACCACTCATTGATGCAAGGGGCAACACCAAAGTAGTCTAATTCTGTTTACATTGTGACATTATTTATAGTTGGAAGTTATTTTTTTTATTTAGAGAAAGAATAATATCTTGTTTTTTTATAGGGCTTCATTTACGAGCGTTTTAAAGCGCTTATTGTGTTTTAAGACAGATATGCTAATTTTAATTGTGAGACCCATTTATGTAGCATCTTGTAAGGGTTTACAAAGTGATGCAGTGCAATCTGCTGCTAATGATGTCTAAAACACTGGGACCAGCCCCATATCTTAATGATAAGTGTACTGGGTCTTTTACTGTGCATTTCCACAACACATGAGATCAACTCTTACCTTTGTTTTCCATAGGTACCGAACATCATCGGTGCTCTGCTCGGCTCAATACAACTCACACTATTTTACTGCTATTCGGGCTCATCAGGTGGCGGACACCAGGCAGGTGGATCAGTCAGTACTGTTTGAAGATGATCAGCAACTGGTAACTTATTTTCCCTTTTCAGTGGAGGTCAAAAATCACTTTGAGAAAACTTTCAAACTTGCCTTTTCATAACAGTAAACACAAAAGAGCGAGTTTTCTTTTCTTCATCTTTATGGTGACGTGTTAAAAAATATTAAATTTAGGGTCACACTTACCTTTGGTTACAATTTTTGTTCATTCTAAGTATTAGGGTGTTAACTCAAGGATTTTGGGATTGTAAAAGCTGAAGTGAGGAGTTAATGTTAGGGTTAAATAAGTCTTTTAAAGACACAATTTAGATACAAATGCTAACGCAAGTGTCTTTACTTTGTAACAAAGGTCATATTTTTGTTAAACTGACCAAAGTATCCGTGCATTTTTTGTAAGAAATAATAGATGCCTAAGTTAAGCTAGTGAAGACTTTTTTTTCAAAATGTAGTTATATACATACTGATGCCTAAGAATTAAACCAAAACTGTTTGCCAAAGTGCCAATGTTTTAAGGTTTACATAATTGTAGGTCATGGGTCACAGAAGGCAGTTAATTTGCACCAATAAATTGGGACATCGTTTTTTTTTTTATTTTGGAAAACTTCTTTAAACTTTATGTGTGTCTTGTATTGCAAATATTGTCAACTTGGCAAAGGCTTTTTGAATATTTCAAAGATGTTAAGTCTTCATAAAGGTACAATACAGGATTGGTATTCATTAATTGGTTTTGTTTTTACTAATATTAGTCTGAAAGCTTACTGATTATGAAGTTCATACCACTACCAATCTTCCAGAGAAATATTTCTGGCTGAAAGTATAACTTAAATACCCCAATTTTAATTTCGATTGTAACAATCGAAATTAAGGACAATGTGTTTACATGCTGAAAAGTGTGCACAGTTTTTCACTATTTTCTCGTGACTCGGACGACGGATTGGGCCCAAATTTTCACAGGTTTGTTTTTTCAAGTATATATTGAATCAGACAAAGTAAGACCACTGCACTATCAGCTTTATCAATCCTAGATTTGACCTTTCAATTGAAACCCTGGCATATGTATGACAGAGTCTTTCCTAACTTATGGCTTGTTAGTTGGTATTGGGGGAGACTTTACCATAGAGATGTTTGAAAATGCCACATTTATACAAAGTTCTGTATCTCTACACGCATCATGCATGCATACTACAATTACATGTACATAAACACAAGGCATTTTGATTGGTTCACAGATTCCAAAATAATATTCATGATTTAAAAATCAGCTTTTTCTTTATTCATGATATATTGTCAATGAGCTGCAAATCTGTTTCCATCATCTATCACCTGAAGAAACTAAACATGTACACCAATTTTTGTTTCCCTTCTTTTTTTACAATAATACACAGCTTGAAAACTTAGAGGGGCCTGATTTCACAAAGCTTGTTAGCACAAAGCTTCCCTAAACACAGGTACGTGTTTACTTAAGGTTACCCTAGCCAATGTGATAAAGTGAATGTTGTGACTGGTAACCAGCATGATTGCCAACAAAATGCACTAAATATCATTTTCTTGCTTACCAGCTTTGTGAAATTGGGCGCAGACCTCTTTCTCTCATCTTCATCTTGAGTTGGTTTTCTGCGTAGTTTTTACATGTTATATACACCCTGCAGTCATTTCAGTTGGCATCACTGTATTTTAAACTTTTTTCCCAGTGTTTGTGGTATGTGTTTGAAAAATATACGTGTAATTCTACATTTTATTATGGAACCTGATTAAGTGTAAGATGATTGTGTTTTCTTTCAAAATGGAATAACCTGTACATGATTGCATAGTAGTCTAAGCACAAAAATATATTATTAATGATATGTGTACAGAATATACAATTGAACTTATAATAATAGAGGTGAGCTACAGAATTTGCTACAGAACGTTTCACTCTGCAGGGTTGAACTTTACATATAGGGACCTAGCTGTTTGTATTAGTAAAGTCTACATAAAGCATCTGGACCTAATATCACTAAGCTTCTCAGTTCAAAAGAAGATCTTGCTTATTGAAACTGGGTTACCAGTTGAAACCTCATGTTATGTAACACTGTGTGTGACTGGTTCCTTGCTAATTTTTGCTAAGCATCTAAATCTACTAAACAAGATTTTCTGCTCAACAAGGTTTAATGAAATTTGGCCGGATGGTATTTTATAGATTGTAGAATATGTACAGAATATCTACAGAACCTTCATTAAGCGTTGTGTGCTACAGTGTAGGCCTGTCTGACTGCAAAACTTTCTGCTTCTATTTTACTGGTTATTTAATGGAGTTAGTTTGAATTATTTATCAAGTAATAAGCACAAGGGAAACTGACTGGGTAAAAAGAAATCACTGTTTTGGGACTCTGCGACCTCCGGATTATGATGTGCCGGCGTTCTATATGTCCCAACTGAGCCATCTAGCAATGTTGGCCGCTCTTTGTCCTAATAATATCTTTGTGGGGGGGGGTTGCAATCAGAAGTCATAAAACCTTACGCTCTCTTTAGTTATTTAGAAACGTTTTTTCTTCTAAAATCAGACATGTCTCAGAAATATTGAATTAAAATTGAGGACAATCGAAATGTTACTCTTAATATCGATGTGATGTCTCAAACATTCAATATGTTTCATACTTATTGTACACTGTAGGCCCTAATAAGGTATTATTTGAAAGCTGTTGTTCTCATCTTATTTGATGTAACTACAGTCATAGATGTTTTAGTATTAACAAATTCTAATTTCACCAAATGTAATTAATTTCTTTATGTGATTTAGTATGATTATGAACCTGCTTGTAATTATTAGCCAGCTAACCATTATAACCATATTCTCTAAAATCAAACAACTGTTTGCTGGTCAGACTAACTCTTACTGAATGTATTGTCACACCTATACTGTAACATGGAAGTTTATCTTTTATTGCCATCTTTTTTATTTTATTATTATTACCAAAGAGATAATTGTTACCAGCACCATTTGAAAACCTTGTAATTAGTCAAATTTATGCATAATTGAATTTTAGCACACATATTCATCGAAATAAGTACAAGTATTGTGTTGCTATAAATGAGTAGATTTTGATAAGAAATGTATTTGAGTTTATTGACTGAATAGCGATTCTGATGGTGTCTTATTTGTAATGTATAATGAAGTTTTGCTCATGCATGCAACATGGAAGTTTAAAAAAAACGAGGAAATGACCATACACACATATTTTTGTACAGTGTTTTTCAATTTTCAATGGCACTAAAAATGAAGAAAAAAGAGGAATTCAGCTGATCTGCTGACAAGCTGCATGCCTGATTGCTGCTTCATGTGTGTAGTATTACAACCTGTGGATAACCTTGATCATTGTTAAAGATCAACATCCAAGCTCACTTAGTTATCGGAGTAAACAAATAAAAAGATAAAAATATAATAGGGTTAGCATGCCGAGTGTTCTTCCCAGGAAAATTACATCGAATGTGAGACTGACATGGGGTGGTGGTGGAGGTAAAATTCCTGGGGTTTTATTTCCTGGGAATTGGCTCTGTAATGTTAAAAAGGGCTTCAAGGATTAAAAATAGTTTTAATCTCCTATCACTTTTTTCTGCATATTCCCTTAGGCATAATACGATCCTTGTATTTAACATCTCAACATTTTTTCCTTGTCGTTGTAAAGTCACTTGGGGGTAATCTTTTACTTGTGTAGTGTTTTTTCAGCAATAGCTTTGTACATAATGTAAATCATGGGATCATTCTAACAGCATTTACTTGTGATTGACCCCATGCACCAATGTCACACACATCTACTTTCTGCCACGTTCGCCATTTTGGGAGTCAAATTGCACAGGTACAAATTGTGGTATGAAAAGCGTGTAAAACACTGCATCATGTGAAATGTACACTACACTGCAGAACACACTGGGACGTGATTCCCAACACGGCGTAACCAAGGTTACTGTGATGACATCAAGTGCATTGGGCCAATACTCTGACTGTATTAAAAGCTAACATTTCAAATGGATTAAATATAAATTGCTGAACAAATTTGATAAGCGTCTTGTAGTGTTACATCAAATTAATACTGTACATGTACTACTGCAAGTTTGTTGTCTTTCAACAAACCCCCCCCCCCCCCCACGCAACCAGGACAATTTCACAAGACCTAGTTTTCTGCTTAACATGCTTGAAGAGATGTCCTCCTTAGTAGAATTTCCATTAGGCTTATGGTAAGCAATAGTAGCTTGCTGGCAGTTCCTGTAAGCAGTGTCTGTGAATTTCTGTCATTAGTACATTATTCTCTGCTTACAAGATGACTCTGGCTCCACCATCAGTCCAATTTGTCTAGACTGCCATACCGCGATATAGCCTAATTAGTAATAACATAGAGTTCCCAATGCTGACATCACGGGTATTACTGAAATATGAAGTAGTCTTGCCCAACCCTAACCACGCTAACCATCAGGTATGAGGCCACATTTATAGTTCATTGTGCTGCAACCGTTGTTAGCATTAAACACTGATAAAGTCTTAAGAACCATCAGTTGAGTAAATCAACATTACATCACAGTCATATGCTGAGAAGAGTTCTTTAGTCATGAGCCATGTAGAGGTCATGACCTCTGGGGGTCGGGTCAGTCCTCGTCATCTTGGAATGGTGCCTTATAGTTTCCACCGTCTACCTCGTGATTTAATGATTCTGTCTCGTCGTTATCGCTGATCAATTTTTGCATTTCTTCTCTCATTGTCCTTCTGAAGAAACCACACTATAGAGGGCGACAAATAAACATTTGATAAAAGTTGATGCTATGTCCAAAATGATTTGTCAACTCGGCGCTATAATGTCCTCATGTGCAATTTAGTATTTGTAATAATCAAAAGGTTCTTGAATCCAAAACTACTTTTAAATCGGAAATAAATTATCAAATACAACAGCTAAATGACTTTCTAGGAAAATGCATGTTTATCTTCACACCAAACAGATGCTTTGGGGAAGATAAATCTCCAATCAACTCAATTGATCTGTAGCTTCAGAATAGAGGTTTTCCCTGTTAATTTCAGTAAAAATTAATTCAATTTTATTAACACGCATTCAAATTCATGCATGTTTCCCTAATTCATCCAAATAAGGTTTTTTTTTGCTACTATTGTCTTGAAATTTGTTTTCCTGCACATGTTCGTTTCAGTCATTCTATTTCTTTTAAAGACATTCAAGACTACATTCTCACCATTCTTCAGTTGAATTTCCACTACCTATTTACAATTGATGATACTGAATGGTTGACCAGCTTCTTTCAGCTGGCTTTTGCAAAACTGAATGACCTTTGCGACCTGATGAATTTGAATGATCTTATTTGACCGGTGAAAGCTAAACTGTTGAAATTAAATCAGTCCTTTTGACTGTTGAATGCTGATGCAATGGAGCGTTCATTTTCAAACAAAATTGAACGAGCTGGGTGTTTAATTGACTGATTTTTTGTTGGAATTGGTCGGGAAAACCCTTTGACAGTGAACCAATTATTTTTATGAAACTCATGCAAACTGTAATAATGATATTACCCAGTAGGACTGAACTGATGCATATTATACTAACACACAAATTCAAGTTTCATGACCCGATTTTGCTGAAAGAATTTGTTTTCTCTCTCTGTCAATGAATTTTGACTGATAATGCTGTTTCAAAACGATAACCATACAAAAACTTTCGCATATGCCACAGACAATGCACAAACTACACGAAACATGCAAAATTGTTTGTACATGGACACGGCTGATGGTTGTGATATAACGTCGGGATCCTGACAATAATTCATTTGTAGTTTTTTTATTAACTACCACTTATCACTCGCGTTTTTTTCGTGCAATACCTTAAATGAAAGCTTGTAACTTTTTTGAATCTATAAAAATAGCTATTCAAAATTTAAATCAAATTGGCAAAAATTGGACCTAGCATACGAGCGACACCCCCATTATCAGCGTGTTTCTCAAGACAACCAACCCATACCCCACTATGCCACAACAGTGGCATTCTGAGGCACACACATGCTGATGTAGAGAGTAGAGCCATAGCCCAAGGTGCTTCAGTGAGAGTGGTAAACTGGAGAAGCCACCAGCTGTGCTCAATGGCAATGGAATTTGGGCCACTGTTGGAAGAGATAAGGTTTTCAACCTTGGTCCATTTCTACTGTGGTAATCTGTGGCACCCATTGATCACACATACAAATACCATGATAGGAAAGTGTGGCATGGGTTACTTCATGGGTTACTTGTGTGCATAGCATCGTGGGTAATTTTGAAGCATCTTAGTGTATGTAATCATTGGAGAGTTTTTATCAACAATTCTTTAATAAAGTCCATCACACTGACGTCCTGATTTACATTTCATGAAGAAAAGGGAGACATTTTAAAAGGGAAATATAACTCACTTTGATAGATGTCAATGTTTGCATCGGGGGAATGAATACAAATTTCAATTTGCCTTTTACCGATGTGTGATAAGCACTGTATACTCAGTGCTATTGAGTCCTGTGGAAAAAAAAACCCACAGGCAACTCGAGTGGGATTCGAACCCACGACTCCCGCAGGACTAGAGCAGATGTCTTAATCACTAGACCAACGAGCACGCCCGGTGACGAGGGGCCAGTTTGAATCCAGTATTATTGGCGGCAGGTACCGCGAACAATTTGATAGATGTCTATGTTTGCATCGGGGGAATGAATATAAATTTCAATTTGCCTTTCACCGATGTGTGATAAGCACTGTATACTCAGTGCTTTCGAGTCCTGTGGAAAAAAAAGGACTGGAAAGCACTGAGTATACAGTGCTTATCACACATCGGTGAAAGGCAAATTGAAATTTGTAAATAACTCACCTTCCACAAAATAAGGACCACCACTATTAAAACAATTATTCCTGCTACTGTACTGACAGCAATAACCCATGTTGGGACATTCTTTGTGGTGATTGAGGCTTCTGTGTAGGCCACAGTTTCTACCTGCAAGATGCAAACAATCAAATAATATTATGATAGCATCATGTTAATAAATGTTGTACATTAATTGCAAAAATAGCCGGTAAGTATGACAAATGTTGATTCTCGCTGAAACTATCCCAGTTGTATAACCCTGATGCCAGGATACAACGTTGGTGAGTATCGTAGCCCAGCAATCTAGTGTGACCAGACTCAAGCTGTGAGAGTGTGGGTTCAGTAATTTCAGTTCCCAGTCATAGCATTTGTGTCCTTGGGCAAAACACTTTATTACAACTGCTTTGTTCTTAGGATGGGACGTTTAAAGCCATAGGTCCAATACATTGCTTATAAAAGAACCACGTTAGACTTATCATTAGGAACAGGGGTTTGCCCTGCACAGTGCACTGCATGTTCTTGTAAAACCTTACAAGGTGCTTTATCAAAGGGTCTCATACTGCAAACATAGCTCTGCATACCTGTTAAAAAATTAAGGAGCGCTTTGACACCCCTGCTGGGTGATTATAAGATTCAGTGCTTTGACACGCCCGCTAGGTGATTATTTGATTCAGGGACTTTTGAGTTTTTTTAAACGAGGCACCGAGGCCAAGACCAGGGCAGCTGAGGCCATGATACCCTTGGGCTCAGTAGAAACTCTGTGCCTAACTGTAAAAACTACAAGTATTTTTACATCAAGTTCTTACCACAATGGAGTCGGGGCGACCGGTTCTGGGTTGCACGTGAACATTACCGTGATTCTCCACTTTAATCAAGGCTCGACTTTGAAGTCTTATAGTGCTGTATCCTAACTGTTGAAATAAAAATTTAAAAACATAAAAATATGTTTTTCTTGCATTGTTGAACCATTTTTCCTTCAAGTATTAAAGATTAATGTATTGACCACAACATTTTGTTTAGTTTCTATCCGGACGCTCATTGATTAAACTCATGCAAGTTACAATCCTCAAAAGAACTCGGAAAAAAAAAAAAAAAAAAAAAAAAAACAGCCTTTGAAGATCCCCAAATCACCCAGGATTATTCTAAATGTGGCAATTGAGTTAATTGAATTGTAGCGTGTTATGGTCGAGCGGTCTAGTGCACAAGACTCAAGTTCTTGTAGTTATGTCATCAGGGTGTGGGTTTGAATCCTGGTCATGACACTTACTGTGATGTTTTACTATAATTGCTTCTCGTCACCGTGGGGTTTAAACATGGGTACTTGTGAGAGTAGAGGTTGATATTGTGTTTGAAAAAGCCTTCTGAGCACCACGGCAGCTCGGGGCTGTATACTCCCCAGGGAGCTGAGAAAGATTACAGGAATGTTATTGGCCCAATGACCAGGGCACTAATGTAAAGCACATTGAGACGTTATTGTGAAATGCGCTACATAAGAACTAGTTATTATTATTATTATTATTGTTTTTATGAAGCAAATATTGTTGTGTCGGTGCAACAAGGTCTATCTCCTAAAAAGCATTTACGTGAAACGTGAGTTTGAGAATGTCGTATCTCGCTTAGAAATAAGCCGGATGTACAACAAAGTCAATGAACACCGAGACACGACGTTGTTGCATGGAGCATGTTTGCGCGAGATACAACTTTGTGAAAGATTTGAGGTCTACCTTGATGCACTGACATAACGATATGAATGTACACAAAAAACATTCTCTTTGCTAAAACAAGATTAAACTTGATGTAGAAACATGAACAAATCCTTACAACAGCCAGTGTCTTTTCAAAAAAGCGTGCTTGAATCTGCACCACAGCGCCCTCACCCATCCGTAGATTGTCAATGGTGCAAAAGATGGTCGCACAACGGGCATTCTTGCAGTTGAATGTTAGCGACTGAAAAAAAATACCACAAACGAAAACGAAGTTTGATCAACTATCTTGATTTGGTTAGACAAATACTAATTGCTTCTCTACACCTGGGAGTAAATATGTGCCAGTGTAGAAGGGTAAAAATTGTTGACAGCAGCATAATTAAGGTAAATTTTAAGGGGGGAACAAGGGGGTACACCGTTTTTTCCAGTAGGGGGGCACTTACTGACAAATTAATTGTAGTTTGCATATGCATTTTTTTAAACAAGATCTAATGACAGTTAATTTTTGCATCAGGGATAAAGAATATTATTTTGTTTTTGCCTCTAGCTGCCGGGCAATCTCGGTAGTCTAGTTGGTAAGACATCTGCTCTAGAATGGTGAGGGTCGAACCCCACCCAAGGAATATGCCTGTGGATTTTTTTCACAGGACTCGGGAAAGTACTGAGTATACAGTGTTTAACACACATCGATGTATGTGCAAAAACACAAATAATATTAACAAAAACTTATTCTATGCACATCCATTGGTGTTTTGAAAAATCGGATTTCAGACTCACAAGATAAAAAAAAATTGTTTTACTCAATTCTCAAAAACTACAGCATTTCAGGCAAAAATATTTCAAGGGAAGTTTTTCACCATGACCATCTTTGCACTATGAGTAAATCTGAGAACATTTATAATTTTAATATTAGATAAGTTATACACAATCTTTAGAAAAATTATGAATGGGTTTATCTTACCTCCCCAGATGTGTAGAATGCAGGTGCAGTGTTTTCTGGGGTAGTTGTATTAGCTTGATACTGTGGGAGCTGCTTGTGTTGATGTTGTAGGATATGATTGTACTTACATCTCCCTGTGCCTTGTAACTGCAAGAAATGATCACATTGTCAGGATCCATTCAGAATCAGCAA
Source organism: Marthasterias glacialis (assembly GCA_911728455.2). Classification (NCBI taxonomy): domain Eukaryota; kingdom Metazoa; phylum Echinodermata; class Asteroidea; order Forcipulatida; family Asteriidae; genus Marthasterias; species Marthasterias glacialis. Next base: position 388,042 of record OU452238.1, on the reverse strand, counting down.
TATTTCAAATCTATGTATTTTTAAAATTAGATTGGATCAAAGAAAATAATTTTTATAAATTTGGTTTTTCAAGTTATTAAAAAGAAAAAATTAAAAAAAGGAAAAGACACTGAAAAGTTTAAAACAGTTGCCATGTTGGAATTCTTGTGTCAAAATAATGGCCGCTGTGTCCGATTTAAAAAAAGCCAGAATGCTCAACACATTTCTGGATTACCAGCCCCAAAAGAAGTATGCAGTGTCTCCTGCTTCTGACTGGTTCCCCGCTAATACTTGCTCAGCAAATAAAACTGTTAAGCAATATTTTCAGTTAAATGGCTAAATATGAAATTGGGTCCTGCCCGGGAAAATGCGTGTAAAAAGACTCACCTCGATATGCGTAAAGTAAAGCAGCCAATCACCATCAAGCGTCTTCCACGGTAGACTGATATTAACCGTCGTCAGGAAGGGTATTGTACTCGGTCCTAAATTACGTGCCTGTGAAACAAAAACAAAAATTTTCCCTTCAGTTCCGTTTGATTCATTTTGGTTTTGCTGAATTAGCCTACTCCACCAAACAAAAATGTAAAGGATTTGAATTACAGTTTTGCACAGTATGATGGTCTTGTGAGAATTATCAATTTCTGTCATGAGAAATGCCTTTGATATCTTGAATGATGACATGTGGGATTGTTTATGAAATTACACAAAGACATATGCCAGTTTTGGAGCAAGAAGTAGCAAAGATTTTGCGCATGCAGCAGAATCAAGTAAATGTGACGACATGAATTACAACAGAATTTTCATAAATAAAAGGGGGAAAACCCTTACATCATAGACATGCCTGAACCTTGGGCCAATGGATTCTTGTCTATCTGCCTCTGATGTGATATTTTCTCTCACAGGAGTTAGCAGGATACCATCCATCCCAGCTTCATACGCTGTACTCCCTCCGTCAAACTTGCTTTGGGTCTCACCGAAGACAACTTGCTCTGGATGAGTTACCCTACCGAACACAATCAAACCAACAAATTCAGGTTGGATGTGAAGTTGTCATATCACATCATAACAATTTCATAATTTAAATAATTTTAAGCAAGAAACCACATGGGAAACTGACTGGGTAAATATTTATTCAATTTTGGGGTGAATAAAGAAAAATAAACCGGAGCGGGATTTGAACCAGCATGATTTCAATCAGTCTTCCAAATCACAAAATAACTATGAAAACCACCTTTCAAATATCTTTCACTATTGTAAACATCAATTTCGGTCTAGTAAGTTCAAACTATTTGTTTTACTCATTTCTAAAAAACTACAGCATTTCAGGCAGAAATAATTCAAGAGAAGTTTTCAACCAAAATCATCTTTATACATGTAAGCTAAATGCAAATCTGTGAGCATTTATATTTAAATCTACAGCATTTCAGGCAGAAATATTTCAAGAGAAGTTTTCTACCATAACCATCTTTATACATGGTAAGCTAAGCGCAAATCTGTGAGCATTTATATTTTCAATTTTAACAAATGTTGTACACACCCTTCAACGAATAAACGGGTTGATTGGAAGTTCAAAGCTAAAGCAAGTCTGTGTGTATTTAGTATGCAAGAACCTTGGAACACACCCACACTAACTGAGATCAGGATACAACACACATTGGTCTCTCATGGTCCATCCGTTCAAATTGATGAATGCAATCTAACAAAAATACACCATTAACCTCCGAAATATGATCTTGGCATTGTGGTTTTACCCACACCTATTGTTAAATAAAGTTGAAGTTCTTTTTGAAAAATACATTCGGAAGTTTGTGGCGGGAAGGAAAGGACCAAGTACTTCCTGTCATGTCATCCAAAGACTTTGACCTCTCAGAGATAGTCGAGTGTCATCTTTTCATTATTGGAAATTGCGGTTTCTACTGTGCAGATTTTAGTCATTGTCGCATGACTAAATCTATAAGATAAGGTTAAACTGTGGTCAGGCTAATTCATTCAAATGCTTTTTATGATTGCAGCAATTGGAAAAGCTATGGTAATTCAAATGACATTTTCTTTATTTTGACACTATTTCAACTGTACAATCACTGAGCTTTCAGATTGAAACTAATATTTTGTCCCCCGTTATTACCAATCATGTAATCTGTCTTTAATTTATAATAATATCAAGCAATTATAATGCGCCATTGATTTAGTTAACGATTCTGAGGCTCAGAAAGGTTTAAGACAGGTATATGCCAAGTTTTTTAATTATGAGACCCGTTTATATAACTCCTTGTAAGGGTTTATAAGGTGATGCGACACAATCTGCTGCCAAACATGCCAGACCCACTGGGGCAAACCCCTTCTCTTAACGATAAGTTTAACTGGGGTCTTTTATGAGCATCGCAGAACACATGGGACCTACAGCTTTACGTTCCATCCGAAGGATGAAGCAATAATGGTTAAGTGTCTTGCTTATGGACACAAGTGTCAAGACCGGGACTCGAACCCACACTCTGCTGATCAGAAACACCAGAGCTTGAGTCCGGTGCGCTAGACCGCTCATCAGCCACAATACATCACTTAAAAAATAGGGTCTAACTTACCCTGATATTGTTACGTCTGCTTCGATCTTCACTGGTAGATTCATCACCAGTGTGTTATCAGATAATGTACTATTGTCTTCACTACTTGATGTCTTTGCATGGACTTCAATCTCCACAGTTTGAGTCTCGAGGGTCAAGGACGGGATGAAGAGCTTGACCATAAATGACCTCTGAGAAAAGAAACAAAATTCCCCCTCGATGAAAAATGTACATCGTTCAAGAAAAGTTTACAGGCAAAAGAACAAATTTCTGAAACCAATAAATGCTGACAAATCATGGGCTGTTTGTGTGAATGTATTACCTTGCTTAACGCCTTCATGGGGTTGTCCACGTCGCAAAGCACATGAGACGTTCTGTTAAGACCCTTGATTGGTCGGCACACTACCAAACCATTACTCCTCTGGGAAATAAACAAGTCAAAGTTGCTGATTATCACCCATAAAGAGGATTAAAAATCAAACATTTTGGATTTCTTGCTGTGCTCCCTGGTGTTTATGGGTTGATATGGCTGGCTGCCAAAAAGGGCCTTTACATACCTGCGGTTTGACCACATCGTAGCTGTCTCCTTCACATTTTAGCTTCTCAGTCTCCCAATTATTATTGTTTTTATTATTATTATTATTCTTGTTTTCAATCTAAAAGCTCAATGATTACTCAGTTCCTGCCAGCACCAATCCTCCAGAGAAAAAATTCCTTCTAAAATCCTGCGACAGTCAAGAAAATAGCATCTAAAGACCATCAGCTCAATTTGAATGCTGCAATCAAAAAAAGCCTTATATGAAATAATTTCAGACCCCACAAAAACCATTGTTTTGTTGTTTTTAACAAAAAAATGTCCAGCAAATGTTTCAAAGGTTTGGAGTGTGGTGTGTTTGTTGAAAACCTGTGGATGGCAATGAATTTACTCTTCCAAAACGCAAACATGTACATTCCCTTGTACTGGATGCACATAGTCTGGGTTCCTTTTGGGGGGTTGCGCTAAAACCATTACGGTCGGCACGGAAATCTAACCAAGATCAACAAGCCCACCTGGTCACTTTCAACTCGAACGAATGTTATGTCCATCGGATGCGTAACGATGACCTGAGTCAAATGAGCTTCCTCTCCCTGATTGGTCAGATCGATGTGAATGTATAAGTTCTCTTCATTACCGTAGGGTATGTAAGGTGTTCCTCTACAAGAAAGAAGAACATCCAGTGGCAAATTAAAAAAAAAAGTATCACAAAAGAATTAACAAGCATTTCCTGTTTAAATAGATGCAATAATTGCATCAGGAATAAAGAATGTTATGTTATGTTTTTATACCCTTCATTGATGTGTGATAAGCACTGTACACAAAGTGGCTTTCCAAGTCCTGTTTGAAAAAACTCCACAGTCATACTATTCGGTTGTGATTCCAAACAACGAACCCCGTAGGTGACAAGAGGCCAATTTCAAGAGAAGTAAAACTGCAACGTGGACAATACATTATATTTGGTGTTTTTCTAATTGTTAAGGTTTAGGGACAAAAAGAGGACATACTTTGGTTTTTACAAGAACAAAATATCCATAATATTAAAAAGGTTCAAGAGGCTGTGAAATAAGAAATGATTTCTAGTAAATCTTGTGGGTACAACCGTGTGAAGAATCTCTTTTAAAAGAGTGTGACACACCTCAATGCACACACATCCAGGAAGCAGACAAGATTCACACTTCACCGGTCAAGCACAACCTGGATCCTTCCTTCCCATACAGTACTTTCAACGCCTAAGCAATAACAGCAATCCAGCATTCTCCTGAACATGAGTCGAGTATACTGTTCAAAATGTCCAGAACAAACTATTGGCTCTTCTCAGAGCCAAGACTCCTTCTGTAAGAGCTTTACACATGGTTGTACCCTGTTAAGATTTACTAGAAAGAGTTACTTTCTATTATCCACACCATACAAAGCTTTAAACGTCACTGAGAGACCTTGGTTTAATCTTGCTACTTTTTCTCAACATTTTCTTCTTCTTTTTTTGAACGTTTTAATTTACTATATTCACTCAAGAGGAACATTAAATAATAGATATTTTTTCTCACCTGGCTAGGGCTATCCTTCCTTTTAACTGAAGATCTGTCTCACAGATAGAGTCTTCACCGCAGTTGTATATAAATCCAACCTTAGAATGAAGGCAAAAAATGAAACGTTAGGCACATTAACCTCTGTCACAGTGATGTATAGCAGAAATTCCTCAAGATGGCGGTGTTCAATGCCGCAGTAACTCAATGGAAAATAACAGTCACTTACCAGCTGGATAATTCCATGAAAATGAAACAGAAAATATACCTTAGAAATCGAACAGTATTTCAAAAGAAATTTCAACATGGTGAGCCGTTCCTAAGTATTTTTTTTGTGATTTCATTACCTCACATTCAGGAGCCTAGCTTTGCACTATGGGTCTGTTTCGCGCCTCTTCATGTATGTTTTCTACCAGACTAAATATCCAGTCTTAAACAACTCTAGCTGTGTCTTTATCAGCCGTTTAATACCTGGTAAACACCGTCATGTGACCACCTTTCAACCAATAGGAATGCCTTAACTGTCTTGGGTATTTATGAATATAATATAAAACACAGCATCTAAAACCGAAATAGGGTACATAAAGGACACCAAGACACCCCTTAAGTTAACTCTATCCCACAAACAACCAACAGTGTTTCAAACTTTACCTGCTCTACAATTGTATTAGGTGAATACATGTCAAGTACAGGACAAAACCCAGTGCATGTCGTGATCGGCAGACCAATGGAGTTTTCCGTCGTCCTGATGTCAAAGGTCAATCTGAACGGGAGAGGGCTGAGGAAGTCTTTCATGTTGATCTGGGCAATTGGGAAAGAGACACAAAATCAAATATAATTTGTATAGAACTTCTCAACTCAACAGAAACTAAACATTCTAGACCCTACGTACCAATAACAATAAATAGTACTTGGTTCTTATAGCACACATATCCTAGTAGCTAGATCAAGGCACTTGACTGCATTATTATTTTTACAACTTTCTCAGGTTCCCATGTATACACCTTGGTTAAGAGAAGCAATTATGGTTATTGTTCAAGAACACAAGTGTCAAGACTGGGACCTGAAGCCACACTCCAATGATTCGGCAATTAGAACTTGTGTTTGATACACTAGACCGCTCAGCCATGACATGCCGCAATCGATTTATGAGTAATAAAGCTCTGTAGCTTTTCAGCTGAACCAGAGGATGGTTTGTGGCGAGGATTTTAAAAGAAATAACTGTTCCCACTTACATAGATGTGTGCCTCAAACTCCTGACAGGCCCGTACTCCGCCGTTTAGAGTAGCTGTTCTTGAGATTCTTCCCCCTCTACGGATTCCGTTTTCAACCAGGGTGAGACGTCCTGGAAGCCCAGTCTGCGTTTTAAAGTAATCCACTTCAAGTGTGTAGTTGATGGCTTGAGGAGACAAGATACCAGACAAGCCAATTAAGAATCTTGCTACAGTTAAAAGTTCCAAATCAGTCATAGAATGGCAGGATTGTGACAGTAGAGAATTCCAAAATGTTTGACCTCAACATGGACAAGCTTTTAGCCTCAAGGTGACTGACTGGCAGTGGCTAATGGCTGTTATAGATCACTGTCTATTCTTCAACATATATGCTGTAGCCATGAGCCGCAACAAAAGCCAAAGTCACTATAAAGACGGATCAAATCAACAGCCCAATGTTTTTACTCCAGGTTCAATTTCATGGCGCTATTACCACAGACGTTCTGCGCTTATGAAACATTGACATCTATGCTTTATCAACAAGCCATGCAAGTAGGCCCTCAAGGAAATGAACAAGACAGATTTATAAATAAAAATGTAGAAGAGAGACTGGCTTACCGATACTTTGTGGGAGTGCCTCACCACTGTAAATGAAGCAGGTTACCACTCTGACGCAGGGTACCAGTTTACCTTGATACAGGCACTCTGTGCGGTTCAGGTCAATCGGTGTGCTGTGCACGACGATGGATGCCAGCATTCGAATTACCGGCTTACTCCTGTTACAAGTAAACACAACAAGCAGGCAAATAATAACAGGTGTTATCTTCCCAGTACACCCACGTTAACTTACACTGAAGAATAGGAGGCCCATAGTGACACCCTTAGCAAAGGCTGTAGCCATAGCCTTTAGCTGCATCGGCTTGATCGTCACGTTAACTTACACTGAAGAATAGGAGGCCCATAGTGACACCCTTAGCAACGGCTGTAGCCATAGCCTTTAACTGCATCAGCTTGATCGTCACGTTAACTTACACTGAAGAATAAGAGGCCCATAGTGACACCCTTAGCAACGCCTGTAGCCATAGCCTTTAGCTGCATCCGCTTGATCGGCACGTTAACTTACACTGAAGAATAGGAGGCTCATAGCAACATCCTTAGCAACGGCTGTAGCCATAGCCTCTAGTTTGGACACAGCCTCACTTTGGTTACATTGACTTTAATAGAATGAAAATGGAAGTGCTCAATCTCCAAACACTAATTTTAGTTTGCTCCCTATACCCTGTAGTTAGTAAACCACGGCTACTCTTGCAAAAAACAAAAATCAAGAACACTTCCATATAGCAACTACCTCTCAAAGTCTCTATTTAACGCCTTGAACACAACAATTGTCATAGCTCATAAAGAACTCATTTCAAACCCTTTTCAAAACTTTGAGATCAGCTTCAGAAGCCAATTTGAGTACACTCTTCAAAAACAGCCATAACTAAAACATTGCTGGCAAATATAAAGTCTCCTGAGCAAGAGCCCGGAGAGGAAGGTTGAAAGTCAAGATTTGGAAAAAACCTCTTTAGACAGTTAGACTCACAGTAAGAGTACTGCATTGTTGCTCTGATAGGCTCCTACTACCAGATCGGGGTAGCCGTTACCATCCATGTCGATTCCCCCTGATATGGAGCTGCCAAAGGAAGATAGAGGAACGCTGAACGTCTTTCCAGAAATTCTCTGGTGGAAAGATGGGATCAATCAAAGGTCAAACAAAGGAAACTAGAGAAATACTAAAGGACTTGTCTGGAAATCTTTGGGGAAAAACGGGGTCAATCAAAGGTCAATTAAAGGAAACAGAGGAATACTGAAGGATTTCAATGGAAACCCTCTGGAAGTGTAAAGGGTCAATCGAAGGTCAAATAAGGGAAACTGGAGGAAAATGCTGACGGACTTCCCTGGAAATCCTCCTGGAAGAAAAGGTTCAATTAAAGGTCAAAAAGGAAACTAGAGTGATGATCATGGACAAGTAACCCCTTATCTTTGTTCTGTGGGTTTTAAGAATTCCTGAGATCAAAAACAAATCTTAGGAGTATGTAGTACCAGCAGCCAAAGGGGCGCACAGGTTGCTAATCATTCACATCAACAATCTCTACCCTCCCAGGTTCCCATTTACTCCTGGGTGATGAGAAGCAATTAAAGTTAAAATATCTTGCCCAAGTGTCATGTCAGGAATTCGAACCCACACTCCGATGACTTAGCCACAGAACTTGAACTCGATGCGTTAGACCACTCGGCCACAACATGTTAATTACTTGACACAATGGATTCCATAAACTTTTGCAAACCCAAAGCAAGATGGCTGCCACATAAATGACCCAGTCTTACCTGAGCAGCTGTGGTCTTGAGTCCTGTCATAGATCCATGGTAGATGTACACAGCACCACTCAGTTCATCTTCAAAGGGCGCACCGACTACAATATCTGTCACCAAAGAGATACAAGCTTAACAATTATTCATGTCTCAATACATTTCATTTGAATCAATTAATTTCTTTGATGGTTTCGATACTAATTTGTAAATTTTTTTATTTGTTTTACTGACATCAACTCACCATTGTATCTGTCCATGTTGAGGTCACCAGCATCAACAATGACCGATCCGAATCTTGCATCCACTGAATTCGACCCTGTCAGCAATTCCGGTAACTTCCGCATTATGCCCTATCAAGGAAAAGAGAATGAGATATGACTTAGTGCTCCGAGAAGATTTCACACATTTACATTCTTTGACAGATGGACTTTCAAGTTGATACAAAGTAAAGTTTTTTTTCAGCAATAAATCACAAGGGAAACTGACTGGGTAAACTTAAATGAAGAAAGGCTTATTGCTTAAGATTTGAAATAAAAATGTCACATCCCCTCAAGGTGATGCCTGTCCTGCCGCTTCCCAGGTTATATCCCTAGAGCTAGCTCTCCCAGGTTATATCCCTAGAGCTAGCTCTCCCAGGTTATTTCCCTAGAGCTAGCTCTCCCAGGTTATATCCCTAGAGCTAGCTCTCCCAGGTTATTTCCCTAGAGCTAGCTCTCCCAGGTTATATCCCTAGAGCTAGCTCTCCCAGGTTATATCCCTAGAGCTAGCTCTCCCAGGTTATATCCCTAGAGCTAGCTCTCCCAGGTTATATCCCTAGAGCTAGCTCTCCCAGGTTATATCCCTAGAGCTAGCTCTCCCAGGTTATATCCCTAGAGCTAGCTCTCCCAGGTTATATCCCTAGAGCTAGCTCTCCCAGGTTATATCCCTAGAGCTAGCTCTCCCAGGTTATATCCCTAGAGCTAGCTCTCCCAGGTTATATCCCTAGAGCTAGCTCTCCCAGGTTATATCCCTAGAGCTAGCTCTCCCAGGTTATATCCCTAGAGCTAGCTCTCCCAGGTTATATCCCTAGAGCTAGCTCTCCCAGGTTATATCCCTAGAGCTAGCCCTCCCAGGTTATATCCCTAGAGCTAGCTCTCCCAGGTTATATCCCTAGAGCTAGCTCTCCCAGGTTATATCCCTAGAGCTAGCTCTCCCAGGTTATATCCCTAGAGCTAGCTCTCCCAGGTTATATCCCTAGAGCTAGCTCTCCCAGGTTATATCCCTAGAGCTAGCTCTCCCAGGTTATATCCCTAGAGCTAGCTCTCCCAGGTTATATCCCTAGAGCTAGCTCTCCCAGGTTATATCCCTAGAGCTAGCTCTCCCAGGTTATATCCCAAGAGCTAGCACTCCCAGGTTATATCCCTAGAGCTAGCTCTCCCAGGATATATCCCTAGAGCTAGCTCTCCCAGGTTATATCCCTAGAGCTAGCTCTATGGTTGGTTGTATCATAATTGTGGGTGTGATCTCTGGTTGTACGGCAGTTTCAGGTTGTATCCGACTGGCACCCCAAACAAAGATACTGACTAAACAGGGAGACCAACATTAGGCAATAAACCGGAATGTCGGTAAAACCGCAGTCTCAAAAGACCTCAATCCAATCCCCTTCCAAAACTACTTACATCGCCATCGTTTATATAAATGTACACTCTTCCTTCATCTTCAACATCAGAATAGAGGGGTGCTCCTACTAGTAAATCCGTGAGCCCATCATGATTAAGGTCTACTCCTTTGACTGCTGCACCGAAGTAAGTTCCCATCTGTAAGGTGATTTGTATGATAAACATACTTTTTTAAATGATAAAATTATTGCATCAGTGACAAACTGTGTCACCCCTCGTTAGTTATAAAAATCTATCCAGCATCTTGTCTTCAGACGAACTCAACAGTCAAGCAGTTGAGACGCGAACTCTGGATTTGCAAAAAGGTTGTTGGTTCAAATCCAACCTGAAATGCAAGTGGATTCCTAACAAAATTTCTCAATATTCTGAACAGTTTTCTCAGCGTGAGTTATGAAAGACAACAAAAGCAAATTTAACTCACAGTTACCCACAAAACCACTACATGCCAATTATGTTTTTCCAAAGCAAAACAAGATTGAGGGTTCACTTCCCACCTAAGGTGCTCTTGAATTTATGAGAGAATATTTTATTGTTGAGACCAGTGAGTTTTTCACATTAATGGAGAACAACTGAAAGTAGAAACTACAGTTGCCCCCAAACCTCCACATTCCAATTCTGTTTTCCACTGCAAAAAAAGTAGTGGGTTCGAGTCCCAATTGAGATGTCTTTGGATTTGTACATTTTCTGGACAACATCTTGAAAAAAATACCTACAGAGTTACCCATAAACCTCTTATTCCAATTCTGTTTTCCACTGCAAATAAATGTTGGATTCGTGAGAAAATATCTTTCTATTCAGATCAGTGTGCTCTGCAAATAAAATGAAACAACGGAACGTGCACTACAGTTTCCCAATTCTCTGTTTTCCAACACACACAAAAAAAAGATCCTTCAATTTTTGTTTAATAGTGGAATAATTTACCGATTCTCCATTGAGGTGAGTGAGCAGGGTGAAGTCTGTCAGGTCGTAAATGTAGACTTTACCTCGCTGGTATGCTCGGGGCGCCCCCGTCACGCCCTGCGTTGTGACCCTTGAGAGGAAGTGACCCGAAGAGACAGAATAACCTTTGAGGGTAAACAAAACAAACTAAAGTTACAACTGACAATGAGGGGTACTAACGATTCACATTTTGTTGTTTTTGCTTAATGACATCACATATGATGGTTAATAGATAGTTTTAATGAAGAATAATATTTTGTTTTTACCCTAAACCGTTGTGTGATATGCACTGTGTATACTCAGTGCTTTCCCGAGTCCTGTGGAAAAAAATCCACAGGCAAATACTCAGTGGGATTCGAACACATGACCATTGCAATCTAGTTAAACAAGACCAGTGAGTGAGCCCTGTGATGAGAGGCCAGTTTGAATCCTGGGTTTGAATCCCACCCAAGTAGTTGCCTGTGGGTCTTTTTCCGCAGGACTCGAGAAAGCACTGAGTATAGACTAATCCAAGCAGCTTGTTCATCGTGGATTACACCAATTAGCATGGAGAATTCACAGTGGTCGACACACGCGTGTGGCAGCCATAGTTGCGGTGGAGTAAACACCCATGAAGGAGCTGCTCAGATTAGTCTATGCAGTGCTTATCAAAAAAAGGTGTTGGGTAAAACCAAAGTTATTTGATTAAGTTATTTGCAATACCTGTTGCCAATTACAGGATTGAACATATCGTGGCTGTAGGATTGGCTCTATTGTTTTAAGATACGTTTATTTATATTTCTTTATAAAATGTCATGTTCTACTTTAATTGTGTTTTTGAGTGCTAATGTAGGATCTGGCATATGTACAGTGATTTTGATTATGATTACACTGTCTCATCCTGTCTGTGTGTATAACGTTCAAGGTTTTAGACAAAATCATTTCCTGTCTTTGTACAATAATAACAACCAGTCAACTTTGTCTTACTTTCAACTTAATTTACTGACATTTTAGCACTGATTATACCTTAAAACACAATAGGACAGAGTGAAAACAACACCCTAAGTGATTACAACACCCTTTTATCCCAGTGGGGAGAATGACAATTGTACCCAATCGGGAAACACTGGGTGACAACACCCAAACTGATTGCAATATCCTTTTATCCCAGTGGGGAGAATGATGGGTACCCAATAGAACAGGGTGACAACACCCACACTGATTGCATCACCCTCTTTATCCCAGTGACAACAACAATCAAACTATTCCAAACTGGGAGTCTTATACCCTTGATTGTTCCTATCTCACCTATATAACTCTCATCCTCCTCACCAGTAGGGTACCATGTTGTAACATCAGACATTCTCATCGTGTTAACGCTGTCTATTGACACAACACTCCCTTTAAAACAAGTACAGGATTAGTAATCATCAAGAAAAACAATCTATTAGAGTTGAATCTGATAATAATAAAGTTCATATCAGTTCAATCCTCCAGTAAAATAATTGAGAAAAAAAAATGGAAGAGAAGAACAAAAAGCAACTGAAGACCTACATACATGTAGTCACTCTTGCTTGTTTGCTTATTTGAATTACATTGAAGTAAGTACATTACAAAATTTAAAGACGTCCAACGCAAAAATCAGGCATTTCTCCGAGCTAATGGAAGTGCATTAAAAGTGACTACTTACATCAGCCTTGATGTCAACGCGATAGAGTGCCTTAAACACTCTACATGTATTTGAGAATTACTTATTTTGACTAATAGGCTCTAGGCGTGTTCTTACCTCTCCAAGCGAGGGAGCCAACTGCTCCAACAAGTAACGTCTCACCATCTTCAGTGTAGTCAACACTGAAACCCGCTTGGCACCATCCATGCCAGGCCACTCCCCTGCCGTTGGCATCCGATTTAATTTGAACCTCTGAAGAAGAAAAAAATAAACAAGAGAAACTGCTCAATTAAAAAAGTTGCCAGAATAAAACCAAAAAAATCACTTGAAACATGGACAAATCTCAGGCAAAGATTGACTGTGCCATTGTGTCACTGCGCAGCCATATTGTTCTTGTACATGCAAATCCATGCAACCATTAGGAATAGCTTATAATAGTGTAGAATGTAGTGGCCGCAAGTTCCTTGTACCAAAATGCCCTAAGTGGCCGCAATCGGCCACAAGATTTGACTTTTTTCCACTCAACCCCAAAAGGCAAGGTATGGTCACGGCCTGAATTGACATTTTCCAATGTTTCTCGTGTTGAAGTAGAATCTACATAATTTCTAAACACCAAATAAACAAAACAAAAATTGTTGTTTACTTCTATTTTGTTCAGAAATTTTTACTGAAGAAAACCGTGTCAAAAACAGCAATATTTGCCCAGAACAGACTTTCTGCATCACCACAAATAAAGAATGAGTGTTGTGGGACTGGGTCTCCCCTTGATCTAGATGATGAAGCCCCCTGAACCTTCTGGGTGTTACATTTCAGAGGATTTACAGACTCTCTACATCACAACAAATAAAGAACTAGGGTAGTGGGCCTGGGTCTCCCCTTGGTCTAGAGGATGAAGCCCCCTGAACCTCCTGGGTGTTACATTTTAGAGGATTTACAGACTCTCTACATCACAACAAATAAAGAACTATGGTAGTGGGCCTGGGTCTCCCCTTGGTCTAGAGGATGAAGCCCCCTGAACCTTCTGGGTGTTACATTTTAGAGGATTTACAGACTCTCTACATCACAACAAATAAAGAACTAGGGTAGTGGGCCTGGGTCTCCCCTTGGTCTAAATGATGAAGCCCCCTGAACCTCCTGGGTGTTACATTTTAGAGGATTTACAGACTCTCTACATTGCACCACCAACATGACCAAATAAAGACCCAGGGACGTGGGCCTTGTCTCCCCTCAGTCTAGAGGACAAAGCCCTCCCGGTTGTTACGTTTCAATAAAAATTAACAGGGAATCGTCAATGACAGGCAGCGGGAAATAATAATTTTCGGATGAGTACATCCATCTCATAATAACAAAAATGCATTGTTTCTTCACACATGACTGCTTCTAGCTTCCCTAGTCTGGCCTACTTCAGTCGGAATATCATTTCAATGGCAACAAAGTCTGCTCCCCAATTTCTCTTCAAAGGAACCCATTCCTTCCTGCACTGTGAGCTATATTTCTCATAATCACGGCCCTTACTCAGTAAAGCTTTTAAGCAGAGAACCATGCTTAGCAACTGTTTTTGCTCAGCAAAAATAAGCAGGGAACCAGTCACATATAATATACGTTGCAGGGTGTTTCGGCTGGTAACCTGTTTCTGCTTAGCAGGGTTTTTCTGTGCTAAGCAATTTGTTGTGCTCAACAACTTTATATATTAAATGAGTCCAGCTTTCAAAAGTTGAGTCCCGAATTTGTGTTTATATATTACAAGTAAAAGATGGGGAAAGTGCAAGGTACAGTGATAGTCAGTCCGCCAGGGTCAAATACTTATATGTTCTGGGAAAAGCATGTACAATTTGTTAAGAAACTGATGCAATAATATTTGGCAAGACTTCCCTTTTTTGCAGATGTTCTTGTTTATTAGATAAGATAACTTACGTTGACATTGGCCTCATTTTCAACAGAAATAATATTTGGAAAACTTGCAAAAGGAAGAATACCCGGAAGTGAAATGAGAAAAAAAATGTTTCAAACTAAAAAATACATGTAATGTTTTTTTTTCTTGTTTTTTTCCTCCTTCCTTTAAATCAACCTACTTTATATCATGATAACATCTGGCAATGGTCTATTAGTCATTAAGACATATCGGTTTCTGTCAAGGGTACGTGCCCCCCCCCCCCCCATCCACAAATGAGCCTTTAGAAATGGGTAAATGTTTGAGTCATCTGTCTAGACTGTAAACTTGACTTGGGAAGGGGGTAGTTTAAATATTTGAACCTAAACATAGTAAAGGTTAAGTGTGACATTTTGGGGGGGGAGGGGAGGGTGGGGGGAGAGACTAAACTAGTCCCATTCAGTAGTTTCAATAAGTACACGTACAACCAGCCTGCAATGTCATCAAATTTGCCAGTCACGTTTTAGTTATAGGCATTATGAGAACAAATACAATCCCAGACAAAACTTAATCACTTTTTGTTAGATCGCTAGAGAGTGAACATTTTCACAAGTTGGTTGTTAACTGCAAACTCAAGGATGGGACTGAATAGAATCTGGATAGGCCCCACACCTTAAACTAGTTTGTTTTGTTTTTCCCTTTGGTACTTCAGCACTCTTCAGATGTAATTAAATTACACGAAGCTTTGACACCAATAAGTAAGGTTAGCTGGAAGAACTCCAAGAAAGGTAAAAGCATTAACCCCTCGGTCACCTGCTCCATCTGGGATCTGCCAAATAATTTCATCAGATACTAGGATAAATATATATTAAAGTGACAGATCAAAGTACACATTCACAATTTCAGTTTCACCTAGATGTGTTGATGCGTTTAACCCTCAAGCAATGCACCTTCTCACACCTATCAATAACTCCTCACCCCCACCCCACCCACCTAAACTTGTTTTCATTTCAAGTAGCCTTAGAAACAAAAATGCATGATGTTAATCCATAGGAAAAAGAAAAACAAAATTTGACAAGCTTTAGTCTGACAGCTCATCAATTATAAAGTCAGCCATTGTACTCTCTTCTAAAGTTAGATTGAAAATCACTCTCATTAGATTCTTATTTCGATTGAGGCCAGGGACAAATCTTTTGCAGTTTGTCCCTAGTTTCAATCAAATAGAGTAAGCTTCAATCGAAAAGTTTAAGAGAGTACAGACAATTTGGCATTTTACATGTATTTTGTGCATTGTCCGTAGCATATACAAAAGTTGTGTATGTTTTTCATTTTGGAACAGCATCATCTGTTCAAACTTCTTTTGGCCAAAATCGAGCTATGAAACTTTAACATTTTTTTTAATTTGTTTCACTCACATGTGACAAACGAATCTTGAGAAATTTTAACAGGTTGCTTTTATCCATGGTTGTATCATGGAGGAGGACAATTAAAGGAGGTTGAACGAGCTTCAGCAGTCCAACATTCTCCTGAAGACAAACAGATGATACTGTTTGAAACGTTGAAACCACAACAGCTCTTTTCAGGACCAACAGTCTTCCCAAAGGAGATTTATATATGGTTGTACCCACAATGATACTTCTTAGGGAAAATATGGTTGTATGGTGTGTTTTACTGAAGACTTACTAGGGAAATTAATTTCAGTCTTCCAATAAAAAAAAATGATCTGCTTTATTTGGCTCCAAAGTTCGTTCATTGATCAATTTCATAGTTAACAAGGAATTCATCTGCTCTGAGCTCTAATTCTTGTTTATTTTATTTAAGCTATTTATTCATTAATTCAGGCTTTTAACCATGAATAAGACAATTAAAAAACAATCAAACACAAATGGGAGCCAAGAGATTGACCAATCACGACCTAAACGAGCAGTCAC
Source organism: Marthasterias glacialis (assembly GCA_911728455.2). Classification (NCBI taxonomy): domain Eukaryota; kingdom Metazoa; phylum Echinodermata; class Asteroidea; order Forcipulatida; family Asteriidae; genus Marthasterias; species Marthasterias glacialis. The sequence goes on along the minus strand of OU452238.1, from coordinate 371,829 downwards.
CTGACAATAGTAACATAAAAGGGCACTGATGTAACAACATTCAAAAAGAGGCCAGCTCCAAGGAAATTAAATAAAGGAATAAAAACAATAACAAACAAACCTACGAAAGAATAATAAATAGGATAGTTTTATACCTACTAGAATTAGGAATTTGGTTGAATTCAAATAACAAATGAATTTGCACAAAAATGACATGGTATAATTTATATAAAGATGGTCATGGTGGGAAACTTCCCTTGAAATGTATTTTTGCTGTAGTTTTTGAGAAACAAGTAAAGCAATTATATTTGATCTTGCAAGTCTGATATTTAAAACTGATCACAACTTATAAGGTTTTTTTTTTCTTCACTATTTTCTTGTGACTACGATGATCGATTGAGCTTAAACTTTCACAGGTTTGTTATTTCATGTATTGGTTCACATGGAGTGCAGCTACTGGTCTTTGAGAGTTACCAATGCTGTACGCGCGCTTTAATAAGTCAAATAAGAGAAGCAGAATCTTCTGAAATTCTGCAAGTCTTGGCAACAATTGACCCTTGACCTGGCATACAACAAAAATGTTATGAAGTAGAAACAGATGCATTGGGCAAAATGTGTAAATTGTGATCACTCAACCTCAAAATGAACCCACTGTTGGACAAATTCCCATTTGACAGTTATAGAACACCACATGGAAGACGTTAATATTTTGCTTGTGTTTGCCACTCAACACCTTATTGTATAAAGTTTCAATTTACCAACTGAAAAGGAAAGAAAACAATTCAGAGACACCTAACAATTATTTTTTTTAAAACTGCGTTTCAATCTGAAAGCTCATTGATTTCAAAGTTCAGTTCTGGTTCAATGCATACACGTAATCAGTCCATCATCTGTGAGTAATTAATGCAATGAAACTAGGAAATACATGTCAACATGCTGCAGGTTTTTATTTCTGGTGTTGAAACGAGAGGAAAAAAATGATATTTTTGCCAAACTCATACAAAATCTGTTTCCACTAAGTTCAGAAAAGGATCATTCTGAAGCACACACAATTACATGTACAGGAAGGGGGACATTTTAACTTTTGACCAAAAACAAATTTGTTTGAAATTCTTTTGCTACTAGTTGTTCCACTAGTAGTGGGGTCAACTAGTATTTGATTCTGGTAAAAGAAGACCCTCTAAAAAGGAATTCTACACACACACAAACTATAAGACCCCACACAATGCACTCCACAAAGGGCAACCAATAAATCTGTTATTTTTCTCACAAATGGTGCTTCAGTTTGAGTAATTTATGATCATATCCTTCACTACATGAAGATTATAACTCTAGAAAGTGGTTTTGGGGCAAGGTCAATGTGTTGCCAACTGTAAAAACCTTGGAACCTAGGGCCAATTTTCCCCCCCCCCCCCCCACACACACACACAATTTCTAAGCACAGAAAAAGTGTGCTAAGCAGAATTAAGTAGGGCTGTTACCAGTCAAAAATAGCTTGTAACGTAAACTTGGTTGAAAGGTGGTCATATGACAGTTTAGGACCAGTTTTAAATGGCTGATAAAGATACAGCTGGAGCTGTGAATGCTTGATTTGAACTCATATACACGTAGCAATACGCGTGTTGACGCACTAATTTACACGCAGTGCAATCAATACATATAAGCACTCAACGAAAAATCTTTTAGTACGCACATGATGCGAAACTGTTGAGCGTCGCATGCAATTTTACCCTTCGCGAAATGGAGCTGGAGGGCTCAACAGGAATTGAAGAAATGTTTAAAAAACAGAAACATTTCATCAATTTTCCTACATACTACACTTTTTAACAAAAAGGGTATTTATGAGTGGGAATAAAAGAGTAGTGACCTGGTCTTAAACGGACGTTTGAAACCTTGCAGGTCTTGGCCATGTAATGGAACACGGCCATGACCCTGCCGGTTTTATACGGCCGTTTACGACCTTGGTCACCACTCTTTTATTCCCTTATCAATTGACAAGAAGAGTCTGCTGACCATTCCCCCCCACCAACCTTTTCCATTCCAGTGTTTTACTGATAGGATATGGGAAGTGAAATGGGAGTCCTAACATCCACATGGCCAACACAAACTAATACTGACTAAAACAGCAACTTTAAAACAGCCCTGTGTTTAATCTATATTAAGATTAAAAGAGAAGAACTGAGGAGGGGGGGGGCAGGACATGTAACTTTCCTAAGCCTTACCCCCCCCCCCCCTTCAGACCTTTTCCTTCCACACATGCTTCCGGCATATGCACTTGTTTAAAGCCAGCCTACTATATTTAGAAGAATGTTAACAATGAGTCATAATTTCTGGTCATCAAGATGGTACAAACATGCATACGGTGATACAAAGTACTATATAAGTACACAAATAAGACCAACTAGATGAGATCTGAGATATTCCATCCAGCCCAGTTTATAAAGCCCGTAAACACAAACATTAATTTTCTGCTTTTCATGAAGCGGTTTCTACTTCATAGCCAGTGGTTATTAAGTAAAGCAAAAGTCACACTAACTTGCCAGCGGTTCTTGTAAGCAGATGAGTGATGCAACTGCAAATTTGTTGTGAACAATGCACGCAAGCCGTCAAACCTTCTGGATCGTTTATGGAAGTACAAAATCTTCACTTCAAAACAATGCCAACTTTAACCACTATTTTCTGTGACTTTGGCCATGTATCATTCAATATACACTGGACTTAGGAGTACAAAGGAATTTGGGCAAATTCTAACTGAATGCGTTTCAACGCAACTGTGTACTTTTTGCAAAGAGGTCCTGTATTCAAACTTGAAAAATGAACTTACAACTAAATTCTCAAAACGTGAAGAAAAATAATCCCTTGTATTCTGCACACCATGCACAAGACAATAGGGAAATTCTCAACGTTCTTTCCCTATACTTAGCTTTAAAAAAGAAATAGAAAAGTTTCATTTAAAAAAATGCCCACTTTTATTTTATTTAAAAAAAATAAGCTGTATAAAAACTGCTGATCAACCCAAATGATTTTTTATTTATGCCAAATTTGATAATGGCCTCATGTTTCGACCCTATTAACCCCATAAGCAGCGTAGTGAAATTGGGCCAGGATATCAACACTACTTCAGAAATATGGCATATTCATATATATTTCTAAAAAAAAATGCAAGCTTTATTTTTGTTCCCTTCTTCTTTTTAGTCAGGAGGTCATGCATCCTTCACACCATGCACCAGACTCCCTATCAGCAGCATCCCTCTGACTCAACCCCTCACTTCCCATGACCTTTCTGATTTTCCTTACTGAGGTCACGACCCCATCGGAGTTGCAATGTACACACAGTGTCTGGCTATCTACAGGAAGCCAGTTGGAGGACACTGTGAGGTCACATTGGGTACCGGTGTTATCAGGGCTTGTGCTGCCGTAGACAAATTTCAAAAATGCTGTTTGACAAAACATTTTACAGAGAAGTCAAAATAATTTTCCATGTGTCTGCCTTGTCCCTGGGCAAGACTGGGATAAAGCCCCCCAGTGAAACTCCTGGGTGTACTCAGGACACCCCAGTCATTCACAAAGTCTTTAATGTAGACCACCCTTGGGGAACAGTAGTCAATACAGGTCAAAACTACAATAGGAGTAAATTTGAAAATGTACATGAAGGTAGCTGGTTTTCAATGTGCCCCCCCCCCCCCCCCGGGAAGACTGTGACCATGGCTGTGACTAAAGCCCCCTTAAACTCCTGAGTGTTCAACCCCAAACTCTTTGCACCACCGTCCATGGGGAATAATTCAGATAACAAGACATCATTACTATAAAACCTCAGTATACCTTTTTTAAGGTAAAAAAAAAAAAATATGGAGTTTGAAAGAATCCACAATCCACTATTGATCAGTGACATGTTGGACCAAGACCAGAACCGAGGCTATGCATGGATCAATGGAACCTTAGAAGATACTTGTTTTGGGGGGGATGGCTTTTAGCCAAGAGTGATGATGACCCGACAAGATTCTTGGTGTCATTTCATCCTCTTAACATTGTTTAAATTCCAAGTCTAAACTTTGACTCCTGATGTGTCTGGAGGTAGTAGGTGTGAAGAAATATTTAAAGTCTGTTTCAAAAATCAACAGCATTAGTTACACACAGCTGAATTGAGCTGCAACTTGAAGAAAATACAAAGCATTATAGTAGTAACAAACAAGATGGGTTTGTTTTATTCATCATTAGGCTTTATATAGGACCCTACAACAACGGAAAAACAGGTGTGACCTTGTTGACAAAAGACAGTCATCCAATTATCTTTACCCCAATTATTGATAATTAAATTAGGTTTCTTCCTGGCAACTTCCATAGAATTAAGTTGATACATGCTGGGAGGTTTACAGACTCCCTACTTTTCTGAAAATGATTCAGGGATCTAAGAAAAAAACTGTATGCACAGCTGCTTTCCTACAGTAAACTTACAACCATTTTGACCTCAGTGAGGGCGCTATCTCTACATATCTCTATGGGACTCATGACGTCACACGCATAAGGTCTATTCGTTAAAAATCATGGCCCCTCCACCCTCCACCAAAAAGCAATGCCCCCTGTGCCCCCCCCCCCCACCCCCATCCAAGTGAAAAAATCCTGGCTACACCGGTATTCATATGGCTTCAAGCTCAAGTTCCAAACAAATGACAATGGTGTTTAAACAGACGATTGAAAGCTATCATCATGATGAACAATCCCAATGAACGCTTGCAAAAGAAAATGACAATTCCAGAATTCAAAGTTGAGATTCCATCTAATCACACAAAAATAGTTAGTAGAAGATCTATAGGAGTTTTACTCATTTCCCCTGTAGAGGACCAGTGCACCCTAACCAAAATGTTGAGTTGTTACACTAATGATGGGAGACTTTGGAACAATAGGTGGCAGAAGACTTATTGTCATTGTTTATGTACTTTATAAGCATGTACACATTTCCAAGACCAATTGATATATCTGGTAAGTCTGCTGCGATCTAGTACGGTGTCCTCAAAAGTCTCCCATTTATTTTTAAATATTATTAACTTATCTGGTAATTTCACATAAAAAATATGCACTAAAAATAAATATATATCAATAGCAATATCCAAGAAGAAGGGAACAAAACACAGCAAAGAGTCAGACAAAGACAACAAAAATTTAAAGACCTGGCACACGAACAGATAAGAGATAAACAAATAAACAAAAACATGCCAGAAAACAAATTATCTCAACTCTTTCCAGAGATTACTTCCAAAGTACTTCACCTACTTTAAACCTTACTACATCACGTACATCATGAACAGTTTCAACTCCTATTTCAGATCAGAGGTGATGGATGGATAAATCTAAGATTTCCAAAGTCAGATTTTATATTTGCCTTGAAATGGATGAAAACACATTAAAAAAAACGGACAAAAGTTGTAATCAAATGGGAGTGACTGCACTCCAGCACTAAGCACTCTTATGCAGGATTAGGAACGAATGGTGGAAATAAGAAACTGCAGAAACTCCTGACAGGTATATTGTACATGTAGCAACCTCAGCGGTCGGTGAGTGACATAGAAAAAAGCCAGGGTGCTGTCACGCTCCACTGCACACCAAAGAAATACAACCACTCTTTGAAATACTGACAAGTTTCTACACTATGTACACATATAGTTGATGTATACCTGGGCCACACAATTGACACACAAGAATGTTCTTTGCCTGCGGCTGCGGGCCTGGACCAAAAAGCAAGACAGTGGAAAAAAGTTTGGAACGGTTGAGTTGAATCATTAGCACTTTGTGGCATATACCCATAATGCAGTGCCTCGAGCGTCAAAATTGGTAGATACATTTGCCCGCATAAATGTCACATATCAATGCTACAATCAGTTTGGTTCTGGGGGTTTTGTTTTTTTATCTGTTCGTGTGCACTTTCACAGATGAAAAGCAGTTTTCTTTTCTCTACTTTCATGATATATTCACAAAGTTGCGGCACAACTTCTCTAAAAAACTACCAATCTACAGAGTCACATGAGTACTTTCTGAAAACTACTGCAGCAAACTTCAACGACCATTATAACATAATTGTAGGCCTATAATTTCTTTCTTCAAATAAACAAAAGGCGTCATGCTTAATTGCTCTACGCTGTCTCACAATGTCTGTCTTTCCTGGAAAACAAAGAGTTTAATAATGTGGACAAAAAGAACTAACTGCAGGCCTGGGACTTGACTCTTCAAAGGGCACACCCATTTTCTTGTGGTTATAGGGGCACTTCTATCAGGAAAGTGTTAACTTGCATTCGAACTTTGCAAAGGGCACCACGGCAAAAGCACAGGGCACCATGGCAATTGCTGTGGGTGCCATGGTTTAATTTGAGGCATGTAACTCTTTGTACATACATAAATATTTTGATTCAATCGAAAACCCACTAGCACCAAAGTACATTTTGTGTATGATACATAAACACCTACAGTACATGTGGCTTGCAGGTCCCTGGATGATGCACAACGCAGACTCTATGCCACAACTATACCTGTTCCACCACAGGGCTACAAAAGGCTGTATGTGTGTTAGGATTCAAAAACACTCATGTGGTTTGGTGTCTGGTGAGGACTGAACATGCTGTGAAGTAAGTTAATGTACAAAGATTGACTGGCTCTGAGTGGGTATTATCCCAAGGACAAATTTAGACTGTTCCATTTCTCCAGTCCAAATTTTACCAAAGATAATATTCCTCCCATTCTAAGAATTAAAGGCACTCAGTATTTGTTTATGACATACAGATCCTTGTCGTTGTATTTTTAAATGAAATTTAACACTATTTTTATTAGTGTGTTTGGATGAATGACATCAATGCAAAAAAAGAATAGAAAATATAGATCTGATAACAACCTTCTGCTCATTCCAAGTGCCACAATCAAAATAAAGCCCGGTATGAACTACCATAAAATCCCAGACTTATTACTAAACATCACCACCAGATTGGATGGAATTTGACAGGTTAGTTGTATGGTGTGTTAAAACTTGAGTCAAGTTCTTTGTCAGGGCAGGTTGTGGCAAGCTTCCAAAGTCCCCCCGTCATAACCTTGATATCTACATGTTCTAATAATCCTTAATCAACATGACCCAGTTTGTCACACTCCTGGCAGTATGGCAAACATGTACACCTGGGATGTTAAAGGTGTGTGTTTCACTCCTTTATTACTCAAGTCCTTCATTAATTTTTGGAAGAGTTTTCAAAAATGGAAGAATTGGAGATAACTAAAGATCTAATCAAGGCGGTATGTCTAGCAGTGCCTAGTTATGAAATCAGAGTACTTAATGAGCACAATTAATGCAGAGCAATGATTCTTATTTTACGGAGACACTTAGGGCTTCTATCAAACCTCAGTTTTGGCTTTGGCTCTGGCTTCGGCTCGGGGCAACGTTTGATGATGGAAACACTGCTCCAAATGTACACTGCTCCAAAATTGAAGATGCAGCCGAACCCAAGCCAGAACCCAAGCTGAGAATTGGAAACGTCCCTCAGTAAGAAAACAATCTATCCCAATTAAAGAAAAAATCCTAGCTTAGTTTGAACTGTTCTCCCAATAAGTGTCTCCATTTGGGGGAATTTAAAAATTTGGTTGACAATGACAAACTATCCCATTTAGGATACACTTATACCCTAATGAGGACACACTTCTACCCGAATGAACCCTTCTTACCCAATTGAGGATATCCATGGACCCCAATTTGGTAGTCTTGGGATCAACTTTGAACCCAATTAGAATCATTTTACCCATTGGGGATCTATATATTCTTAATTAATAGATGAGTTATCCTGATCTGGACATATAATACTATACTCATTTGACCCATATCCTACCTAGGGGGAAATCTACAATAGTTTTAATTGAAAAACTGACGGGTAAAACAACCAAGCTACCCCGATCAAGGTATACTTCTACCCTGATATGACTCTTCACTCCCAATCAAGACACTGAACGTCCCCAATCCCAGGCAAAGCAATAAAGGAAAGCAAGCAGTGACCACACCTCATGCTGAGCTACTACTCATCTCATGATACATCAATGAAAACTAATTAGAGCAGTGCATGTTTAGTGCAAGGAGAGGGGGCAGGGCATAACAAACTTACCTGGTTGAAAATAACAAGTTACCCCGATCAGGCTATAATTTGACCCTGATTGGATTCCTACTCTGTTGATGGGGATATACTTACCATGAATGCACGGAATGCTCTTGTTTAACACCTCAAAGTCGTTTGCGAGGGTGAAGCAGACACCGTTGGGCATAATGACCTGGTGACTCCCCGCAAAATAGGCATTGGCCCAGCGATGAGCACATGTCTGTCAGTGGTCCAGTCAAAAAGGGGGGAGGTGAGGGGGAAGGGGTCAACAAAAGGCAAATGAAAAACAGCAAGCTTAAAGGGTTGTGTGTTGTTTAATGTCAAGAGCATGCTTTCATAACAGAAACATTAACAAGTTGTCTTAATATTGGGACACTTTAGCCCTTTTCACACCACAGACACGTTATTTCCCAAGAACTAAAAACTCAAGAATTTATTGTGAGTCTTAAGCATGTTTGCTTCGTACTGGATGCACTTTTTCTGGGGGAAATTAACAGTCAGTTTGCTACCCCAGGGTTGAATGTATCTCACTTTAAACTCTACTCCCAAGCAGGGGTAGCTATTTCCCAGGAATTGAATATTTCCCAGGAGTTTGCCAGAGTTAGCAATCCGAGCGTGACAAATATCAACCCAGGAAATCCGTTTGGTGTGAAAGGGGCTTTTGAGATGGTACTTGACAGCACCAGATAATTGTCCATTGTTTAAGAAGTTCATGAGCATCTCATAATTCCGAGAACAATGAATTTACCAAGGCAACCTTGATTCCTCAAAAAGTCTCCCTTTCCTCTTGACTGCTCTTGGTGTTTCAAAACCCAGCAAAAATAAACAACAATCCATACATGTATGTAGCTAGGTTTGGCTGGTAACCCACGACAAAGTAAGGTTTGCGGTAACATCATGTACAATACCAGGGATGAGATTTGCCCATAGTGAACATTCCTGAAACTACATGTAGCTTGCTGGCCTGGGTTCCCCTTATTCTAGACACAGAACCTCCCAGATGTTACAATTCAGGGAGGTTTACAGACTCTGTGCATCACCAGCAGTACAACACTACAGGTTTGACCACAATGTGGACTTTTTCTAAATTCTCTCTAATTTGAAGGCTCATTTGAGAAAATCCTGAAATCAGGAAAAATCCTGATAAATTAAATGCCTGCAGTATGAAAATAATTCCTCTTTTTATCCTGAAGATGATCAGACCACAGTGATTAAAACATTGAGTCGTTACACCACTCGTTACATGGATCGGTTAATAATCCAACATAATCCATGCATGGATTATCCGGTTAATGCTCTCTCAATTATCAATTGTTTATGAAATTAGTAAAAATTTAATTAACATAAAATCGTGCAGCGGCTGCGAAGGCAAATTAAGTGCAACTGTTGACTACTTTAAACTATGTCTGAGATGAAGACTTAGGATATTTCACTGTCAGCCAATAGCCATAAGCATTAAGCCAGAGTCGCTCTATTTACACATAGCCCTATAGAGCATCTCCTTTCTACATCATCAGAAGTTGTAAAAATTAAGCAGAGTTGCAAGCAAAAGTGCGACAGCATGCCCATGGCTCCTAACTTACCATTCAAGCATGGTTGATTTTTTACCACACTCACAAAGTCAAGTTCGGCGTTGATTGTATAGCAGGCCCCGTTTGGCAGGATAGCGTCTGCGTAATAATTATTAGCCCATCGATGAGCACAAACCTGGGAGTGAGGGATGGCCCATGCGAGACACGTCAGTGGGTGTAAAAAGGGTTGTTAACATGTGAGAAAATAACCCTGATCACACTCGATGAACTTGCCAGAAAAATTTGTTCGGCCTTTTCACATTTAAGTTGCAAAGAGCAAGAAACTTCCAGGAAGTTTTTTTACTTCCCTGCTCAGGGGGAGTAGGGTTTCATTGTACATAAGTGTGCATTCTTTCCAAAGAAAATGTCAGCAATATGAAAAGTACATACACAAGGGTAAACGTAAGGTTAAAATTCCCCAGGATTTTGTGGGGGTTTTCCCCAGGGTACTTTCTCCATCGAGTGTGAACAGGGCATAAGACTAGTGAAGAAATCGTTACAAGAAGGAAGTCAAATGCATGCACAGTGCTCCCTTCAATGAGCCCCAGAGGCAGAATGGATGGGGTATGGGGAGGAGGGGGGGTAGGGAAGGGGTGATGTTCCTTCTCTATGGGTGTGCATGCAGCTCTTTCTTTACTGTGGGCAAAGAGTCCTCCAATCCACTGTCTCAGTATACTTGGAAGGCCTAGTGATGTATGTACTCCATTCTTGTAAGGCCAGGGCACCTCTACTGTGACATTTCAAGGGGCACCAAGGCTATGACCAGGGGTTGGAGGTGATTGCCTTAATTGCCTCCCCTGATGCACCAGCCCGACGTGGTAGGCCTACAGTATGTCAGTGTTGTGCATTTTTACATGTTTATCATTTTCCGTTTTTTTTTTTCAAATATCCCTCGATGTTACATATTTTCATGGCAAAGAAATATTTATCACTAGCATTAAGATAAACAGTCAAAATATGTTGCTATTCAAAGTAACTTTGACCTTTCAACTCAAATGCCGATAATGCAGCTGCGAACAGAAAATACAGCTTATTGCAATGTAAACAGCCTTTTTGTTTGTTGTTTCTTCACACATATTTCGTACAACACAAAGTACACTGAGGATGGAAATTAACAGGGGATGTCATTTAATAGTTTTAATCTGAAATATCAATTATAAAAATCTTACCACTAGTGCTTAGCTACTTTTTGTACTTTTATTATCAGCATGAAATTGGGTCCTGTGAGATTGTAATGAAAATAAATATCCCAGTTTGTATCGTACAATACAAATGTAATCCCTGGTTATATGACAGTTTTAGGTTGAATGGCTTTCTAACTGGCACCCGAACAAAGATAATGACAGAGGGAGACGGCCAACATTAGGGTTAGAGTTGCTCAGTTGGTAGAGCACCAGCAAGTCGTAGGTTCAAATCCAGTTCTGGTCATTTTTTCTTTGTTCATCCCAAATTTAAATAATATAATCTTGAAAATTGAGTGACATTTCCTTTTGGCATGGAAATGAAGCTCCCTGAATGCAGAAATGTTACATGAGGTTTACAGACTCTCTACATCATGTCAAATAGATATCTGAAGGTCTGGTCATAAAGGCAAGTCTTTTCATCTGTGTGATGGCAAGTTTTCCTCTTACAAGAAAATCATAAGGTGCAGGTGATTAGTAAAAAAATCCTGAAATCAGGAAAAAATCCTAACAAATCACATGCCAGCTGCTAATTGGCATTTTTCCTGGAAGCCTGTTTAGTGCCAAGCAAAAATCATCTGTAATAAATTTGTTTTAAATTTGTGCTCAACTTCCGTATCAATTGTACAAAGTACATGTTGGTTTCAATCTGGAATATCAATTACAAAATTCTTAGCACAAGTGCTTGCCTGCTTTTTGGACTTTTATAATGAAATTGGGCCCTACAAATTAATTCTAACATTAACTGCTTAAGTGATATTTTCCCGAAAGCCTGTTGTGCTAAGCTAGGTTCTTCTGAACTCAGTTTCATTTTGTATTCTTTCTTTCTTTTCTTGTTTGAAAGCTTTATGAAATTTGACGTGTTATAAAGTGAAACAATCTTGTTTATTTATTCTTTGTTTAAAATCAATGTTACCAAACTGAGGCCGGAAGGGGGAATTTAGTCTGATACCCCTGCTGGAATATTGAAAATCAGTAATTATCTCTTGCAGTTTGCACACAGATGGTGGCAGCTTGGTAGAGGTCTAGTAAGGTCCTACATGTAGTTGCATTGATGGGGTGTCCAGAAGGAATAGAGCCAGGGAGAGGGGACAGGGGATGGTGAGGGAGTGGAGAGGGTACCAACTACCATGCACCTGTTAGACACCCAGAAGAAACCATGTATAGAGCATGCAAAGTGAGTACTCACAACAACTCGACCACTCCTTCCGGTATTTTGTCTCGCGAGAGATACGCCAAGCCACTGGTTGTCTTTTGCATCTAGGAATCGTGGCCTCGTGCCTGTGACACTCCTTTCGTTGCCTGAGAGGAGATTGGAAAAGAAAACGATTGCTCAAGCTAAGCAAATTTTACTAATGACATGTAAATTTGCCTTAGTGCAAATCTGGCTTAAGATAGATAGAAAAAACAATCACAGTTGTACATGTAGTCGTCTCTGTGGACGCAGCATCCACAGACCTTTTGTCTCCAAAGCTTTCCCTGGCAAGACTGTTTTGTCCACCCCTCCTCCCTCCCCCAATCTCCCCCCACTCCCCCCCCCCCCCCCAAAGAAAAAACAACAACAACAGCACTCTTTTCTTCTCTCAATACCCTTCCCAGCAAAAAAAGACCAATCCAAAGCCTACCTTTGTTATCTATCATGATTTGCTGACAAGTTTGGGGCTGTGGGTAAACGCCGCACCTGTACAGTGCCCCCGGTCTTGTTAAAGAGCTCTGATAAATAGAAGAGTCTGTTGGAGCACCAGCTAACACCCTAAAAAAAAGAATCAAAGACAGGAGGAATTATAAGACAAAAATGACAATGTGGACAAGGTTTGACTAACCTAACCCTAACCCATAACCCTATGGGGTTGACGACCTAAACTTAATCCTGCTATCTTTACATCAGAATGTCTGAAACATTCATGCATGTCATTCCATTTTTAAATTAGCACCCTCTATATAATCTTTCTCCTTTCTTTGGTATCTTCAAACCATAGAGGAAGGCCTACGCCTTATCCGCCAACCAAGCCAACCTCCAACCCTTTGGCCCTCCAACCAAGTTACACCAAAAACCACACAAGATAAAAATTGTAAAACAATAGAAAGGAAAACCCCCTCTGAACTCAGGAAGTGTAATATCTACAATGTAAACTCTACATGATTTAAATCAACACCAAGATCAATAACATTTGTATGCCAGACACTTATCAATGACCAATTTGCATGACGGCTTGGAGGCCGAGTTCCGAACAGGAAGATATCAAAATACTCAGCAGGGACCTCCTGAAGGTTCAAAAAGGTCAGAGAAATTGAAATCCGGTGGAGTTTGGGAAGTTGAAGAGGGTGGTCTGGTGGTACTCTTGCAATGTATCATGGACACAGCATACTATAATATAATGTGGTATCTCGAGATGAGCTATGGCACGTACTGTACACAAGTACAGCACAGTATCTATTTTCAGTATGTAAGATAGTGTGTAAATGTGACATCTACAATCTACATCTACATCAATGACAGAGGGTTTCTCATCAAAGTCTGTCAGCATTTCAACGAGGGTGCCAATTGCAGCCAACCATGCCAGAAACACCAGGGTGAACCCCTGCTCTTAGCGATAAGTATTCTGCGTTCTTTTACGCGCATCAATAGATCTTAATACAACACATGAGACCTACACGTACGGCTTTGTCATAGAGCTGTATATAAAGAACAGCTCTATGGGCTTATGTATGTCCTATCCGAAGGAGGGAAAGATAATGGTTAATTGTCTTGCTTTAAAAAAGACACAAGTGTCAAGACTGAGTCCCAAACCTACACTATACACTCTGCTGATCCGAAATGCCAGAGTTTGAGTCCCTTGCCCTTAACCGCTCAGCCACGACATGTTCAAGAATTAGAGCTGCCTCTCAGTCTCATGGCTCATCAACAGACATGATACATGATGTAGAGGTCTACATGTACACTGTTCATACACTACATACTTGTACACTGTACACTGTTTTATTTCATGTACCATGGGTCGTGTATGTTATCAGAGCTAGAATTCTAAATAATATCCACTACCAGTCTTGTGTACATTTTATTTCAGAACTTTCGCCTGAACAAGAAATGGTTTTTAAAAAACAAAATATTATTTTTTTATCTTTGCTGAACAGTTAGGAGGAGGTTTGGAATATAATTTACATAGTTCAGTAAATCTTCAATACTCAATCTTCATAATGTGTTTGGAAAAACTGCTAGACTGAAAGACTTGTTCAGTTGTGGAGTTAACTGGCCAAACGCTAAAATTACTCACTGGACTCTGACCACTCTGGCCACTCTGGCCAGTGGTTCTGTCCAGCCCAGCATTGTCCACTCATCACTGAATACACTGATACTGTGTTAACTACATAGATTGTACACAGTGTAGACACTTACAAGCTGCCAGTGTGACTTGACTTAAAAAGTCAATGGAGAACCATGCACAATGTGTACAGTTTCATGTAGTTCCATTACACATAGTTGAAAGCCTTAAATTTTACCAGAGAAAAGACTCACCAAGGACAATTAAACTTAGACCCAGTAACATTACAGTGTACAATGTATGCATGCAGGAACACTCTGCCCTTGACCACAAGCTGTTCCTCTAGATTCCTGATTCCCCAAAAATGTCCTTCAAAGATTGCTTTTTTGCTTTGCAGCAGTTTTCGTAGATCAAGGCAGTTCTGTGTTGACTGTGATCCAACTCTTTAGAGAAGTGGTTTAACTGTTGCATTAAAACTCAGGGCAATAGGAATACAACTTATTTTCTTGGGGCCTACTCAAGACTCTTGCATACAGAGATTAAAACTCAAGGGCAACTCAGAAGAAAAACTAAACTCAGCTAGCCAAGAAAGCCTGCATTTCAAACTCAACGGCTTTGTGATCTGTAGGCCCCTAACTCATGGGCTACTCATTTTCAATTAATGCTCCATGGCTATTTTCTGACTTCAGCTGGTACAGGATATCAAACTCAGTCAACTCAGGGGCTTACTCAGAAAAGTTAACTCATGAATTACTAAAGAGTCAACAGATTCAAAAAATGCAAAGCAATCAAGCAATGTGCGACTGAATTTCATAAAAAGCTCAATGGCCTCATATAAGAGCTACATGTAGCTCTATGGATATAACCTGGGAAGCAGCATCACAAGGGTAATGCGACTTTTATTTTAAATATCAAGCAATAAACCACAAGGGTACAATGTAACTGTAGGCCTATGGATAAATGTTTTAATAATTTTTGGGGGAAAAAAATGACTGAAGTGGGATTTAAACCTGAGACCACCAGTTAAATACCAGTAGACTGCCAACATTGGGGCTGGATAGCTCAGTTGATAGAGCACCGGTACGTATAGCCGTTGGTTGCAAGTTCAAGTCCCGCTCCAGACAATTTTTCTTTGTTCAACCCAAAAATTGATTTAAAAATTTACCCAGTCAGTTGCCTTTGTGACCAGTTTATTGTTTGAAAATCTTATTTTAATAAAAACTCTGCATGTTTTTCCTTTCTTTCTTTCTCCATTCAACTTGCCCAGCTTGTTATTTTTATCAAAACACAAATAACAAAACAAGTGAAAGGGGATCAAAGTCAATAGCTGTCAAAAGCCAGCTGCTGGCCAATAATTGGCACTTAACTTTGTTAGTAACATCCCCCCACCAAGGGAACAAGAAAACAGCAAGGTCACTTTGGAAACCCAAGCATTTGCAATATTTTTCACATGTGTAGACACCCGATCTTTGCATTTATTTGAGTTTTCTAAAAAGCGGATTGTATTACAATGTAAGATCAAACAGTGACATCACTTCTTTTCAAAAGACAGAGCCTTGACTTCCTGCAGGCACAATTTGTATAAAGCTCAATGGAGACAAACATAAAATAGGGAACGATTTTGTCCAGAAATGTTTGTTTTGCGAAATATTTTGCAAACACTGAATGCTAACATTGAGCAGTAGGCCTAAACAGTGATTTTTGAGTTAGCAAACTGACATATTTTGCTATGCTACTCCAAGGAAATCGCTCACTTTTAATGTATCTTTCACTAATGGAGATTGCAGCGCTCGATTTTCATCCATTTTTTGATGTGAAGAAAGGCGGAGCATCTTAAACTTGTTAAGCTGTTATATTTACAGTAATGTAAATTATACAATTGTATCTCTGGAGGACTGGTACTGGTATGGACTTTATAATTAGTGAGATTTCAGAACATTTTCCCTGATAATACCAATCCTGTACTTTTTCTTTTCAGACTACAAAGTACTTAAAGTATGTAAAGATGCTAAGACATAAATTTGGCAAATTATCAAGAACGGCTTTTCTTCTTTTTTTTGGCCACATAAACTTTTTTGCCACAAGTTTCACCAATCACAAGAAATATTTCCATCTCAAATGCTGTCATTTTGGCCAAATTTTGTATTCAATCCACACAAGAATTGTTGATCCCAAATGGGACCATTTTGCTCACTTCTACCTCCTTCCGAAAAAGAAAATCAATAATTAAAATGTGGAAGTTTCCTAAAACTGCATTTAATTGCTGCAAATTGATTGATAAGATTTTACACAGGCAGCACAAAACTACACACAGAACCAACCAAGCTACATTATTAAACTACAGCTTGATCATTATCTCCAATCACTAGATTGCCTCTGGTGAGCTTGCGTCTTTTTTGTGGATGTTTTATCAACCAAGTAAGGCTTTGTCATACTCCCACAAAATCCTGGAGGCAAGGCCGATTGAAAAGCCCATTGAGCAAGAAGTAGTGTACATGTACATGTACATTGTACATGTACAGTGGACGATGTAGGGACAACTGTTTAGGATGACCAAACTGTGTACACACACTAGTGAAGCACATGTGAACTAGTGCATTGGGGTCATCTAAAGTTTTCAACATCTTTAAGTTCATTAGTGGGGAATACTTTTAAGTCGGGCCCCATCCTCTCCTCCTGTGTATGTCAGCATTGATGTACAATAAAGTTCATGGTAAAAAAAACCAGCCTCCTTAAAATAAATAATCAAAGAAAATGCCTGCTATATTTTCCCAGTATTTTTACATTTTTAAGTCATGCACTGCCACCCTGAATTCACCCTCTTCCCCCCAACTTACTTACTTACCCTCCTCCAACAACACACACACACCCAAGTGTGCATTCGGGGACCTGCTATTGTCCCTATAAGAATAAGATGTTGTTTGTACTTAAACTTTTTAGCAACAGCTCGCATAGAATTTGTATCCAACTGGGGAGGTCCCCTTCACCAAACTGAGGACCAGGACTCTATCGTCCCTTTTGTTATAGGCTCCCGGTTTGTACACACACACATTTCTCAACCTCATAAATTTGTTCTCCCACTGGTTTTGTACATGAAAACAAAGCTCTGTCAAAACACCTGGGTTTCAATGGGTAGAGACCCCCACAATCCCCACACATACACACCACTCTGACCCCTTCCCTCAACCTTCATGACCATCACTCCCCATCAGGTACCTCTATTCTGACCCCTTCATTAAAAAAAAATTGAAAACACGACAACAGAGAACAAAACTGTTAGAAAGTTGGCACAAAATGTCTTCAATACAAACATTTTGCCTTAGAATATCATTTCTGCTGAAATAATGTATGCACAGTCAGTTAATTTCATTTTTATATAATTTTTAAATTTCAAATAAAATGATAAAGAAAACACATAAACTTCTAAAGTTACATTATAATTAGAACAAAAAAAGGACAAAATGAATTTTACTGAGAATACAAACAGAATGTAAAAACGCAAAAACAGCGACAGTCAAAATCGTATTACATGTACACTGTACATGCAGGTAGGGCAAAACATAAGTTTCAAGTTATGGGGGATACAAATTTACAAAAGAAAACTATCTTACCATTTTCCCTGGAAATTTTCGTGCAACAGTACAGAATATCCAAAATAGCTCCCTGCAAGTCCCTGATATTGAACAGGCCTCTCTATGTCCAAGTTAAAAGCTCGTGTCAAGCTCAAAACACAACACCAAACTACAAGAAACAAGGGGACTCTCCACCGGTGCGACCCAGCGTACACTGTCCGAGTAGTCCATGGGGCCAGGCGATCCTCTGCCCCGTGCCAAGTCGAGGCCATGCACTGCCTAATCCTCCCGGAATGTCCATGTGTAAATAAAACCATTGTACTGTGGTTGCTACTCCAGCTAAAACGTTACCGACGTCGAAAATGCACACATGAACTGCAAAAGCCTTGGTTTTGTATAATAAGTGGAACTTCCGTAGTTTATAAAAAGAATAAAGTACTTCTACCTCTTCAGTGATGGAGAGGTAATGGCAATATTTTTTTGAAGTGACGACCAGCCAACCATGATGTCATTTCACCTCGATGATAACTAACTAGCTACAAGTACTACGTACAGATTTGTGGTTTTTGTGTGCAGCATGCATGCAGCAGCAAAGTCACGCATTTCTGCCTCCGTGTTGTGACTATTATACATGTTCCCCGGTTAGGGGTGGGGGTACGACTGGGGGTAATATATCGCCTCTTTCTAAGTTCGTCAAATCACGCTCAAATACAGGATATCTGATGCAATGATTAGTCGATAAAGTCATATACCAACGGAACTATTTCATTTATTTTTACACCACGGCCAAAACTGTCATTGACTCAGCAAGAGTGAGTCAGATTGTTTCAGGACCCGTGGTTACATTTCTAAACATCAGCTATTTTGATGGTCATCTTAATTGATGATTTAACTGTATGTTTATTGATTGAACTTATGGAGTGATTGATCTTTAAACTAGCACTAACTAAAACAAACAAAAAATCAGATCAAACATAAACTTTATTTAAAGGCATTGCATACGTTTGGTAATGACTCTGAAAATTTATGGCAATAAAAACTTACTTGGTAAGAAGTACAGCAGCTTTGGACAGTATAATGCATTTTGAGAAACGTTTCACTTTGAAGTACTGCGGTTATGAAAAAATATATCAGTTTTCATCCCCAAAAATTTGAATCTGAGAAGCGTTATGGCCGTAACGCTTCTCAGAATGTGTATTGCTATGACGGATACTTCTTCATCGTGAACACAACCGCTCCAGATTTTTGGCAATATCTCAAAAACGCTGCCACCTTTTGAAATGAAATTTTCACAGGATAGTTTTATGGTATATATCTACAATTAGATAGGTTTGAAACAAACACTAGGCTCCAACTACCAAACGTATGCATCTCCTTTAACTTAGATCGGAGCATTTCACTGTTTATACGAATTTTTTATCTCTCGACACAGCAACAATAGCAGTTATTTTTTTTTATTTGTCTATGCAAGCTTTTTAATTTTCACGATTGATCGATAATTACCGATCAATTTCGTTAGGTTACAGTTTCATGTCATTTGTTTATTGGTTAGATAAAATTATCTTCTAATAATGTTATTGATCAATCGATTACTAAAATTCTTTACACATTCTGATTTTGCGAAATGGCTGGGAACCATAGTTAAGTACCTCAATTTAACAAACGTAATTATTTCTTCTATTATAAAGTTGATAATTCTTAAAATTAAAAATAAGTTAACAATAATAAATAAGTTATTACTTAATTAATTGAAGCGCGGCCCCTCCCTTCCTGAACTTTCTAGGCCCAATTTCATAGAGCTGCTTAATTAAGCAGACAATAGTGCCTAACAAATAAGCAGGATACCAGTCACAAATAGTACATATACATGATATTTTGGCTGGTAACCTTTTTCTCTGTGCGCAAAATTGTGTTGTGCTATGTTAACTTTAAATTTGTGCTTAAAGCAGATCTATGAAAATGGGCCCTGGTATTAACCTGGCTTTTTACAGGCCCACGAAATAGCGCCCTCCATCACGTTTAGGTGTGATGGTGAAGGTGGGCCCGCGAGTTAGGCATAGGTCAACTTGTTACTTTTTTCAACCAAGCAAGCTGACAACTTTGATGTGATGGTGATGTGAGATTGTGTACAAACCAAAAGCAACAACATAACTTGTGTTAAGGGGATCGTCTCGGAGTAAATTACTACCGTTACAATGCCCATGCATACTTCAAGTCGTTTGTGTGACCCGTTTCCTCCCCCCCCCCCCCCCCCCCCACACACACAACACAGAGGGGATATTAAATTTGTTTCATTATGAAAAGGTGTAATATTTTATATGGTTTCTACGCTACACTTTTGGGCCATTTTCATATTAAAAATGACGACTGTATCATAGCAGGACGCGAACAATGGCTGTTGATATATTTTCTAAATAAATGGTTATAATAGTTGAGCTTGGCAGATTTATTTTGTTGTTGTTGCTCTCGGAATAAGGCCCATGTATTAATGTAAAGTAGCACCCGCCTGAAATTGGTAACCAGATCAACGCGCCAAGCCACGTGATGTTTTTAGTAGCCCGTCGTAATGTCTACAGATCAAATGATTTCAGGGGTATTTTTTGCTTTCGCTTTTTGTTGCGGTATGTTGCATAAATCATGCTCATTGTTGACTACAATATTAAGTGCAGGAATTCCGGATCTCTTGCGACAATCACATTTTTATTAAGAAAAATATTTAAACTTCGTGCTGAGCAGCATTGTTAATTGCTCCCTGTATCTAGTTTTGTTCATGCAAAAGCTATGAAGTGCAATGTGAAATAGGCCTACTCATCATCAGAAAGTACTTATCACAAGAACAATATCACCTAGAAGATATACCAAACAAGAACATCTTGTAATGTAGGCCCTACCTATACTTGAGACTGGATTCCTGTTAAGTTTTGGTAAGCAATATTTAGCAATTCTGCTGAACGGCTTTGTGAAACTGGTCACGGGACGCATGTTTTGATGGGTGCCAACATGGTGGACTGAAATCTCGGCCCGATTGGTCCCAACATTTTCAGATCACAAGGAAACACCACTTGCTATAAGGGCATTCCCCAAACCTCGACTCCGGCTCCGGGCTCCGTTTGATGTCGAACGAAGCACCGTGCAAAATACACACTGCTCCAAAATTGATGACAGAGCCCAAGCCGGAGCTGGAACCCGAAGTCGAAGTTTGGAAAAGGCTCCCAGTACATTAACAACAGTGACATCACTATCAGTTCTCTGAGTGCACGACGGAAGCAAACACCGCTGCTGGAATATTATTATGATATTATTTGCATAATTTATATATAAACATTACTTTAAAAATACAACTTTATGGTACAACCATTACATTAACAGTGTTGGCATTTGCTATAGTCAAATATTATGAGTAGAAGTTGAACATAGTATTCATCAACTTTGTTAGACCTGATTAACGTGTTATAACTATTAAGATATGTATAATACTGAGCAGCCTCGATCACAATGGGAGTGTGACCGTTATATAATTATTTTATATATTTTTTTTCTTTGACGTTCTCACACAATTAGTTATGTATACACTAAACAAAGTTTAACTAAATATAACACTTCAGAAAATGCTTTGGTTTTAAATTTACTCAATCCTTAAAAACATATTGCTTAGCAGTTTTGCTTAGCAAATGCTGGTACAGGATTTGACCTTTAATAGAGACTCTATTTTTTAAAGAGATGCTAAGTGGGAAGAGTTGCCTTTGGCAGAAGCAGCAAACCAGCCAAAATGTCATTCGATAAGTGTATTAAGGTCACTGGTTCTTAGCCAAATTTTGCTGAGCGTTATTTTTGTATTATTTTGTTTAGCAGCTCGATAAAACTTGAGTATCAAGACTATATTTTTTGATTTTGTTTTTATCGATTAATTTGACATAAAAACATTAATGGCAAGATTTAAGATTATGGTTGCATTATTTTAAGGGTTAGTCGAGTATGTTCTCTTATTTTGACATAAAAAGGCTTTGGCTGGTCATGTTGTACGACCCTTGACCCCACTAGTCGGGCGACTGTGACCTCATATCCACTCCTGTCCTTGTCACACGTCTACAGGACACGTTACGTAATCGTTACGTAATCGTAATGGGAGACTTTCGTGGACGCTAGGTGGCAGCAGAGATACTAGATATATCCAGTGTTCTTTGAATGTTCATGCTCAGAACTAACATTACCTGGGATGTCTGCTGCCACCTAGCGTCTTAGTGTCCCATTCAAAGAAGTAGTTTCATAACTGCAACTCTGAGCAGGGACCGACGCATCCTTGCTGGTCTTTCATTCCTTTCCATAGACTGGGTTGACATAGGTCGACGTAGAAGGTTTGTAGAGTGGATTTTGAGCCTGTAAGATAAACAAGTATATAGTGATATAAGTATGGACGACTGAAATAACACATTTGTGAATAGAGAGAATCAGCTGGTACAAACTGCTTAGCCTACCAAGGATCTGCAGAGTAGACAAGATGTATTGTTGATCTCTATTATGTTTCAAACCAAGCAGATTCTTTCCAATGCAATTTACCTCAAATTTATTTTTGAAAAATGCCTTTAACTTTTATTGCCTTCGACTGGACAACTATCCAACGTCCATTGCAAAACATCTTGTTTTTTCCTTCATCTAATTACCGTTTCCCAGACTGCCGATTGTTGCTCTTTCGTAAACCGTATATATTCTCTCTTGTCTTGCAGATAGGTAGCAAGTCTAAACAGTGTAAGAAGAACGACCCCAATGAAAACGATGGCACCCACGATGCTGAGAACGAGGACGAGAATATCCACTGACGTAGCCTCGATCACAATAGGTGTTTGACCGTTGTCGTCCCCACCATTTGGATTACACACTGTACAATGTAAAACAGAATATAAGAGTTTAACATGCGTTGTTTCTCTCAAAGAAGTGTGATCATTGTGCACGTTTTGTGTCATACCAATATTTCTGCAAGCGAAAACAAAATGCACAACGGTCCAAATTATTTGAGGTACGATCTAATCATACGCAGTGCACCACTGGCACTGTTGTTTACGAGTCCGTGGCGCAATTTGATCAGATCCGTTCATATCCGCCCAATCTTTCCCTCTACCCCTCCCCCCCCCCCCGCCTCTCCCCGGACGTGGGTTTTGCACGCCTTTACACACACCCTCACAAACCCACCCACACACACACACACACATTCCAGCACATCTACTTACCCCTCTGTTGGTCTTGTAGGTGAACCAACACAGTACCGTTCTCCAGGGTCTCGTAAAAAAAATTGTAGGATGTGGAACAGTTGGTGAAGCCTCCGGGAAACACGCATAGATTGGACACATTTACTGCATGGAAAACATTATAATGCTCATAAGTGAATGACAAAACAAATTTCAAATTAACTTCATCACATTTACATTTCATACTTATTTCAAAAGTATAAAACCTCTTGAAAGTTAGAGGAAATCATCCAGCTCAAACTACACGCCAAAACAAACAGACAAACAAACCGCACATGCATTTACATTTTCCAAGCAAAGGAACATAGTTAGAAAATAGAACAAAAAGAACGTGACACAAAGTCATGTTTGTAACAATACAATACTCAGAAACCATTCCGTATAAAAATACTGTTCTTTGAGGTTTTTATGCGGTTTTTGCAAAAGGTAAAATATTCGTAATAACATTTATAGGCCTGATCCCCTACATTTTAGGTTTGTTTTAAGTCTCGCAAATGGTTCAAAATGAATGCCGGTCAGCCTTAAAGTATTTCTTTAGCTACCCCTTTCTTAAAACTTCTTACCGTTGGGCAGCTCGCTGTCAATGACAACAGCAACCGTGCACTTGTCGCATTCCTCCGGCGAGATGACATCACTGTCAAAGATTTTACACTCCACACAGAGGCGGTAAGAAGAACACTTACCGATGCAGGTCTGGGGAAAATCAGGGGCAAAAAAATAACAATAAATAAATTACGTTGATCAAGATGGATTTACCTCGGTAAGTCTGCTGCCACCTAGCGTCTCAAAAAGTCTTCTATTACATAAAACACTGTAGGTGTTCTCTTAATTAACCAAAAAGATATAGATATTGATATCACACCATAGCATTGCCGCAATCAAAATATTAAGCACCTAGTTATACGTGTAAACGCCGCGTCTCCTAAAAATGTGCTTCAACATTGTATTACACACGGACACATTGACATCCAAAATGGCGCAACCAAGATTAATGTGATGACGTCAGGTGAATTGGTTCAATATACAAAATCCCAAAACCAATTATGTAACACAAATTGATAAGAAGA
Organism: Marthasterias glacialis; assembly: GCA_911728455.2. Taxonomy (NCBI): domain Eukaryota; kingdom Metazoa; phylum Echinodermata; class Asteroidea; order Forcipulatida; family Asteriidae; genus Marthasterias; species Marthasterias glacialis. The sequence continues at coordinate 347,836 of OU452238.1, read as the reverse complement.
ATGTTTGGTCGTGAGTGCCCTTACCTTACATGTTTCGCACGTAGGACCTTTAAATGGTGAGTTTGCGTCGCATTTACACCGGTTACATTCACAAACCCCGTTGGCGTTACACATCAGCTGCAAAGAAATTAAGACAACGTTAACGATACATTCTAGTTCTAGCCATAGCAGTGGCCCCCCCCCCCCCCCAAGTAGACACAACGCCTTGGAAAGGGATGTTTTTTCTTCACATTATTGATTCTTTCGTACGACTAAAGATGGACTTTTGTATAAAACTCCATTACTGCCATTTTAACGTCGTATGTAATGGAGTAAATAATTGAGTTCCTGGTGATGCCGTCAACAGCGCATAGTAGCGTTGTGCCGTCGCTTTGTGGAGTCGTGCCGTTGCGTTGTGATGTCGGAAAGTTTTACCGCTGGTAAAGGGCCGTCACATTATTGATATTGTTGGTCTTACCTGTTTACGCAGTCAACTGTGCAAAGCACAATCCTACCATGCGACAATGCCAGACGCAATGATGCGATGGCACAAAACTATTTAATAAGTGCCTCTGACGGCGCAAACGGCAACGGACTCAACTTACGCCATATATGCGTAGTTCAAATGGCAGCAATAGAATTTCATACTGTTTACTATCCGGAGATCCAACGTCAGTTTTTGTAGAATGTTGTAATAAAGAACAATGATATATATCTATTTTAATCTTATCGTACCCCATTTGAAGCCACACATCCAGCGGTCGATATGATGCAGTCGCATGCGTCACCAGTGAAGCCCGGTTTGCACTTACATACACTGTTTCTGCTCTTTTCATCGCATACACACTCGCCTCGATCTGGCCCTGCGGATATAACAGATTTAACAGAAAATGAGAGAGATAGTATTTGGTCTAAAAACTTCACTCTGTAAGATCAATCTGTGCAAAATTTACACAGTAAGAATTTTATGAATGAACCTTTTGAAATAAACACCAGACGGTGGCAAAATAATTTGCATTCACGCGGCAAAATGATTTAAACATTTTAATCACAACTGAAAGTAAAAAGCCCCATCAATTTACCTCCACATAGTTCTCCTTTGTACCGCTCACATGAGAAGTTGTCACACTCACAGAACCGTCCAGATATCACCTCATTCTTGTCCTAAAAGTTTGACAACAAAGACTAATAAAAGAATCTAAGACTTCCTGTTATTATTTGAAAGTGAATTACAATCGGTTCGGTTACTTCAATTCCATTTCATGTGTTTTGGATTTGAGGCTTTGTGTGGTAATAACAGAAACTAGTTTAATCTTTGGGGTACACCCTAACTGTAATGAACCCTTGAAGAGGTTGTGACGTTGAGCGTGTGTAACATAGAAACGTGGCAGAGCAAAGGCTTAGGCTCTGACTTGGTTTCCTCTGGCTCACGCTTGGACTCAGGCTGCATCTTATGCAATGTCTGCCATTTTGAAACCTGTTGAGGTTTCAGTATCAACGAAGGAACGTAAACAAATCTCTGCTTCAAAAGCCCCGTAAGGTTAAATGGTGAAACACAAACAGATCCCAAAAGAGGTATGCGAAAGCAGAGGTTAGTGAAAGCAGGGCATGTAAGCAGGTATGCGAAAACGTAAAAAAAAAGAACTTATATACCTGTCTTTCAAAGCATGCACATTCCCCGCATATACATTCACCTCGTCCAGAACACGCGATGGACGAGTTGCTGCTCCTATTGAAGGAGATAAAACGAATCGTAGTAAGCTAGACATTGTGTGCCAATTGGAGATTTGGTAAGGCAGGTGGCAGCAGACTAAGCATGGGCACATTTCCAAGACTCATTAATAAACGTGTTAAGTGTACAGCCACCTATTGTACCCAACTTTTCTCAAAGAGTCACGGACTTCAAAGCAAATTCAAAAATGGCGGCCGTGAAAGTGTGAGGCTAAGGCTACGGCTACGGCTACGGCTGGACTCGCCGCGTCATCATGCCTTGAAGTGAAGGACGTCCGTAGCAACACCCTTAGCAACAGAACATTCGTAGCCGTAGCCGTAGTTGCCAATTAGGATCCGGCCTAAGATCTTAGCACCTGTAAGAACTTTGTATCGGGCAGTAAAATGATTGTCAATTGAGACGCACTTTCGATAAGATCATTGTTAAATGGTCATGAATAATTGAAACGCGGAAACTGATCATTTTAGAATTGGGAAATGATGTAACAAATTGGGAAATCCAGATATGCAAAAACGATGAAATTAGTTGAAATGTTACTTTTTGCGTGTGTATATGCTGAAGTAGATTTTAATTTTGTATACCGACATACGAAGGTGCATTCTACGATTTGATTAAATCCCTGGAAAAAGAGAAGCAACTAAGTTTTGTGTTCAAGTGACATGACTAGGGTTCGAACCCGCACTCCAATGATCAGGCCATCAGGACTTGAGTCCAATGTCAAAGACTGCTCTGTCACAATACTAAAAAATAAACCGGTTTGTAATTAACACGAGACTTAATACATTACTGTTTTGGGAAGTATTGTTTACGGTTTACGATAACAGTTTCTTTAATCAACATCAATACTTGGGTTTTTTATCAGAGAGAAATTGTTTTGCTTACGCTCTGCACGAGGCTACATTCTCGAACTTGTCACTGAAAGATACCCCGGAGTCGTCCTCGCTGCTGCACTCACAGAGTTTACCGTAACGTCCTGCATCACACAAGCATTGCCCGCAAGACAACGTACCGTTTCCATCGGAACAATACTCGCTGTTAGGAATCTGTATACGCAAAAATCAATAAAAACCTCAAACTATCAAAATAAAAGTCAATGCTTGCCAGTGGCGTAGCCAACACCTTTTTTGCAAGGGGGAAGGGGAGGGGGTTTGTAGAGGGGGCAATTTCAGTTGAAATTGCCTGATTATCGCAAATTTCACAGTGACCAAAAGTTGGCGGGGCGGGGCAAGCAGGGCGGGCAAGATGTCCACAGGGGGCAGCTGCCCCCTTGGTTACGCCACTGGTGTTAATACTCAACAACAGTTTTGTTTTAATACAGCAATCCATTTTTTAGTTCTGTTTGGTTCGCGGCACTGTCACAGTCAATAAAGGTACCAACAAAACTTCGATGTTATATAAAATGAGTTATCTTAAAAATAACAGGCAGTATTTCCTTCTGATAAACTAAAACAAATATAGTTTTCACTCTGTCCCCCTCTTACAAACAGTGAATGAAATCAGTATTTAGAAAAACATATTGCCTTGAATGCTTTCACGCATTTTCCACATGTATACAAAATTAGATTTTAGTTTCAAATAAATAAATGGAATAAAAAAAAAAAATGAAAGAATCTTACCGACAGATCTTCGCAATCACAGCTGCATGTCAGTTCTACTGAAATCTCTAAAGCTTCCTCAAAACCAATCGGCCCTATTCTAAAACTGCAATAGAAATAATTATTCTTCAAATTCGTAATAACTAATTTTATGCCAGGAACTACTCAAAATCCAACATTATCAATTTGATATTGTGCGGTGTTTGTGAGGGCATATGTTTTTAATTTAATGTCAACTTGTTTTATTTTATTTGTATGTTGTTCCCTTTAATAGTGGAATTGTTTTTATTATTTCAGTTTACCTGGTTTTATTTTCAACTTTAGTTTTGCTTAGTTTTTAGTTTTCCGTATATTCTGTGTTATCGATATCATATGACAGTTTATTTTTCACTCTTGCCTTTCCTTGGACGGCCTCTGCTCGTATATACTGTTCAGAGAATTAAATAAAAATGTAAATCAAATCAATAAAATAAGATTCTACATTGTATGATTGTTTTTACCTTTGCTCCGTGTTGCTTTGGCAACTAGTAGCTTCCACCGTGACGTCAAAGCTGACAGCTTCACCTAGCTTGAGACCAAGGCACACTTTCGACCCGGGGTTCGGCGCCTCGTTCAGACAGCGAGATGTGTAGGACACGGCTAGGTTTTCTGGAGCATTGTCGGAGATTTCCACCTTTGAGGTGATTTTCTGAAACAATAAATTTATTTCAAACAACAAGGGTACGGAAATTAATTAAAGGGCAAAGCAAAATTATTCAGGTGTCCCAAATAATCTCTTCCTCCAGAAATGTACAAACAGTAAAAGCTGCCCTGGATTTCTTTAGAACTCACAGCGTAATTTTCCTTGATCAAGGCAACCACGTTAGACGAGTCAGGGGCCAAGACACCAATCGTTGATCCCTCGATGAAATTTGCGAGGTCCTGAAACAAACAACATTTGACAAATCATTGAATAATAACAGCAATACAATTCAAGCAACATTAATCATGTAGCATAGTATATGTATTTTATTTTACATACAAGCTGGCCTGTATCGTTAAAGTATTCTTTTACAATTATTTAAAATATTGTTTAGTTTCACTGACGCATGAATTTGTGTATTATCCTTTAGCGATTCTGCCCGAATTGAGCACAGAAAACTGCACGGAAATGGCACTTACCTCGTAAAGGTTAATGTGTTCGTGCGTTACTGCGAAAATAGGAATGACGTTCTGCTCTCTCAAGCGGAAGTTCAAATGTCCAACAGACGGATAATCCTATAGCGGAAAGAACACACTTGGAAATAAATAACAAAAACAACAAAATAAAGCTTGTAAAACTAATGTTAAAGTGATATCAAAACCGAGATTTCTGAACCATTTAAAATTTGTTTGTTATTATTGTTATTATTTTGTTTTTAAATAGAACTGTTTGGTCTCTGCATCATCCGGATTGAAACCATTTTTTTAAAGAACTAGTCTATCAACAAACTCTTTGACAGGTTATCATTTTGGTGCTCGATGTGTGACATGGTTGTACTCCCTCACCTTCCCTTCCCTCACTTCCCATCGTGTCTTCATTGTGTTCTGTGAATCTCGAGAATTGCTTAGAGGATTTAATATTAGGGGAGAGAGGACTTCTGTATAAGAGGAGATGAGTGTGTTAGAGTATGGGAGTACTGGGGTTGGGTTGTGGGCTCCTTCTTTATCGGGCATGGTAAACGGGCTTTGCCTCCACCAACGTGCGAGGAAAATCTGGGTTTTGGAATCGTGCACCCTCTATTTGGCAAACCAGAGTTCGCCATCGTCAACAGTGTCCGAATGAATGGCTTTGACAATGGATATGGCTGGAGCTCCAAAAATTCATCTTCTTCAACGTTATCGTTGCAGCTAACAACCAAAACCATAGCCGAAGTCTCTTGATTTGGATGCGGCATTTCATAGCACATGTATGTAATGATTAGGTACTCATCGTGGAGCATATTATATTAAGTTTTGAATTCTGAGACCCATTTATGTAGCACCTTATGAGGGTTTACACGGTGCTGCGGCGCATTCAGCAGCCACTGCCAGAAACACCGGGGCAAACCCCTTCTCTTAGCGATAAGTGTCACTGTGTTCTTTTACGTGCATTACACAACACGATAAGGGACCATAGGCTGTACGTCCCATCCGAAGACGAAGCAATAATGGTTAAGTCTCTTGCCTAAGTGTCATGACCAGGATTCAAACCCACACTCAGCAGATCAGAATCACCATAGCTTGAGTCCATTGCGCTTCGGACCGTTCGGCCACAAGACGTACTAACAGTAGGGGTAGGCCTTACCCAAAGCACGTGAATTGTGTTACGTGAACTGTCAAAAGTAAATTCAAAATAACTTACAAATTCGTTAGCCATGTCGTTATAGCCTGTTTCAGCATTTAGATGACATTCTCCATCATTTGGAAGCACAATTCCAAGTAACTGAAAGAGAGAATCACACAAAACAAAGGGAGACTTTTGGGAACAGTGGTGGGTCGCACCAGGCGTACTGCAGGTGTAAGCCTAGTGTTCTCGGAAGAATGCGCTTGGGAACTCTCTAATGTAGAAGAGTGAAAAATTCACACTTTCGCCCGAGTGGTGTCATTTTGACTCTTTTGGGAGTGAAACTCACTGTGCATAGCCCTTTTTTAGTTAAATTGGAGTGAACTTCACTATGATTCAAGCTGAAAACACCCGTCTTTCACTCTAAAAAGAGTTGTCCGCAATAATGGCTTGTTGCGAGAGTGGTATAGTGGACAAAACGAGTGGTTTTTCACCTTTTTACATAATTGAGAGAAAAACAATAATGCCCGGCAGAATTGGTCTATAGTTCTCTTGTCGCCAAGCTGTAAGATATTTGATTCTAGTACATCCCAGTACCCTACTAGCTGATTTATGAGGATACCACTGAGCGGGAAAACCCAGCAGAATTAGAAAAAGGCCTGAACGAACTACACATAATTTGTTGTAGTGGAGAAATACCTGATATGTCTTTTGCCACCTAACGTCCAAAAGTCTCCTATTGTACTTATTTTCGTAAACAAAAAAGATATCATTGCAACCCGTAAAGAAGTGAAATTCAAATATGGGTGGACACCTTTTTATCATTGAAAACAATAAACAAAAATTACTCTGTGCACATTATGCGCGCTTGCTTGGATTGTTTCGTGCAATCAAAAACAAAACAACTTATGGTAAATTAGGGCTCTATGGTCTCAACTTTAACAGTATTTCTGGTTGGAATGATTCTGTGGAAGTTGGTAGGCCTACTGGTATGTATTTTACAAACAATGAGCTTACAGAAAAAAATAAATCGTCTTTGTAATTTGTCTTTAAATGAAACAAAAACGCTGAAAACCACTTACCTTTCCGTCACCCGCAATGTGGAAAGCATCGTCGCTTGTGTAAACAACGATGTGTCTTGCTTTGGGCAGCCATCCTATTAATTCCTTTCAATCAATAACAAATGGAACCACTGTTAATGAAGTGTTCAGAGGGTACATTACAGATGATCGTGAAAGCGCACGATTTTGTTTCCTTCACACATTTCAAGCAATGCGAGAGGAACCCAGGAAACTTACACGTTATATTTAAAAAAAAAACCTCTGACATAATTACAATAGCACACGTACGTACATATCCATTTGATTGACGTCACCTACTTTGCATACTGTGATCTGCATTAGAGCATCAAGTCCGGCCTCGGGGCTGTCCACGTTTCCAGAGATTAACGTCTCCCTCACATTTTCCTGAATGGACGGAGAAAAGGTAAACACAACTTTGTTATGAGGACATTTTAGGTCTCGGAATTCCATGATGATTTTCTAATGTCACTTCATTTACTTGATTGTCATTGACAGTATATTCTGTGGATTTTCTTTTGCTTTGAACTTTCAGACGTAATGGAGGAGTTCCAGCTTCTAAACTTGAAAGGACAACATAAGAGTAGCTATATGAAAATGACTACAGACTGAGAGCACGATATCTGTGCAAGTTCTCAATGAAGAAAATTTTTGCGCGCGGCCATTTTGGCTGTGTGGCAATTTGCAGCTTTCCCATTGGTCAATCTGCAGTTTGCCATACACCAATGTCACATCGTATTGCTAACATAGAGGGCGTACACAGCAGCCAAAGATGAAGTTCAACCTTCTCTTAGTTGTGTTTTTATGGCACTAAGTACACGATTCATTTGATCGGATGTGCTTTCTGAAGAAGATATTTTCAAACGGAATAATGTCGGGGACAACGGGACATTCGTGACAGCAGACCTAACAGGTGGCGTGTCGTGGCCGAGTGGTCTAGCGCACCAGACTCAAGTTCTGGTGTTTCTGATCAGCAGCGTATAAGGCCGTATCCGAGATGGCGGCTAAGGCTACGGCTGTTGCTAAGGATGTTGCTATGGATATCCTATACTTCAACGCATGATGACGCGGCGATCCAGCCGTAGCCATAGCCGCCAATTTCAATACGGCCTAATTTCGAGTAGCCTAACACTGTGTTCTTAAATAAGCAAGACACTTAACCGTTATTGCTTCGTCTTTCGGATTTGATGGAAAGCCGTATAGGTCCCCCTTATCGTTTACATAAGGGGTTTGTCCCAGTGTTTCTGGCAGTGGCTGCAGTGCGATGCATCACTTTGTCAACCCTCACAAGGTGCTATAAATGGGTCTCATGGTTCAAAAACATTGGTATACCTGACATTAACTTAAAACATTTCTGTTCCTCAGTTAACTCGGTCGATGGCGCAAATGCTTAGTACATGTAATATTGCCATTAGTTTCAGATTGCTTTTGTAGTTCTGATGATTATGTGTACAATTATAAGTCTGCTGCCACCTAGCGTCCCCGAAAGACTCACATTATTAATTACTTAGGCCGTATCCCAGTTAGCGGTTACGGCTTAAGACTGCAGCTGTTGCTAAGGGTGTTGCTAAGGACGCCCTGTACTCAGTATGTTGACGCGGTGATTCAGCTGTAGCCGTAGCCTTAGCCGTAGCCGCCAATTTGGACACGGCCTTAGTATTTCCTTACCGAAAACAAGTCCGTGTTTTCGTTCAAAGGAAGATGATTTCTGAAGTTGTAAGGTGGCTGACAATCATGGCACGGCTCCAAAAGCCTGTTAAACAAACGCAAATGATTAATTTGTAGTGCAGTTCAAATAATTATATCTAAAAACAGTATTCCTATCAAAAATACACTGCTAAACGAGACTTAATACCTCAGCTCTAATATGGTGTGGTTGTTTTGCTTGTTTTCCCATTCATCCCAGCGTTGTGTAAAGCACGTAAATGAACCCAGTTAAACTTATAGCTAAGAGAAGAGGTTTGCACCGGTGTTTCTGGCAATGTTGGCAGCAGATTGCGCCGCAGCACCTTGTAAACCCTTATAAGATGCTACATAAATGGACCTCATAATTCAAAAACTTCAAAAAACCTGTCTTAAAACAATATAAAAAGCGCCTTGAGTATTCGTGAGACTTCGTTTGTATTATGATCACTATGTGACAACACCGACGTAGTGTTAGTTATCCCCATTGCTTCATTGTTGGTAAAATTAACACATATCGGTGTTGTCACATAAGATACCAAGAGAATCAATTTAACATTGATTGAACAGAATGATGTTCTTTAACCCGGGTTTTAAATTGGTAAGTAGTTTCATCAAATTTAATAATTGTTGGCGAACTGTTCCAAAGTTGCACACTAGCGCTTTGAAATGAGCGAGAACCTTACAAGATGTTATAATTGCCGGGGATGACAGAAGATATTTGTTTTGGGAACGTTGGTTTTTAGCTGATTGATACTGTTGAACTACATCCTGGGAATAAGCACGGACTGTACCATGATGACACTGATAAGTTAACAATGAAATCGTAATTCAGACAGAAATAGTTGTCTGCACGGTTGGTACTGGTATGAACTTTACACTCAGTGGCTGAAAATTGAAACAATTTTTGCAAATAATCCTGTACTTAAACTTCAATCAACCAAACCAGTTATTGAATCCAACACTTACCTACTAGGAGCAGTATTTACAAAGGGCGATAATGTTTTCTCGACAAAGGAGCCAAAACCGAGTCGAAAATTTCTCGTAATGTTCCCCATCTCTAGTGCTTTAAAAAATAATAATAATTAATAATAAAACAAAATATAAAAAAAACGTTCAGAACAAACAAAAAACACTTTTCATTATATATGATCCATGCAGAAGCAGATATTGCCTTTAAAAATGAATCCAAATGTTGAATTGCTATAGGTTGACCAAAGTTATTAATTTTCAAATGAGATATTAAAAAAATAATAATAATAATAACAGAGTAATTAATTTTAAGGAATTTTTATGTGGAGCACAATTAAGTAAACTCTGTGTGCTGCCTGTTCAATTTCTGCTGGGTACCTAGCGACACAGAGATAAAAAGCAAGCAAAATGTCATAGGGTGGTTGGCCAGGATACTTGCTACAAAAACAACATTTTGTAGCCATCTTTACAAGGTTAAAACGCGATTTATTAATTTACTCGTTTCAAAATAGAATGCTCCTTTAAATTTCGTTTCAATTCATGTTCAAGGTAAAATCGGAGCACGGATCATTTTAAACAGGATTATGGTCTGCTCAACAATCATTCGGGTCAAACTGACTAAAAGCGGGTCATCAGAAACATAATTTGCATAATGATCATGTGCCAATGGTTCACACTCAAAGTATTTTGGAAAGTGGCGTTGAAATGATTTTCGCCCTTTTGAAAGATTCTGAATCTGAGTTCATCAGATAAACAACAAAATAATAATAATAATAATAAAAAAATAAAATATAAATTGTTCAGCCTAACAATGTGGATCAAACTGACTCCAAATGGGGTCAGGTCACATTGGATCTTGAATTAAGGTCAACGTTCAGTACCTAATGTATTGGCTAGCTCCTTGAGATTTTCTAAATCATCCAGCATGGATTTGCTTAAATCCATGACGTAATAGAGGTCCACTGGATAATCCTTGGACTGCCGTACAGATACACTGAGATTCACTGTTTCACCTGTAAAGTGACAGACAGAAATGTAAATTTCGCATGGCTAGGTATTAATGCTCACTTTTCCAACGTTCTTTACCCTTTCTTTATTTTTACCGTGATTTAGGCCTACATTACAAACAAAATAACAGGCGTGTGGCTACATAGTCGTCCGACGCCGGTAGTGCATGGCTAAAAAAAACTCCTTTTAGTAGAATTCTGTTAAATTATGAAACAGAGATGTGATTTAAATTAATGCCACAACATACTACTTTAAATAAAGGGGCTGATTAACTAGTTTATCAATTAATAAAAGTAAAATCGTCTGTTTTTGTACTCACTCCATGTCACGGCATATCTCTTTACACGTATTTTGCCATCAGTTGTATTGCGTTATACCTAGAAGGAGGTCACTTGACCGCGTGTCAACATTGTCGCCCAATAGGTCTATAGGACGTAGTCAATACTAATCCACAAAAGAGTCGGGTTGACCAACCACACATCAGTACTGAGCCAGATATGGGTCAGTTCTGACTGGCATCAGGGTCAATCTCTGACTTGGTCAGGGGTCAGTGAGTAGCATTAGGGTCTGTACTGACCCTTGATCTCTATCCCATATAAACGTTTTTCATACCGAGGGTCAGTGTAATGAATGGCGGCTGTACATGTACTTCACAAAAGTAGATCTTATTTGAGGTTATATTATCTCAACGTCAAACCTACCAGGTCGTAGTTTAAGTCTGATTTTCTGGGGAGCAACTTGAATGGCATCTCCTAAGTTTGAATCTGCATCCCTTAGCTCTTCATTCTATAAATAGATATGAATAATTACTTGGAGTCATCGGGTACGGTTCAAATTATTACTAATAGCAGTAGTATTATGTAAGTATGTCTGGTAATGAAATGAAGGAACCCTTAAGAGTGCCTTGTGATCACTAGCAGCAGAGGCCCGTAAATGATGAAGAAATGTCAGTTTTAAATGTGGGAGGAAAACCCCGACTGGGGAAATATCCATGCAATCAGGTAGAGCTTCCTCCTTGGGTAAAGACTCAAACCCAATCCACATGCAAGGGTCAGGTGCGGGGTGGGATTCGAACCAAAATCCACAGAGTTGAAAGGCAGGGAAAGGAAGAGCTAGGACCCTTTACTTATCAAACAGCTGGAGTATCTAAATACGTTCAAATTAATACAGATATAACTTATTAGGGGAAGTCGACGTACATGGTTATTCAATGTTCGTACGAGAATCTGCTGATTTGTCAGGGAGTTAGGAACTACATTTCTGCTCTTTGTAATAGCGCCCCCATCGAGAAAGACTGGGACGCTCACAAATACAGAGATACAATCAACCATACCAACCTGTTCTATTATGACATTGCTGACTGGGTAGGTAATATTGAGGCATGTCTTGTTGATTAAATTCTGAATTAGATCACATCTTAAAAAGCCAGTATCTTCTGTATAACCCTGAAAAGAATCAAAGATTGTGGCGAGTATTTAAACTAGGTACCGGAGTCAGGTGAAGGTGAATGAATCCAAACATTGTATTTACTGTATTGACTAAGTTGTAGTTAATCATCCTTTTATAATTTGACACAAACCTCACAATTTACCAATAAACAATTATAAAAAAAACTGCTGTTAATGAAGACCATTAAGTAAGTATAAAACCCACTAACCTGCTGTGCGCACCAGCCACATGTCGGATCGATGGCAATACAGTCCCCGCAAGTCCTTCCTCCAGTACATACATTATCTTCCAATTCAGATGGCTCTATGGGTACTGTATCTGTTACTGTTTGATAAACAAATATTCAGTATTCAAAATAATGTACTATCTTTTAAATTAGGGAGGCTGTAACAGAACAGTTCTGTAAGTCAACCTTGGGAATTACTGGTGAGCTTCATATCTGTTTCACCACATAAATAAACTAAGCACAAAACAATAATACCAGAATGTAGTTTACCAGCCAACCGTATCCGACATGAACCGACTTTACCTGGTTTCCTGCTGAGTTTTGCTCAGGAGAAAATGTAACAGATCCCGATTCTGATAATTTATTCACAAAGAGGTCAACTGCCCTTCCAGCCTCGTTTTCGTTGCATTACATGAATGGCAGGGAATACAAATGACTTCATTATGATAACGTTTTAAACGCACCTTGCGAAGTGATGCCACAACAGCCAATGGAATCGCAACTTTATGTACGCGCGTAATACAACTGCCAACCAATCAAGCACCTTCTTTTGACTGGCCGCCGCGAACGAAAACTGTATTGCGTTGTTGTTTTTCTTTCTTTGCCTTGAGGATTTTGTGCACGTCAGGCTATAATGACCAGCCCTGTCCCTTGTCTTTGATACTACTTTACCTACCTTGTGAACAACACTGTGTTGACAGAAAAAGAAGTAGGCCTACTACAAAAGCGGAAAGCGGATATTGGCTATGCTGAGAATGGCCACCCATATTTAGGACTCCAACTTCTTTTGCAAAGTTCTGTCTGAGACAAACAACGAACAAAACCAGGAAATTAATTTGTAAGATAGTCGTTTCCTTTTAACTTGTGTTTAACTTCCTCGATAAAGACTTTAGCAGAAATAAGTAGTATGTCGATGACGGGGGGTTTTCCCCGATACGTCTGAGTTGCGTACCCTTTGGATATTTAAACTAATAACCTGTTTCTATTTTTTTCAGGGATTTTGTGTACGTTCATATACCTGCTTATTCCGATTGCAGCATTTAAAATAAGCAATGACGATTTGAGAGATCTTCAAATGCTATTTTCCTGCACTGTGACAGTGTTTCCAGTCAGTCAGACGGAAAGTTTTTTTATGAGGTGCTGGTATGTCACTGGTATGAAATACCACCCCATCCCCTCCAGCTCTCTAAACTTTGAACTATTCTGTGTTTTATTCATTTGACCAAGTATACAAATCACCTATTTAAAATCAAATGTAACCATCTTACCGTAGGCGGCGGGCTACCTAGTCCCCTCGTCATGAATGTTCTCTGTCTTTATACTTTACAGGTAACCATTAATTCGTTTCCCTAATTCATAATATTGTATATCATTACCTACATACCTAAGTTATAAGTTTTACTAAATAATGTCTTTATTCATCTGTATTTTCCTGAGTTTCTATACATTACTACTTTGAGAAGTGACATACTTTGGCAATTTAGAACCAAGTGTTTGCCTATGACTTAAGTCTATCAAGATAGACGATTTGTAACTATTTGTTGGGTAGAAATTCTTTGCAGATCGCATTTTATGTACATTTCCAAGATGACACTCTCACCTAAGTTTTGGCAGGAACCCTGGCGCCATCTTGCTTTTCATTTTGCCTTAAGCAAACTATTCTATTTAAGTTTATCCCTTTATTAAATCTTTATGCGCTGTTTATTTATCTTTAAAATGTTATTTTGTAAATTGGTCATTCATATTCTGGTTGAGGACAAGACGTCACGATTGTTTTCTGTCTTTATACTTTACAGAGCAAACCAAGATTTAGATTTCAAATCAAGAAAAGCCGTGTCCTCTATCCTAGTTTGATTTGACTCTACCAAGGGTCACATTATATGATCTAAATGACACAGCCCCTTTAAATGGATATGTTTTCTTAAAAAGAAAACCAGAGTAGTAGAATGTTGATGATTTTTTAAGGCGGGGGTATAAAATGCTTTAACTTCCTTGTTCTATGTAAACCAGAGCTTGTATTGTCATGTCGGTGTCTCTCTGATGATTTGTGGTGGTTCGGTGGTGTAACAACTCGACGTTTCGATCAGTATGCGCCAACTGTCTTCAGAAGATCAGACCATACTGTTCAAAAAGTATAGTTATCACACCACCAAGCTCTTTTCAGGACCAGAAACACAAGGGGGGAATTACCACAAACCTCCAATATTTTTTTTTTTTAAATCCAGCGTGCAAAGTTTTTAATTCTAGCTCCACTATCGTCCAGCCATAATAGCTTCTTGTAATTTACACACCACTGCAAAATAATAGATTTGGTAGCTTTTAAAAATATTAACGCCTTGCCTCGTTCTGGTACGGAACTTTTAAAGGGATATAGGTTGGGAAAAATGAAAAATATCTTCGTTCGAACGAAAATAATCTTCGTTCGAACGAAGATGTTTCTTAATAGACCTGCCACACGCGTACGTGTGCTGCCCGCCTGATATGACATAGAAACTCACAGACGCCATTTTTGTCGTGGAAGTACGGTAGCATTAGCAGTCACGTCTCTAGATCTCGCACCTCCACGTCCACATTGGCGTCTGTCTGTGTGTGTGTGTGTGTCTATGAAGCCATACTTGATATACTTTTCCCGTCTCCTGGTACGACTCCAACAACAGAAGCTTCGCTTTGATTTGATGTCAACAAGTGTTGTTTAAAGGCATGTACATGATTGGTAAAGCTGATAGTGCAGTGTTATTATACTTTGATTCAATACCTACATTTTTAAGGTTTTTAGACACAGTTTTATCGAATATGACAGCATTTCAGAGGGAAACATTTCACAGGAAAATTGGATCTAGTATTAATTTCATAAACAGTAAGCTTTCAGACTGAAACTAAACAAGTACGTTTTTTATCCTGTGACCAATCCTGTTTATAGTGCCTTAAAGTTTAACTTCGATTTCGACTTCGATGTCTTGTCTATCAATGATCTAAATCCTTGCTATCGTATACATTGAGTGGCTCCAGTGGAATGGGAGGAACATTATCAGAAGGTAAAATTTGGACTGTTCCATTTCACGAGGCGAAGCCGAGTGAAATGAAACAGTTTAAATTTTAACGATATAACACGGTCCGCCATTTTGTAGAACCAAATTTTTGACTCCACAAAATGGCGGACCGTATGTTTCTATGTAGAGTGTGGTTCCGCTGGTTGTATTTCCAGAGGAATATGTATTTGTTTTAATCACTCTCACTAATTACAACACACTGTTGGTGTTTTATTGCATGAACAACTCTTAAGAATAAGGAGCAATTCCAACAGCAACATTTGAAGAGATTTGAAGGCAACGTGTCTCTTTAAAAAGGACCCTATACTAACTGCCAAAAGATTATTGGGAATGAAGCCAACTCTGGCATTAATACGGTCGCCAACAAAATACCAAAGAAGCCTTAATAATTGCAATTGATTTTATACATTTCGTTTAGTTAATTCTTTTGCCACAATTTCACGAGAGATTCTCAAAAACCAGCACTGAACACAAAACAATTCTGAAAAATGTTACTACCCAAGAAGAGCCGAACAATGTCACCGTAGTGTATCGATTATTCACCGTGTCCGACCTAAGTTTTACCTTTATGCCATGCCCGATATTAATGTGGCAAAAGGAGCCCCCCCCCCCAAGTTTCTACACTCACACACTGCCCAACTTGTACAGAGCCCCCCCCCCCCCCACGAAAACCGTTTAAAGAATTGCTATGATTCTCAGAACACAATCAAGGCACAATAGGAAGGGGTATACACCGTGCCACTTTTACGAAGCACCGACATGTTCACCCCAAAATTAAATAGTTCAGACGGAAAATCATTTCTTTTTAAATGGTTTATTTAATGATCTGTTAGGGTACTGGTGGCTAACCGCTGTTGGTTATCAATAAATCATTTAATAAAATAATTCAATAAATATTAAAACTTAACAATTATAATGTACAGAAGAAGGGCGCCGACTTATAGCCATAGCGGCCGTATCACAATCAGGGTGAATGTTCAAATCAAATGAACGCTGTAAAGAAATAAAAGTTTAAAACTTACCGATAGCTGAAGGCTTCTGGCAATATGTCTCCATAAAACGAGACAGCACTGCGTCTTTCAGCAGTTTTACCTCGTGCTTTGATGTAAGGCTGAAGTGAGTGTCAGCTTCTGTCGATGTTCTTGATCATTGTGCGCGTCAAAAGGTTGTGTTGTCCTGCGTGCGTGTGCGGAGAACTGCCAATCCACAGGCTCTTCCAACTCCTTCCGTCTGTATGGATACATGTTACGCATGACCAAACCCCAGAGCGTGTTGAGCTTTGCAGCTGCAATGGTCGGATACCCAAATTCCTATCTCATGCCAAGTAACTAACTCAGCACCAAACAGATCTCACGTAAAATCACATTATGGTCATAATGCTCTCTCTGAGATGTTTAGTTAGCCCCTTGTAAACTTCCACAAATTGTTAAAGCATGATTTGAAAATTCTATGGTGCAATAATCAAAACCAAGAACTGACTACATCGTTGAGTGCAATAATTCCAGAGCTCTTGCGACCATCACATTTTTAAGAAAATTGATTAAACTTACAAATAGAAAAATTAAGAAATTAGAAAAAATTGTATTAGCTGATATCCACAAAGTTTTTTTTTAACCAAAAAATGTATATAAATATACTTTAAGTGCCCAGTAATGACATTTCATGAGTAAGCTATAAATTACACAAAGTCCCGTCTTCACTTTCTTCTCAGCCAACGTTTATCATTTTTAATAAGAGCCTTTTCGAAACAACAGTTTCAGTCGCAGCTCTGTGAGAAACTCCGCCTGCCTTGTTTACCTTCAAATTCGCAAGACGAGAGCCCGAGCAAGAGCCGAAGTTTCGAAAAGGCCCTGTTATGGGCATTCTTCATAGATGACGTCAGCCCCTTGGATTAGGCAGAATCTAACCATAGTTCAAAGTTAACCTGAATCAAGATCCTTGTGAGCAAGGGCAATTTGGGGGTGTTTAAACAACCCTACCTTTTTGAACCGAGCAGACATTTTCTGAGCCGGATCTAGTCATTTTGACCCACATTCAAGATAAAACTAATGTGACCCTTACTTGGTTTGAGTCCAGTTAAATGGATACGGGGAAACGTAAGTCACGTTTGTAATAGTTTATTCTTTGAATCTGCAAATTGGTGAAGAGAGCAAAAAACATTCATGTAAGGTGAGTTCTTGCACCAAGATCAGAATCACTTAATATCTCAACAATTATTACAATTAATGGAAAATTTTAATACAAAATGATGATTTAAAATACAACCGGTCGCCATCTTGGCAAAACCCATTACTCTTGTGCAAAGTTCCTTACGGAATACTTGAGAAATATCAAATAGAAGAGAAATACCTCAAATCCTATACTTTAATTAAATGAGGTTGATGAGGAAAATGATATTTAAAAAGCAAAACAAAGGGGTCATACCTGAAAATTGGTGAAGAGAGCAAAACAAAATTCATGTAAGAGGTCTTGCACCAAGATCAGAATCACACCCTGGGAAGTGCGTGAAATACAATTGAAAACGTAGACGGCACTTCGAAATTATTATAATAAAAGCAATATTTACAACATGAAAGGAATAAATGAATATGCAAAGTAATGCAATTTGATCATTAACATACCCAAATTAAACGGTGGTGTCTTGAACTTAAACCGAATTACAGTTGGACCGTGACACTAGTTTAGCGTAACCGACACAATATAAAGTGACAAATCTTTCAGAATTTCTAAAGGCCCTTATGCAATGACGTCATCACGCCGTCATCTTAGAGGTAAAACGATGAATGGGAAACGTACATCTATGTACGCGCGACGCTGGGATGGGCCAATGAGCAACCTTCTTTTGACCTCTAGCCAAGGGCGCCCTACTCGAAATGACGTCATGTGCACGTCTATTACTTCAAAACATGGCTACCAGTAGCCAGTATTATGTATAGTGTACACTTCGGTAACAATGTGTCAATACATAATTAAATATCTTTATTTCAAAACCCTGTATATATTTTTTTCTCAGCTTCATAGAAACACTTTTATAAAACGTTCATACTATCTCTGTAAGATTAAAATGGATTATTGAGTAAATTATCATAAACAACATCAATTAGGGAATATCGAAAACAAGCCGTCGATCTGAGCATCATGATAATATAGAGCTGCTATGCCGAAAATATTCTTGCTTGACAGTTTTATCTGCACCAGTCACAAGTACTGTAAATTACACAGTTAATAAGCAGGGTACCAGTCACAAGTACTGTAAATTACACAGTTAATAAGCAGGGCACACACAGTTAATAAGCAGGGCACCAGTCACAAGTACTGTAAACTACACAGTTCTTAATCTATTTCTGCTTGGCAATATTTTCAGGGTTTAGCCAATTTGTTCATGCAAAGCTGTTAAAGTGCATAATAATGATTTGCTTATTTTTATAAAATTAATAGAGAGGAATAAAAACTTTAAAAAAAACCCATGAATGTCAAGATTAGATTTAAACTATGGTAGCATTATTTTAATGGGTTAGTCGAGTATGCTCTCTTATTCTGCATAAATTGGCTTTTGCTGCTCTTGTTAAGCGACCTTTGACCCTATAAATATGGTTCCTTTGACTTCATATTCATTAATTTCCTGATGGTCACGTCTACAGGACACTTTTACGTAATAGTAATGAAAGACTTTCGTGGACGCTAGGTGCCAGCAGACATACAAGGTAAATCAATTATTCTTTGATACTTTAGATCATGCTCAGAATTACCGAACAGTGGAACATTATATGTATGTCTGCTGCCACCTAGCGTCCCCAAGGTTCTGGTCTTCCATTATTTTCCATAGGCCGGGTTGATAAAGGTCGACGTAGAAGGCTTGTAGAGTGGGTTTTGACCCTGTAGGATAAATAAGTGATATCAAGATTGACGACTGAAATAACACATTTGTGAATAGAGAGAATCAGTTGGTACAAACTGCTTAGCCTACCAAGGATCTGCAGAGTAAACAAGATGTATTGTTGATCTCTATTATGTTTCAAACCAAGCAGATTCTTTCCAGTGCAATTTACCTCATATTATTATTTTTTTTTTACAAAAGGCTTACCGAGTCGTATAAATTTGTATGGTCTCATTTGCTGTTCACAGACTGTAAATATCAAATTCACCTAAAGTGACGGATAAAGTTTTATAACTTCTAATGCCTTCGATTCGTTATTCACCACAATCCAGAGTCAGTTGCAAAATGTTGTCTTAATTTTCTTCTTACCTGTTCCCAGACTTCCAATTTTTGCTCTTTTGTAAATCGTATATATTCCCTCTTGTCTTGTAGATAAGTAGCGAATTTCCAAAGTATAAGAAGAACGACCCCAATGAAAACGATGGCACCCACGATGCTGAGAACGAGGACGAGAATATCCACTGACGTAGCCTCGATCACAATAGGTGTTTGACCGTTGTCGTCCCCACCATTTGGATCACACACTGTACAGTGTAAAACAAATGAAAGAGTGTAATACGTTGTTTTGTCATAAAACAGCTGTCAAGAAGTACGTAGGCGGAGATGGAGAGGGTCTTGCGTGATTAAATTTCATTGTTGCGCGCGCACTTAAGGTCATACCAATATTGCTGCGAAGGAAAAAATGTAAAACAGTCAAAAATATTTACGAGATGAACTTATTCAACATGAAATGAATGTACGTAGCGCGAAGTGCACAGCTCGCATTGGTTGTTTGCAAGTAAGTGGCCCGCGATTTCTTTGAACGCTTTCATACCCCTCCCCCTCCCCCTCCCCTTGAACATGGGTGAGAGTCAAATTGGGTTCGGTCTGGTGCCTTAACAGATGAAACCATATTGCATCGCGGGGGGGGGGGGAATAATAATTTGGTTTTACTCTACACTGATGTACATTTCGCGAGTTCTGCAAAAAAAAAAATAAATCCACAGGTATGGACCATGTGCTTACAAAACGAGTGACCTTGTACATTCCAGTGCATTTACTGACAGGCAAGATACTACACTGATCATAAGGGAAATTTTACATTTTGTGTCATAATTTCCACATAAATTCAAGAGTTATGAGAATAACAGCTGAGCCAGTTTTGAGATATGCCCCTTTTTTCATATTCAAAGTTGATAAAAAAAATCACAAAGTGCAATCTCCCTTAAATATAAGATTTGATGTGGTCTTCCATTGGGATGTGTACAAATCATGCCTACAGGAAGTCCAGGCTCTGTTACTCTTTTGTAAACGTGTGATGTCACGGGTTACATGGTCTATATTACTCGGGTGGAATTTAGAGGCGATGTGACCACTAGACCACCGAACGTGCCCTGTGACGTCACCTATTACACAACTGCTAAACGGTTTACGTTCTCTCCCGAGTCTGTTTATACTAGTGTCTGCAAAAACTAATTATTTCTCCAGCTTACAGGCATTCCAACCCGTACTTACCTCTCTGTTGGTCTTGTAGGTGAACCAACACAGTACCGTTGTCTAGGGTCTCGTAAACAAAATTGTAGGATGTGGAACAGTTGGTGAAGCCTCCGGGAAACACGCATAGATTGGACACATTTACTGCATGGACGACATTATAATGCTCAAGTGAATGACACAACAAATTTCAAATTAACTTCATCAAATTTATATTTCAGTATAAGACACCTTGGAAGAGTAAATCATCTCAAACTACAACTAAAAACAAACACACAAACAAACAAACAAACAAACAAACTAAACATGCATTTACATTTTTCAGCAAAGAAATATTGTTCACAGTACAAAGTAATGTTTGTGTCAATTATTACGACTGATTGATAAAAGATGGTGCTGTCCAATTCAATGACACTCCAAAACTGTTGACTTGGAAATCGTAAAACCACAAAAACGTTTTACATGTTTTATGTGAGGTCCGTGTCCGGGTATTATATTCATAGTTTTTTTTATATTGACGGGGATTATTATGGATGAATATAGAATTACCAAAAGAACCAGCATGACCATTTGAAATCATCTTTTTAGGTGACATGGTTACCATCAATAAATAAAGCTTTTATTATGATTATTATTAATATTATTACAAATTGAGTCAGTGATTTCAACTGGGTGTAGTGAGACTGAGCATATTTTTTCAGATCCTCAAAAAACAAGAAAATAGAACAAAAAGGAAGTGGAACAAAATCACGTGTATCAATATTACTCAGAAACCATTCCGTTTAAAGTACTGTTCTTCCAGAAGCTAGTTTATGCATTTTTATAAACGGGTAAAATATTCGTATAGAATCTCTTACATTTCAGCATTGTTTTTAGCCTTGCAAATGGTTTAAAACGACTGCCGGCTAGCCTTCAAAACAACTCGTCTTTAAGCTACCCTTTTCTTAAAATGACTTACCATTGGGCAGTTCGCTGTCAATGACAACATCAACCGTGCATTTGTCGCATTCCTCCGGCGAGATGACATCGCTGCCGAAGATTTCACACTCCACACAGGGGCGGTAAGAAGAACATTTACCGATGCAAGTCTGGGGAAAATCAGGGGCAAAAAAACGTTGATCAAGATATTAACTATGCAATGGGAAACTTCGAGTATCCAGGTGGCAGCAGACATATCGAATATATTGCAAACACTTTGATTATAACGAACAGATAAAGGACTGGTAGAACCGAAAGCAAATTAATTGGACTCCTACAATCTGCAGTGAAAGCTCGCTGATTGTAAAGTTTATACCAGTACCTATCTTCTTGGGATATATATTTTACGATTAAGTTCGAGAAAATGATCTTTTTAGAAACCTAATATCACCATTGCTCACTTTTGTAAACGCGATGAAAGTATGAATTATAATTTAGAGTGCCCACAACATAAACCATTAGCCTTCGTTGATTTCACTAAAACGGTACCATACAATTTGATTAATTAAATGTTCACAGCTTGGTTGGACGATGTGTTTATTGAAAACTACATAATAGATTTTTGTTAGAGTTTTAATGGAGTTTACTTTACCTCAAGACGTCGATGTAACAAATCTGTAAGAAGGATGATTTGTCTTGAATAAACTTACCGTGCATGTTTCGCATGTAGGACCTTTAAATGGTGAGTTTGCGTTGCATTTACACCGGTTGCATTCACAGACTCCGTTGGCGTTACACATAAGCTGCAAAGACATTTCGGCAATGCAAACAATACATTATAATTCAGTTCTGGCGTTAACAGTTCCCCGTGACAGATACAAAGCTTTGGACTTGGACGGTTTTTTTGGTCGCCAAATTAGCGATTCCTTCATACGGTTAACATTTGACTGTTTTTACTATCAGGAGATCCAGCACCCGTTTTTGTAGAATGTTTCAGTAAAGAGGCGTGATATCTTCCAATTTTAATCTTATCGTACCCCATTTGAAGCCACACATCCAGCGGTCGATATGGAGCAGTCGCATGCGTCACCAGTGAAGCCCGGTTTGCACTTACATACACTGTTTCTGCTCTTTTCATCGCACACACACTCGCCTCGATCTGGCCCTGCGGATATAACAGATTTAACAGAAAATGAGAGAGATAGTATTTGGTCTAAGAACTTCACTCTGTAAGATCAATCTGTGCAAAATTCACACAGTAAGAATTTTATGAATGAACCTTTTGAAATAAACACCTGACAGTGGCAAAATAATTTGCATTCACGCGGTAAAATGATTTAAACATTTTAATCACAACTGAAAGTTAAAAGCATCATCAATTTACCTCCACATAGTTCTCCTTTGTACCGCTCACATGAGAAGTTGTCACACTCACAGAACCGTCCAGATATCACCTCATTCTTGTCCTAAAAGTTCGACAACAAAGACTAATAAAAGAATCTAAGACTTCCTGTTATTATTTGAAAGTAAATTACATTCGGTTCAGTTACTTCAATTCCATTTCATGTATTTTGGATTTGAGGCTTTATGTGGTAATAACAGAAACTAGTTTAATCTTTGGGGGTACGGCCTAACTGTAATGAAGAGGTTATGACGTTGAGTGTGTGTAACATAGAAACGTGGCAGAGCAAAGGCTTAGGCTCTGACTTGGTTTCCTCTGGCTCACGCTTGGACTCAGGCTGCGTCTTATGCAATGTCTGCTGTTTTGAAACCTGTTGAGTTTTCAGTATCAACGAATGAACGTAAACAATCTCTCTGCATCAAAAGCCCAATGAGGTACA
The DNA here is from genome assembly GCA_911728455.2 of Marthasterias glacialis. Classification (NCBI taxonomy): domain Eukaryota; kingdom Metazoa; phylum Echinodermata; class Asteroidea; order Forcipulatida; family Asteriidae; genus Marthasterias; species Marthasterias glacialis. The sequence goes on along the minus strand of OU452238.1, from coordinate 324,610 downwards.
AATTTAACAGTGAAACACAAACAGATCCCAGAACAGGTATGCGACAATGAATTAGTGAAAGCAGGTCTTGTAAACAGGTATGCGCAAATGAACTAGAGAAAGCAGTGCTTGTAGATAGGTTTGCGAAAAGTGTAATTAGCGAAGGTGTTTCTACAAACGAAATTAGGTAATTTTGGGTCTGATGATTGTTTTTCAAACTTTAGTCTTGACCCAGACACTTTTAAATGAAATTTTTATTTTATTGTCCGAAGATATAAAATAAATAAAATAAAATAAATAAGTAATTAAGAAGGACGTATATTTACCTGTCTTTCAAAGCATGCACATTCCCCGCATATACATTCACCTCGTCCAGAACACGCGATGGACGTGTTACTGCTCCTGTTGATGGAGAGAAAACGAATCGTAGTAAGCTAAATAAATATTGTGTGCCAACTGGAAACTTTGATACGCAAGGTGGCGGCAGACTTACCAGGTAAATGTTGACGTTTATTCGTTGTTCTAAGCATGGGCACATTTTCAAAAAACAATTATTGATAAACGTAGTCAAATCCCTGGAATAAGTGAAGCAATTAAATTGTGTGTTTAAGTGACTTGCTCAATGACACAAGTGTCACGACACTCCACAATAAACCAGTTTGTAATGCACACAACACTTACTACATTACTGTTTGGGAAGTATATTTTACGTTAACAGTTTGTTTAATCAACATCAATACTTGGGTTTTTTTATCAGAGAGAAAAAAAAGTTCCTTACGCTCTGCACGAGGCTACATTCTCGTACTTGTCCCTGAAAGATACCCCGGAGTCGTCCTCGCTGCTGCACTCACAGAGTTTACCATAACGTCCTGCGTCACACAAGCATTGCCCGCAAGACAACGTACCGTTTCCATCGGAACAATGCTCGCTGTTAGGAATCTGTATACGCAAAAATCAATAAAAACCTCAAACTATCAAAATAAAACAAACTTTGATAAATGCTCAACATGCATGAGAGGTCGGGTCTGCGCTACTCGGCTCTTACACTCTGTGTACCAAAATCCTGCCTTGCCAGCTATAGAGACAGTACATTGGGATTCATGAAATTTATGCCAGACACCATGTGCACTAATAATTTAGGTGCCGTTTTTTGTTATTAATATTATTTAATAATTACTATTATTCAATAATTTTGTTTAAACATCATTCTTTTCTGATGAGTTCGCGACATTGTCAGCCAATAAAAAGTTCCAACAAAATATTCACATTCAATAAATTGATTTTGTCTTACATGCAGCATTTCATACTGGTAAACCAAAACATACGGGAAGTTTTCATTCTTTCACCCTCTTACAAATATTGAATGAAAACTATGAAAATATACTCTTCTGACGCCTTAGATAAATTGCTATGTGAACAAAATTAGATTTTAGTCTCAAGGTCAAGAACTAAAGAATCTTACCGACAGATCTTCACAATCACAGCTGCATGTCACTTCGACTGAAATCTCTAAAGCTTCCTCAAAACCAATCGGCCCGATTGTGAAACTGTAATAAAAATAATTATTATAATTTATTTTATGTTGACTTGCATTGTATCTTACGACACCCATCGTTGAATGAGAGGGACGGCATTGGATCAAAACGTTTTCCTTTTTAACGCTCTAATTTCACAAAGTTAAGAAGGTCAGTAGAGTAACACAGTCTTTATACCCGATGCAATGATTGCATACAAGTTGTTTGCTAATGACTGGCTTCGAACTGGCCTCTCATCACCTGCACATTTAGTAGTCTAGCGTTTCAGACATCTGCTCTTAGAGTGCAAGGGTCGTGGGTACAAATCCCAGTCGTGTATAACCTGTAGATTTGTTTTCGCCGGACTCGGACAGCAGCGAGTGTACAGTGCTTATCAGACATCGGTGTAAGGGCAAAACCAAAATAACTCGTGCTATCAAAGGCCTGGTGGCAAAATACAGACGGTAGTTCGGTCCGTCATGAGTGCGGCTTCACTATGATGCAGTTTTATACACCCTTCGCATAAAATGTATGCAGTCAAGTTCGGAATAATAAACGCGGAATGTGCGTGGTTGATGGGGAAGATTCCATGTCAAGACTAACTACTCCAGATTCTACATTGTATGATTGTTTTTACCTTTGCTCCGTGTTGCTTTGGCAACTGGTAGCTTCCACCGTGACGTCAAAGCTGACAGCTTCACCTAGCTTGAGACCAAGGCACACTTTCGACCCGGGGTTCGGTGTCTCGTTCAGACAGCGAGATGTGTAGGACACGGCTAGGTTTTCCGGAGCATTGTCGGAGATTTCCACCTTTGAGGTGATTTTCTGAAACAATAAATTTATTTCAAACAACAAGGGTACGGAAATTAATTAAAGGGCAAAGCAAAATGATTCAGGTGTCCCAAATAATCTCTTCATCCAGAAATGTACAAACAGTAAAAGCTGCCCTGGAATTCTTTAGAACTCACAGCGTAATTTTCCTTGATCAAGGCAACCACGTTAGACGAGTCAGGGGCCAAGACACCAATCGTTGATCCCTCGATGAAATTTGCGAGGTCCTGAAACAAACAACATTTAACAAATCATTGAATAATAACAGCAATACGATTCAAGCAACATTAATCATGTAGCATAGTATATGTATTTTATTTTACATACAAGCTGGCCTGTATCGTTAAAGTATTCTTTTATAATTATTTAAAACATTGTTTAGTTTCACTGATGCGTGAATTTGTGTATTTTTCTTTAGCGATTCTGCCCGAATTGAGCACAGAAAACTGCACGGAAATGGCACTTACCTCGTAAAGGGGAATGTGTTTGTGCGTTACTGCGAAAATAGGAATGACGTTCTGCTCTCTCAAGCGGAAGTTCAAATGTCCAACAGACGGATAATCCTTAAGCGGAAAGAACACATAATTGGAAATATATAAGAAAAAACAACAAAAAAGCTTCTAAACCTAATGTAAAAGTGAAATAAACCAATCAAAACCGAGATTTTTGAACCATTTGAAATTAGTTTGTTACTACAGTAGTAACTATTGTTTTGAATTTAACTTTTTGGTCTCTGCATCCGGACTGAATTCTCAAACAAACTCTTTGACAGGTTATCATTTTGGTGCTCGATGTGTGACATGGTTGTACTCCCTCACCTTCCCTTCCCTCACTTCCCATCGTGTCTTCATTGTGTTCTGTGAATCTCGAGAATTGCTTAGAGGATTTAATATTAGGGGAGAGAGGACTTCTGTATAAGAGGAGAGGAGTGTGTTAGAGTATGGGAGTACTGGGGTTGGGGTTGGGGCTCCGTCTTTATCGGGCATGGTATACGGGTTTTGCCTCCACTCAAGTGCGAGGAAAATCTGGGTTTTGGAATCGTGCACCCTCTATTTGACAAACCAGAGTTCGCCATCGTCAACAGTGTCCGAATGAATGGCTTTGACAATGGATATGGCTGGAGCTCCAAAAATTCATCTTCTTCAACGTTATCGTTGCAGCTAACAACCAAAACCATAGCCGAAGTCTCTTGATTCAGACGCGGCATTTCATAGCACATGTATCTAATATTTAGGTACTCATTGTGGAGCATATTATATTACTTTTAAGACAGGTTTTTCAAGTGTTTGAATTCTGAGACCCATTTATGTAGCACCTTATGAGGGTTTACACGGTGCTGCGGCGCATTCAGCAGCCACTGCCAGAAACACCAGGGCAAATCCCTTCTCTTAGCGATAAGTGTCACTGGGGTTCTTTTACGTGCATTACACAACACGATAAGGGACCATAGGCTGTACGTCCCATCCGAAGGACGAAGCAATAATGGTGAAGTCTCTTGCCTAAGTGTCATGACCAGGACTCGAACCCTCACTCTGCTGATCAAAATCACCATAGCTTGAGTCCATTGCGCTTCGGACCGCTCGGCCACAACACCCACTAACAGTAGGGCTACCCAAAGCACGTGAACTGACAAATTAAATTTAAAATAACTTACAAATTCGTTAGCCATGTCGTTATAGCCTGTTTCAGCATTTAGATGACATTCTCCATCATTTGGAAGCACAATTCCAAGTAACTGAAAGAGAGAATCCCACAGAATTAAACAAGGAACAGTGCGCAGTGGAGGGTGACACCAGGTTTACCAGGTACAACCCTATTGTTCTCGGAAGAATGCGCTTGCGCACTCTCTAAATGTAAAAGAGTGAGCAATTCACACTTTCGCCCGAGTGGTGTCATTTTGGCCCTTTTGGGAGTAACACTCACTGTGCATCGCCCTTTTTAGTGAAATTGGAGCGAACTTTACCATGATTCAAGCTGAAAACACTCGTCTCTCACTCTAAAAAGAGTTGTCCGCCATAATGGCTCTTTGCAAGAGTGGTATGAAGAAAAATACTAGTGGTTTTTCACTCTTTTACATGTAGTGCAAGAAATGCCTGGTATGTCCTTCGCCACCTAACGCCCAAAAGTCTCCTATTGTACTTATTTTCGTAAACAAAAAAGGTATCAATGCAACCCGTAAAGAAGTGAAATTCATATATGGGCAGACACCATTTTATCATTGAAAATATTAAACAAAAATACTGTGCACATTGTGCTTGCTTGGATTGTTTCGTGCGATCGAAAAACCCAACGTAGGGTAAATTAGGGGTCTTCACATTATATGGTCTCAACTTTAACAGTATTTCAGATTGGAATATTTCTGTGGATGTTGGTTTTGGTATGAACTTTAAAAATAATGAACTAGCACCTTGTCTTTAAATAAAATAAAAACACTGAAAAATCACTTACCTTTCCGTCACCCGCAATGTGGAAAGCATCGTCGCTTGTGTAAACAACGATGTGTCTTGCTTTGGGCAGCCATCCTATTAATTCCTTTCAATCAATAACAAATGGAACCACTGTTAATGAAGTGTTCAGAAGGTACATAATTATAATACAGATGATCCTCGCGCGTTGGGCCGCGTGAAAGTGCGAGATTTTGTTTCCTTCACACATTTAAGCAATGCGAGAGGAACCCAGGAAACTTACACGTTATATTTAAATAGCCCTCTGACATAATTACAATAGCACACGTACATACTTTATTCATTTGATTGACGTCACCTACTTTGCATACTGTGATCTGCATGAGAGCATCAAGTCCGGCCTCGGGGCTGTCCACGTTTCCAGAGATTAACGTCTCCCTCACGTTTTCCTGATTGGACGGAGAAAAGGTAAACACAACTTTGTTATGAGGACATTTTAGGTATCGAAATTCCATGATTTTTTTCTAATAACACTTCGTTTTCTCGGTTGTCATTGACAGCATATTCTGTGGATTTTCTTTTGCTTTGAACTTTCAGACGTAATGGAGGAGTTCCAGCTTCTAAACTTGAAAGGACAACATAAGAGTAGCTAAATGAAAATGAATACAGACTGAGAGCACGATATCTGTGCAATTTCTCAATGAAGAAATTTTTGCATGCGGCCATCTTGGCTGTGTGGCAATTTGCAGCTTTCCCATTGGTCAATCTGCAGTTTGCCACACACCAATGTCACATCGTATTGCTTACACAGAGGGCGTACACAGCAGCCAAAGATGAAGTTCAACCTTCTCTTAGTTGTGTTTTTATGGCACTAAGTACACGATTCATTTGATCGGATGCGCTTTCTAAAGAAGATATTTTCAAACGGAATAATGTCGGGGACAACGGGACACTAGGTGACAGCAGACCTAACAGGTGGCGTGTCGTTGCCGACCGGTCTAGCGCACCGGACTCAAGCTCTGGTGTTTTCGATCAGCAGCAAGGCCGTATCTGAATCTGCGACTCCGGCTACGGCTGTTGCTGTGGACGTCCTATACTTCAACCCATGATGACGCGGCGATCCAGCCGTAGCCGTAGCCGCCAATTCCAACACGGCCTAATTTCGAGTAGCCTAACACTGTGTTCTTAAATAAGCAAGACACTTCACCGTTATTGCTTTCGGATTTGATGGAAAGCCGTATAGGTCCCCCTTATCGTTTACAGAAGGGGTTTTGTCCCAGTGTTTCTGGCAGTGGCTACAGTGCGATGCATCACTTTGTCAACCCTCACAAGGTGCTATAAATGGGTCTCATGGTTCAAAAACTTGGTATACCTGACATTAACTTAAAACGTTTCTGCTCCTCAGTTAACTCGGTCGATGGCGCAAATGCTTAGTACATGTAATATTGTCATAAGTTTCAGATTGCTTTTGTAGTTCTGATGACTATGTGTACAATTGTAAGTCTGCTGCCACCTAGCGTCCCCGAAAGACTCCCATTATTAATTACTTAGGCCGTATCCCAGTTAGCGGCTACGACTTAAGACTGCGGCTGTTGCTAAGGGTGTTGCTATAAGGACGTCCTGTACTTAGTATGATGACGCGGTGATTTAGCCGTAGCCGTATCTGTAGCCGTAGCCGCCAATTCGGACACGGCTTTAGTATTTCCTTACCGAAAACAAGTCCGTGTTTTCGTTCAAAGGAAGATGATTTCTGAAGTTGTAAGGTGGCTGACAATAAAGGCACGGCTCCAAAAGCCTGTTAAACAAACGCAAATGATTAATTTGTAGTGCAGTTCAAATAATTCTGTACCACTTCTTGTGTAAGAATTTACATAATCAGTATTTCTATTCTTTCTATCAAAATACACTGCTAAACGATATGGTGTGGTTGTTTTGCTTTTTCTCACTCATAGAAATGTAACTAAATCGAGGTACACTGCAAAAACTAGGGTGTTACATTGATTATCTTCGTATCTCGATTAGCGTGTACTGGCTGAGCAGTCAAGTGCATTGGACTCAAGCTCTGGTGTTTCTGTCGACAGAGTGCAGGTTTGAGTTCCGGTCTTCACACTTGTGTCCTGTAAGCAAGGCGCTTAACCATTATGACTTCAAACTTCAGACGTATATGTCCCGAGCGTTGTTCAATGCACGCAAATGAACACAGTTACACTTATCGCTAAAAGAGATTAAGTGGTTTGCCCCTGCGTTTCTGGCAGTGGCTGCCGTAGCAGCTTTAAACCCTTATAAGGTGCTACATTAATGGACCTCATAATTATAAAAAACAATTCAAAATCCTGTCTTAAAACAATATAATAAGCGCCTTGAGTATTCGTGAGACTTCGTTTGTATTATGATCACTATGTGACAACACCGACGTAGTGTTAGTTATCCCCATTGCTTTATCGTTGGTAAAATTAACACATGTCGGTTTTGTCACATAAGATACCAAGAAAATCAATTCAACAAAGGAAAATATAGTCTGGTGCCTTTATTTGAAATGAGATCATTGCAGATAAAGTTCTATTCTGTGACCCAAACTTATGTTGTGGAAGTACTATTCGTAGTATTTAAAACTTTGCTATCTGATAAGGTTTGCGGTAACATCGTGTACACGAAAGTAATCTCTCTATAAATGAGAGGTGGTTCTAAAAAGAGGTGTTGGTGTACCAACTCGAAGTTTTGATAAGTATGCGCTGATCATCTGAACAGCTTTCTCCTGAGGACGATTACGACTTACTGATTGAAACGTCGAGTAACGAAAAAGAGAGAGAAAGACAGGAAAGGAAAGAACAAGTTTGCATTTTCAAGTCTTCTTAATTGACCTTTTAACCATCTTTTCTCTGAGGTTTTAAGAGGTGTAATTAGTATGTAGTTTGTACTGTTTTTAATTGTTAAGTGCCCAAGATCATGTAATGTTCATTTCTCAACACAGTCAAACGTTCACAAAGGGCATGGATAACATTGATTAAACAGATGTGTTTTAACCAGGTTTTAAATCGGTAGGTAGTTTCATCCAGTTTATTAATTGTTGGCGAACTGTTCCAAAGTTGCACACTAGCGCTTTGAAATGAGCGAGAACCTTACAAGATCGTTATAATTGCCGGGAATGACAGAAGATATTTGTTTTGGGAACGTTGGTTTTTAGCTAATTGATACTGTTGAACTACATGTTGGGAATAAGCACGGACTGTACCATGATGACACTGATAATTTAACAATGAAATCGTAATTCAGACAGAAATAGTTGTCTGCACGGTTGGTACTGGTATGAACTTTACACTCAGTGGCTGAAAATTGAAACAATTTTTGCAAATAATCCTGTACTTAAACTTCAATCAACCAAACCAGTTATTGAATCCAACACTTACCTACTTGGAGTAGTATTTACAAAGGGCGATAATGTTTTCTCGACAAAGGAGCCAAAACCGAGTCGAAAATTTCTCGTAATGTTCCCCATCTCTAGTGCTATAAAACAAAAATAAATAAATCTAAAAATAAAAAACGTTCAGAACCAAAAACACTTTTAAAGATATATGATCCGTTCTCAAGCCGATATTACCTTAAATAATGAATCCAAATGTTGAATTGCATGCTTTGTTTGCATGATGACCAAAGTTATTAACTTTCAAATGAGATAGCGAACGAAAAATTCAATCAAGGAATAAAGACAGAGTAATTAATTTAGAAAGGGATTTTTTGTTTGGAGCACAATTAAGTAAACTCTGCGCGCTGCCTATTCAATTTCAGCTGGGTGTCTTTAATTGCGACACAGACACGCGAAATGTCGTTTTATAGCTGACTTCTGGGTACCAGCAGCGGGCATGGGCGTCGTACACGAATTCTCGTGGGGTGGTTTGCCATGATAATCGTTTCAAAAACAACATTTTGTAGCCATCTTTCCGAGGTCAAAACGCGATTTATTAATTTCATTCGTTCCAAAATAGCATGCTCTTTTAAATTTCGTTCGCTGGAATCAGTTCATGTTCAAGGTAAAATCGGAGCACGGATCATTTTAAACAGGATTATGGTCTGCTCAACAATCATTCGGGTCAAACTGACTAAAAGCGGGTCATCAGAAACATAATTTGCATAATGATCATGTACCCATGGTTCACACTCAAAGTATTTTGGAAAAATGGCGTTCAAATGATTTTCGCCCTATTGAAGGATTCCGAATCCGAGTTCATAGATAAACAACAAAATTATAATAATAATATTAAAATAAAATAAAAAAATTGTTCAGCTCAACAATGCGGATCAAACTGACTTTAAATGGGGTCAGGTCACATTGGATCTTGAATTAAGGTCAACGTTCAGTACCTAATGTATTGGCTAGCTCCTTGAGATTTTCTAAATCATCCAGCATGGATTTGCTTAAATCCATGACGTAATAGAGGTCCACTGGATAATCCTTGGACTGCCGTACAGATACACTCAGATTCACTGTTTCCCCTGTAAAGTGACAGACAGAAATGTAATATTTAAATTAGTACTAGTTTGGCACGAGGTTGCACCTGTTATCGTTTTACTTTGATTGCTTTCATGTGGAAATTGGGGCCAATAGGATGAAGTCAGTACTAATCCACATTAGAGTCAGGTTGACCCGCCACACATCAGTACTGAGTCAGATATGGGTCAGTTCTGACTGGCATCAGGGTCAATCTCTGACTTGGTCAGGGGTCAGTGAGTAGCATTAGGGTCTGTACTGACCCTTGATCTCTGTCCCATATAAACGTTTTTCATGCCGAGGGTCAGTGTACTGAATGGCGGCTGTACATGTACTTCACAAAAGTAGATCTTATTTGAGGTCATATTATCTCAAGGTCAAACCTACCAGGTCGTAGTTTAAGTCTGATTTTCTGGGGAGCAACTTGAACGGCATCTCCTAAGTTTGAATCTGCATCCCTTAGCTCTTCATTCTATAAATAGATATGAATAATTAATTGGAGTCATCGGGCACGGTACACATTAGCAAAATTAAAGTAATTCATATTTCTGGTAATGAAGTCAAAGAACCCTAAAAAGTGCCTCTCTCACTGTAACCTGTTAACCTGAAGACACCTGAAGCAATCCCTTTCAAGCTCCGGTCCAGGGTGGGATTCGAACCATGATCCACAGAGATAGGCAGGTAGAGAAACCACTAGGCCAACTTGGTCCCCCCAGGAACATAACAGATAATCTTGAGTATCTCAAAATGTGCATTGTTACCAAAACTATTTATATTGGGAAAATAATGTATATGATTGTTGTACGAGAATCTCAGAGGGTTTTAAACTTGATTCCTGGTCTTTGTAATAATGCCCCATAGGGTCCAACATAGAGAAAGACTTGGATATTGTGAATTAACTTGGACCTAAAATAACTAATAAAATACAGAGATACAATCAACCATACCAACCTGTTCTATTATGACATTGCTGACTGGGTAGGTAATATTGAGGCATGTTTTGTTGATTAAATTCTGAATTAGATCACATCTTAGAAAGCCAGTATCTTCTGTATAACCCTGAAAAGAATCAAAGATTGTGGCAAGTATTTAAACTAGGTACCGGAGTCAGGTGAGGGTGAAGGAATCCAAACATTGTATTTACTTTATTGACTAACACGCTCTCGGTCTTACAATGTGTCCTAAATTTTTAAAGTTTACAATCGACAGTTATTTAAGAAACTGAATGTTAAAACAGTAGGTCAATGTTTTCGACCTTACTCCATGCACGGACAAAGGAAATGTGACGTGTGAATTAACTTGAACCTACAGTTAAAAATTTTTTTAACAAAATAATAATAACAACCAAAACAAAATGCTCACAAATAAAGATCCGAATATTCCACAAACTAGTTCTATTCTGACAATGCAGTTGTCTCAATGGAAGAATTTCGGAAATCCGAGATCGAAGAGGTTAGCAGTTATGACCTTGACAGGAAATAAAAGTCACTATTTGCTATTGTTTGATCAACACTATATGGTTTCTGGTAAACCACTGCAGTCATTATTATGGGCAAGCAGAATAAAAAATAAAATATAACTTATAGTTTAACAAAAACAAAAAGACATGACCAACCTTATCTGAAATGGATAGCGGTAACATTGGTGTTCTCAAACGGGAAGTGAACCAGTGACCCCTGGTTCTTAAAAACCCTCCATAAACATGTTACATTTGAAAATAGGAAAAACGTTCCCTTGACAGGCTAGACTTGTTCGTTTAGAAAGCTTTTTTCGAACTGGAAGTTTAACAAATATCCACATCAAAAAGGTATTAACACAGAGCAAGTTCGATCAAGGACCAATGGTTAACTCGTGGTTGGTTCGTGACGTACGTTGCGCATGCACACTGGAGACATAACAACATTTTAACATGGGAGACTTGATAAAGCATTGCATGTGTGACAGGGTATAGACAACGCTTGTGTTTATGTTAGAGTTAATTGTACCTTTCCAATGTTCGCATTTCCCCCTGACCCTATTCTAGCATCCCTTTGGTAAACTTCTTAGAAATTCTTTGTAATAAACAATGAACCCTCTTGTGTAGTTCTTAGTAATCCACCCTTTCAGATAGCTGCCTGCAGCGCAACGGGAACATCACATTTGTGAGTTCTCATAAAGTATTATTCAATATTACATGTGTCTTTTATACTACGTTTTGTCTGCTTCGAGTTATTACTGCTATGGACTCGGTTAGCTTAATCTTTGTTTTATATTTCGTTGTTTAATTGTTTGATCATTTTGACTCATAGTATTTCTGTTCTTTGGAATTTCATTTTTTAAAAGTCGTATTTTAAAAGATTTGACTCTCTACCAGGAAATCCTAGTTACGATTTCATCAATATCATCGTTGAAGAATTATATTCTAATCACTTGTTTCTTTTTATTGTTTTATTTACATAGGTTTCAAAGCCGTTTTGACGTTAATCTGTAACTTGCTTTGGCACTGTTGTTTTGGTCTTGATTTAGATTTTACTGTGTTTTAATCTTGGTTTAGTTTTGACTGTGTTTTAATCTTGGTTTAGTTTTGACTGTGTTTTAATCTTGGTTTAGTTTTGACTGTGTTTTAATCTTGGTTTAGTTTTGACTGTGTTTTAATCTTGGTTTAGTTTTGACTGTGTTTTAATCTTGGTTTAGTTTTGACTGTGTTTTAATCTTGGTTTAGTTTTTACTGTGTTTTGGTATTGGTTCTGTTGTTACTGGTTTTCCTTGATCAAATTTAGGTTTCAAAAAGATAATTTCTAGGTTTAGGTTCATCGTTTATTTTCAGGTTTAGATTCATCTACTTCTTGCATTTCTTTTCCTCTCGTCTTGACCTATTTCGATCCTTATATTATTTGATTGTTTTCTTAAGTGAGGCCTTTCTTTCAAGGTTTGGTCCATTTTTCACAAGCTTATAAAACCCTTACGTACAGAGAGTGCGACCTTGTGACCTAAACTTGTGCATAAGGCGAATAAGACATCACGTTCTTACAAACACGGACCGCCATTTTGAAAAGTCGGCCTAGCCTTGAGTATCACAATATATAACTGGGTTTGCAAACCATTTTGTAAATAATTGTATTATTATTTGTGTTTAATGTAGAATATGTGTACTTTTTGATTGATTATGTCGAGTGGTGTTCTCGGCCAATGACGTCACGAGAGATGTGTCCTCAGATTTCCCTGTCATTCATGCATGTAGCTATTTCATTTGGTGTCTCAAAGCCCATGTCCCTGCGTAGTATGTCCACACACTTTTTGTTTTGGGTAAACAAGTGATTTCTCAGTGATGGTGAATTATTTTGATTGCATCGTTGTATGTATTTTGCAGTGAAGGCCGCCTATACCTTTGCCATCCAAGGTTTGCAAAAATCACGGCTGTGACGACGCAATAGAAAGGTATACAAAGTGAATGGAAACTAGACTGCTCCGAAGTTCACCAAGGGAGTCGTAGTTTTAACCCTAGCACGAGTAAAAGCACTTAATAAATATTTTACAACACCCAATACATACATTGTGCCTAGGCCTACGAAACTGCCGTTGCTATGGGTTTAGTACATTAGTTGACATGGGTTTAGTACATTGGTTGCTAATGGATTGTGCATTGGTAGCTACGGGTATGGTACAATGGTTGCTGTGGGATAGCACTTTGGTTGCTACCGGTATAGCGTGTCGTTCGCACGGCTTTCTACTGAAAATAAGGCATATCATGTGACGCGCTCTGAACCAATCAAAAGGCAGAATCTCTGAAAGGGGGTAATAACTCACTAACCTGCTGTGCGCACCAGCCACATGTCGGATCAATGGCAATACAGTCCCCGCAAGTCCTTCCTCCAGTACATACATTATCTTCCAATTCAGATGGCTCTATGGGTACTGTATCTGTTACTGTTTGATAAACACATATTCAGTATTCGAATCGTTGTAGTATCTTTCAAACTGTTGGAGGCTGTAACGGGAAAGCCCCGAGAGTCAATCTTGTGTATCTAGATACCAGTGGGCCCAATTTTATAGATCTGCTAGAGTATCGGTAGTTAAGCACAACAAACGTTACTTAACAGAATATTGTTACCAACAAAAATACCGTAGGCCTACCACACGTCACGACTTTGATTGGTTTCTTGCTTGGTTTTGCTTAGAAGATTTTTTTAACAGATCTCGATTCTGCATAAAAATGTTAATGGCCTGACGTTTCGACCCTAGCAGAGTCTTTTTCATGTCAGTCTTTGAGAAAGACTCTGCTAGGGTCGAAACGTCAGGCCGTTAACAATTTCTTTGCATTTATAACACAGGTCCTTTTGGTTGGTAAGCAGTTTACAAAGGCTTATTATATTTTCTCATTTAGATATACATCAACAGGGATCAAAATATTGCCCTCCAGTCTCAGTTACATTAAAGGGGCTGCGTCGTCGTTATAATTATAGCAGTAAATGGAATAACCCGGTTACTACGTGCGCGTGCCCCCTGCGGTCACGTCACAGTTTGACAAAAACGGCACCCTTTTTGATTTTACCGCAAGCGAGCACGCGTGCAGTATCTGGGTGAGAGTTCATCTTTCCATGTACAGCCACAGCCCCGCTATGATCATGACGACACAGCCACCTTTAACTTGAATGTGCTGAGAAAACAAACGGCTTCATTTTGATAAAGTTTTTACACTCCTTAAATGCCACAGTAGCGGAACTTATGTCAAACAAGATGAAACTTGAACTACATGGCGTAGTTCACGATCCATCTGAGATTTATAATATTTTTATTAGATGTAATGGGAGACTTTTGATGATACTAGGAGGCAGCTTTAAGCTAGGTATATCCATTGTTCTCGGAAATGTGTGCACGCTCATGGCTACGACTTATGTGTGGCATTAAGTCAAACACCACCACATTTATTTTTTTGCATGTGCCCTTGAGTAGGGTTGACCAAACAATGCTTTGTTTCAAGAATCTCGTTTGCCTATATACAATTGCCTCCATGGGAGGTGTGACGTGTTTGGTGCTTCTTCCATCAAATCTTTTCTTAGTAATCTTTAAAGATGTTCGAGCCGATTAGTTTACTTCCTTCCCATATTAAGTACGTGTAGTCTATGTTTCAGTTTTTGTTTTGTTTTTCTTTTCTGGTTATTGATGTGGATCTTATTTATTCATGTATGTCTTTTTTTAATGGTTGATTTGCTTATTGTGGTATAATATGTGTATTTATACATGGATCATTACTTTTTAATTCTATATAATTTTACTTTATATAGTTTTTTACATTTTTGTTGTATGAGCCATAATTAAAAGGAAACGACACTTCCCCGTTTCATGTTTGTATAAATGACAATCCATCATATGTTTGTTTTTATTCCAAGGCGATGCAGCATGTAATTTTCTTGACGGTTACACAATCTGATCCTAATTGAGTGAAAACAGCCTTGTTCTTTTCCACAGGGAGTTTGTACACATTATCGGGATTTTATAACCACCCTTGTCCCTTGTCTTTGACTACTTGACTACTTACCTTGTGAACAACACTGTGTTGACAGAAGAACAAGTACCATACAAGTGGAAAGAAGATAGTGTCTTTGTTGAGTATGGCAACCCATACTTAAAACTCAAAACTTGCCAAGGTTCTGTCAAAAAAATTAAATGTACATGTATATAAAACATAAAATTCATCAGTTAACAATATTTGTTTGCTTAAACTTACTTGATAAAAACCAGCTACCGAAAAAAAACCTAAGTAGTCTGTCTTCGTTAATTTTTCCCGATACGTACATCTTAGTCTTGTACCCTTTGGACACCAACTATTTCAGATAAGAAAAGGGTGAAGGATATTTCAGGGATTTTGTGTACGTTCACAAGTTTGCTCCGATTGCAGCAATCAAAATACGAAACGATGGTTTGAAGAGTCGTCAAATGCTATTTTCTTAGACTTTGGCTATATATTACAGAAGCTTTTTTTGAACGACATCATCACTAAGCTTTCAGAGTAAAACTAAGCATTATTTTGTTCCAGATATTTACAAATACTGTACTTTGTCTATTCCGAGTCGGTTTTTTCCAGATCTTTTTATAGATCGAAAACAAATCCTTACTTTCTGTTTAATACTTTGCTTTCTGTTTCGTTGTTTACCTCAGATTGACTTGTGTGTGCGGTGACGGCCTATAGAATTGTAGGATTGTTGTTGTTAATGGTGGAGGTGTTTTTTTGTTTTGTTTGTTTGTTTGTTTGTTTTTTTTAAACACATAATTGTTTAGATGAATCCTTTGTAGAGTTTTCAATGTCTTTTTGTTTTAAGATACTAGAATAAACAACAGTTACATTTTCCTTCTAGTCGGAATGGAGGTCGTGTGTGTGGCATACCTCATCTAATGATCCATATAGCATTACTTTAATCTGCTTAGTATTCCACATCTGCAATTTCAATACGATAAAAACTTAAATCGAATCTACTTTTTGGCACAAGTTGCGGTGCCACTGACATCTTCCTTCTAGGGGTAATGCACTGATTCGTCAAGGGAACTCACTGGTGAGGACAGTCCGTAGAAACACCTCAGAACAACTCTTAACATGCCCATTGTTATATGGATAGTACTTTTAAAATACACTGTTCTTTCCAAATTATTTACAATCCCTCTCTTTTCAATAAATCCATCGCCCAACTAAACTGAGAAATTTTGGTGGGCACCGTTTAGTAAAAACAACGGTTTTTTTCCCCTTTTTTTTCGAAATTTGTTGCACATTTAACTGTGCGATAATTGGGAAGGGTCATTTTGATTGCAGCAATAGAAAAAAAATAAGCAACAGTGATTTGGACGATCTTCAAATGCTTTTTTATCAACGTTGACAGTATTTTTCTGAAACTGGTACTGGTATATGAACTTTAAAAAGAGTTAGTTTCATAATGAATTTAAGAACTGACATTACAGATTTACTTTTTGATCAACAATCCTGTACTTTAATCGATAAAGAACCCCGCTGTTCCCGCATGCTATGATAAAGAAAGGCACATACGATGTTCCATAATACCTGTCGATACCATCAAGAGTTCACCCCTCAGTTCACTAAACAAACAATAAATGTATTCTCGAATGGATTCTTGCATTTAAAAACAAAGAACATGCTCAGTTATTATTGGGGGAAAGTTATTTAAATTATTAGTTGAAAGTTCACTGATTGTAACTGTGTTACAACGATCTTTTTGACCGTACATGTGGAGCTAGAATTTGAAACATTGCATGGTTCTTCTCTTCTTCTTCTTTTTTGAACTAAACGTTTTGGCAAATTCTAATGGTTCTAAAACTAACTGGTGTTCGTGTACCAACTAAACGGTTCGTTATATACCATGCTCTAATTCTCCCGTGAAGGCATTTGGAACATCGAAACGACAAGTTATAACATCACTGGACTCACCAGTTCTCTCTGACAACTCAGCTAGATACTGACATGACAACCATTAGTTTGGTATCTAGAACAAGGAAGTTGAAGGAATTCTGTACAGACTTCATAATCGTTAGAAATTTTTGTGGTATTGTTTTCCCACACAAAGGGATATTCTTGGGTGAAGCCCATATATATATATATTTATCCAGTGCGGATCTAAAAGAGGAAGCTTAGCTGTGAATGCATTTCGTGGTTTTTAAGTTATACTTAACTAATTTTAATTTTGACTTCCTTGTCTTTTCTATCTGTTCTACCTCATTAACTAAGGCTTGTAATAGTGTGAACTATTGCTGAGGAACGTGTACAACCAAGGCTGTACATTTCGGAATTGAATTGTTATTTAACCGAGCCTTGATTATTCTTAAAATGGCCGAATGTAGAACACCACTGGCACGTTCAGCTACAGACTGACAGTTACTTCTTTTCGGAAAAGCTGAACATGGTCTACGATTGTCACCGTAGAGAACTTATGTCCTAACTAAAAGTAGTTCAAATAAATGTTATTTGAATTGATTTGAAGAAGAAAAAAAACCCATAATATGAAACTGACACTATTTTGACTCGAATTCGAAGCAGGATACCCATTTGTTTTATAGCCATGTCAACCGTACACATACATACATACATATAGCATTAATGCGTCTTTTATCACAATATAAATTGGTTAATTCAAATCGGTGAAACGATGAACGCTGTAAAGCAAAAACCCAGCACAAAACTCACCGATATCTGAAAGGTTCCACCAATATGAATGTGTTGCTGAAGTATACCTCCGTAAAACGAGATACCACCGTGTCTTTTAGCAGATCACCTCGCCGGGCCTTCCTGTCTCATCCGCCCGTGATATTTCTCCCTGTATCTGATACTCCTGTTTGAGGATTCTCGTACAACTCAGGTTCACGAAGAAATCGCTATTACAGTCAGCAGTGTGTACCTAATGCATGTACATGTACATATAAATGTATTCTACACGCACAATACTTTGTTCTTGTGCATATTACAGTAGACTTACAGTTACGAAAAATAATTATTGTAGCCCTACATCTTTCACCAGCTGCTAGTTCTGCCCACGTTACTCAAAAGCTGCGCCATCGTGAACAAAACATACCGGTGAGTGGACGTGTGTGTCTGTTCAATACATTATATACAATTCCGGTTCCAGTTTCACAGGAAATTGACATTAGTTTTTCCATCCACTCGGCGTGTTGAGCTCGATACGCCAATGGTCGGATACCATCCAATTCCATTATTCCCTCCTAACACTGTGACGTTTTTTCTTTTTTTTTTTTTTTTTTTTTTTTTTTTTTTTCGTCCTTCTTTAGTTCAATCACCTATCGGTCAAATTAACCAATAAATAAACAATGTAGAACTTATGTTTTATTGCTGATCATTGCTGAAATTCATCTCCATGGAATATCCTGTCCTTAAAGTGGTTATTTTTAAAAGATTAAGACGGCTCTTATCTCTTAGATCAACAGTGAAAAGCTTTAAAGTCATATGTCTTGGGTGCTAACTCTTAGAGAACACTCAAGATCCACTGGTCAAGTCTCAAGTCATCAGGAACAAACATCATGTCATTAAAAGCAGATCCTAAGTCTTTTAAGTTAAGTCCTAGTTTAAGTTTCAAATCCTTAAGGTCAAGTCTCAGATCCTTTAAAGGCAAGTCTAAGATCAAGCCTGAAATCCTTAAGGGCAAGTCATAAGTCTATAAAGGCTGGTCTCAGATCAAGTCTTAAATACTGAAGGGAAAGTCTGAAGCCCTTAAAAAGGCAGGTCTCAGATCAAGTCTCATATACTGAAGGGAAACTGAAGCCTTTAAAGGCAGGTCTCAGATCAAGTCTCAAATTCTTAGGGCAAGTCTCAAGTCAACTTTCAAATCCTTAAGGTCAAGGGCAAATATCATGTCCTTAGAAGCAGATCCGAAGTCTTTTAAGTCAAGTCTCAGATGGCAAGTCTCAAACTGTCAAGTCTAAGATCCCTAAAGGCAAGTCTCAAATCAAAACTCACATTTTTAAGGACAAGTCTGAAACCCTTACAGGCAAGTCTAAATCCTTAGACTCTGAAGTGTCTTTAAAGGCGTGTCTTAAGTCAAGTCTCGAATTCTTTATCATATAGAAAAGTCTCAAGTCAAGTCTCAAAGGGCAAGTCTTAATTCCATGAAATTAAGTAATTGAAGCACAAGGTCAAACCCAGAAGACAAAAACAATCATAATATAGTCATTCAATCTTCCGTGTAAAGCCATATGATGTTTTCATTCGTTCATTAAACTCAATTCACGCCTTGAAACTAAATTCTCTGAGGGAACAGTTTACACAAGGAAATGAGACTTTAACAAAACAATAATGGTATTATAGGTTTTCCCTGTCAGTTTCAGCAAAAACTAATTCAGTTTCATTAACACGCATTTAAATTCAAGCTTGTTTCCCTATAATTCATTCAAACTAGGGTTTCTTTTTAGATACTGTTGCATTCGATTTCGTTGTTGTGCACTCATAACTTCGTTGTTCTCAATCAGGTTTGTTTCAGTCATTCTTTTTCATTTCTAGACATTAATTAAGACTATTCACCATTCTTCAGTTGAATTTGCACAACCTATTCACAGTTGATGACATTGAATGGTTGACCATCAGCCTCTTGCTGCTGGCGAAATTAAATGCTCTTTGCGACCTAATGAATGTGAATGCTCTTATTTGACAAGTGAATGTTAAAATGTTGAAATTGAATTACTCATTTGACTGTTGAATGCTGGTGTAATGGAGCGGTCAATTTCAAAAGGAATTGAATGAGCCGGGTACTCAATTTAACGATTTTGTTTTTAATTGGCCGGGAAAACCTATATTAACTGATCAGACGTTCAGTGCCCGCATTCTGAATAATGCAGCTTAAAGTGGCCGACTGCAACTTAAAGTAGTAGTACTGGGTGTGTGATTAAATGATTCCCTCGCCCCATTTTTAAAACACTTTATCTGATGCAATGGTGGACACTGTAAAAACTGTCATTGACTCACAGCCATGTGTGAGTCAGATACTTCGGGGACTGTGGTTGCACTTTCTAGACTTCAGTTCTTATTAATTGATTGATTTATAGATTGATTTCAGGTTGATTATAAAATGGAGTGACTGAGCTTAAAATTCCAAACATCAACAAGGCAAACAAAAAGTCAGATTGAATATAAATTGTTATTTTTATTTTTATTTTTATTTTTTTTAAAGTTTTTATTGCAGCATTTCACCTCGAATAAGATAATATATCCCAGGACGTAGCTAATTCAATTCAAGGGCCCGTTAAATTAAGTTTTATTTATTTATTTATTTTTTTTTTTTACATTAGTTAAGCTTTTAAATTTCACGATCAATAACCGATAATTGCCGATCATTTGCATTGTGTTCTATAGTTATAACAAACTAATTTTTCGATCGGTTAATTAATTTTTATTTCTACATTTAAATTCTGTTTGAGGGTAGGAAAGCCACATAGCTGGGCACCATGTACGCCGATCTTAACGTAATTACATTAATAAGAAGTACGATCACAATCTAAAAAAATAAAAATATATATAAACTACTTTTTTAAATTAATTGGGGTGAGCAAAGAAAATTTGGCTGATGCCGGTCTCGAACCTGCGACCTCTCGAATACCGTACTATTTGTTTTAATATATAAATTAATTAACACTGGTATGATAAACCCCTGCCCCCTCTCCCTCCCAAGCTTTTCTGCCAGACACTTGGATGCCATAGTTGGGGCTTTTTATTTTACGGGCCCTTGGAATAGCGCCCTCCTTTATGTTCCAATAATTATGGAAGTGGGCGTGTTTAGGCATGGATCCACTTATAAATAATTCTTTTGCAACCAAGCTTCAACTTACAACTCTGATGTAATGTGAGATAAAACAAACAACACACGAAACCCCAACAAACAAAAAAACATAAAAACTGGTCAAAGAGATCATCTCAGATAAAATCACAAGTTGTCTGTGTTACCCTTTTTTACTCCCCTCGAACCACCCACCCCTAACATGGTGGGAGGATTTGACTCGTTTTTTCTTTTTGTGTGTGACATAACGCGCAGATCTGAAGGTATGTCGCAATTATCAACAGAGGGCGCTAATTCGTTGGACCGGTGTATCATAGGGGTGTACCATAGACTCCTACAGCAACTTATGCTAAAATGCTAAATATTCAAAAATATTCAAAAATAATATTTAAAGGTCTCTTAGCCTGTAGAAAACAAATCATATATATTTGAACGGCATTTTTCTTTTCAATTTTTGGCAGTTTAGCCGTTGAGAATAACTGGTAGGCTGATCCAAAATAAAAAACAGCTCTGCTGAACGAGTAAATTGGACAGTCTCCATCTTGGAAAAAAATAACCCTACACTGTTTAGCAAAATAGGGTCATTTTTAGAAGGCCAGTCTACCCAAAATGCTCCAGGCTGAAAGTCAACAACCCCAGGGGAACATTGTGGGACAATTTTTCAACAATCCATAAAATCAAGGACCTTCAAATCTTTGATTTACAGAAAAAGCTGAGGATTTACATTTTATTAATGAGGCTCGGTGCATGAATTTCTCAATATTTAGTGTATTGCATTCAAGGGATTTTGTCCCAGGTGGTGTGTGTCCGCCGTAAGGTAAATTAGCATGAGCTGAAGGGTGTTGAGTCAAAAGAGGGCGCTTTCAGATGAAACTTCTACACAATTCGCCGTATGTATAATGGGGCACAGAATCACACGTGACAAGCAAAGAATTAAAAGTACAGTGTTTTTATGGAGTCAAAAATTGTGGTAAGCAACCTGACTATCCACATGATTTTTTACCCCTTCAACTTGTTTAATGATTCCTGAAATTTATACATCCTAAATTTAAAATGACAAGCCTGCATGATTATTTTCTACACGAAAGGTTGGAAATAAAAAAAACGAGTGTCTGAAATTCAAGCAGACCATCTCCCACGGGAAATTACCATTAATAAAGGCAGCAAGTTTGCCCGTCCGTTGTTTAGTCTCGTAAATTTTAACTGATTACTCACATCGGCTAGGTTTACACGACCGTTATTGTTTATTGTATGACAGTAAATTGAGCGACAAAGGCCTGTGACTTTTCATCAGCAAGCCTTCATTCCAAGTGCAAGCCGTCATCTGTCACCTGTCATCGGTAGGCTACCCCCAGACGACGGCGCAGCTCGCTCTTAGCCCAACCGTACGTGGTCGATTTATACAATAAATCTTCATTTTTTCTCATAATAAGTCGGCATTAAAAAAAATCCAGGAGTACAGAGTTTTGTTTTAGTCACACAAGATTGGTAGGTGACAAATTGATACTTTTGTGTGTGAAGAAAAGGCACACAGCATGCAGCCAACTTGATAATGAAGGGAGATTGACTTTTAGTCTTGTTTTGGTTTTGTCCCCTCTTCCTTTAAACCAAACTGAAATTAGACTGGCAAAATAGTCTGACCCTCTTATGAGGGATGAAAATCAGCATCGATTATTGCTATTGCACACAGGGGCAAAGATGGCGGGAGAATACAAACAATATAGTTTTGGAGGCATGTGTTTTCCTATAACTTTCAAGCATGTTTCACTTCGTAATAGAGTCAGATTCGCAGCAAAAATAATAACAAATTCTAGTGCACGAGGGGACCAACTTAATTACATAGAGAAATTAATTTCTAACAAGTTATGCTTCGTTTGGGAGGGTTCGAATCAGTTGGAAGCTGGAGTGCCCGGTAACGCTTCGCTTCGTTTGCCGGGTTATCATAATATTCCAAGAACAGATTAACGTAATGTCAGCTCAGGGCTTAATTTCATAGAGCTGCATATAAAAAAAAATATTAAAAAAGTAGCTAAGCATAACAAAAGTATGCTTACCAGAGTACGGTTGCCAGCCAAAATAACATGTCACATACATCATCTGGGACTGGTATTCTGCTGATTTGTGTTTTGCAGAAATTTGTTAAGCAATATTTTCTGCTTAAGCACCTCTATGAAATTACAGGTTAGTTTCTTATATCTTAGAGTTTTCAATATTTTCTATCATTTCCTCCAAACGGTAGTGTTGTTGTGGACAGTCCATTACATTCCTGCCAACTCTTATTTCTTGCCTTGCTCTTCTTCAGCGGGAACGTTTACACGCGGATAAATTTAACTACGTACTACAGCTCTTCAGCCTAAGCATGTCAACATTGGCTTTTAGATTTACATTGAAACATAAAAGTGTAAACCTAACAGCTAATTTTAACTGGGATAGGCATATTAATAATAATAGAGCTACTGCCTGCTCCGATTCACGCCCGCCGCGATTTTTTTTAATTTTTTTTTAAATTTTTTTTTACACTTCCAACCCAACGCACAACGCACAACGCACAGGCTTGTTCCATTTAACTAGTGTGCTGACTTGGAGGTTCATTATTCTTTTTTTCACTAGAGGTGAGGGGATACGGGGTGCATTGCTTTTCAGTGGGTGGTCCAGGGGCCATGTTTTTTAATCAATTACATCGACCTAGATTTTTTTTCAAGGAGCACTGAAAATTTGTGGGGGCACTACCCACCAGACACCCAACCCCGGTGGCTATGCCACAGTTCCGTCATGTAGACCACAAAAGGGCTGAATGGTATTTAGTATTAGGCTATGCCACTTTGAGTTGCACTTGCAGTTGGCCAATTTAAGCTATAATTTTTGTCTTATAAAATGCAGGCAGTGGAAGTCTGAATATTACCAATAATAACCTTCGTTTTCATTTTAGTGTATATATCATTCCCTTGTGTACGCGGTTCTTTCGAAGAACTCTGCAGCAAGGCGTTGTTTGATTCAGGGTGAGAGAAGACTAGTAGCAAGTTTAGTCATAATGCTAACTCTCCTGGGCGCTCGGTAGAATTGCATTATGTTGATATAAACGTGATGTGATATTCCGAAGCCACGCTGACTTGTGAAGAAAAGGCCATAATACAGCTACTGCGCGGACTGTATTACATGTTTGAGTTACATTGAGCGCATGCATGAGTATTTCATGCTCAACTGTACCGCACCTGGGCCCCAGTGCCGTTATTATGTTAACGGCAAAAGCAAAACGTGGAGCATAACATAATAAATCATGTAGGATTTCGGGACCAAATTGTTGAGTTTTTGCCTTCTGAGTCAAACTGAAAGTGGTAAAATGTTGAAGACTTTTCTATTCAATGACGAATTGATCTAACGGACTTGACTTGAAACTTGCCTTTACAATAAAGGATTTAAGACTTGAGACGTGCCTTTGAGACTTGAGACGTGCCTTTAAGGGCTTGAACTTTAACTTGAGACTTGACCTTAATGATTTGAGATTTGCGACGAGACTTGCTTTTAAGGACTAAAGACTTGCACTTACTGGCTTGTAAACTGTAAATTGATCCGAGACTAGCCTATAAAACAAACGGTTTGAGACTTGACCTTACACCTGTCCTTAATAATTTGAGACTTGACTTGAGACTTGTCTTTAAGGACTTGAGACTTGCACTTAGACTTGACTTGCGACTTGCCTAGAAATACAAAGTATTTGAGACTTGACCTTAGACTTGATATAAAGTCTTGAGACTTGACTTTAGGCATGCAATTTGCTCTTTATTACTTAGAGACTTGACCAGTGGAACCCTACATTTCTAGTCCATGCTCTATGCCGAGTTAGCACCTATAGGACGTAAAGACTGAAGTTCAACACAGTTGTGTAATTATTGAAAAGCCCGGCGTCTTATTATAAAATAAATAACAATAATAGCAACCATATAAAATTATTTTCACATAAATCAAGTTGGCGATATATTTTAACGACAGGTTTTTTCAGTTAACGATTTACCCTAGCCTGATCACGAACTTCAAAATAAAGGAAATGTTTAATCGTCGGATGTCTTAGTTTTTGTAAATGTCACAGTATCATGAGGGAGTTGAGGAATTAGGTATCCGACCATTGCTGTAAAGCCCAATAGGCTATAGGGGTTGGTCATGCATAAACATGTACACATACAGACTGAAGGAGGTGGAAGAGCCCGTGGATTGCCAGTTCTCCGCACACGCACACACGCATACGACAGTTCATCTTATGATGCGCACAATGATCAAGACAATCGACAACAGCTGATGTTCATAATACACAGGCTTACGTCAAAGAACACACTTTTGATTTAATCAACAGAAATATCTCCAACCCTAAGTGTGTGGAGAAAAAATATCCCGTTTCCTGTAAAATAGGGGCCGGAATTTTGTTTAATGTATTTAGCACACACTGCCGGTGTGTTTTGTCCATGGAGGCACAGCTTTCCAGTATTTGAACGGGACTAACAGCTGACGAAAGATGTACAGTAGGTTTTATTAACTGAAGGTCTACTGTACAAGAACAGCGTATTGTGCGTGTAGTGTAGATGTACATGTACATGCATTAGATACAAGCTGCTGATTATAATTGCGATTTCTGTGTGTACCTGAATTTTACGAGAATCCTCCAGGAGTACCGAGCAACCGGGAGGAATATCAACGGGCGGATGAGACAGAGAGGCCCGGTGAGGTGACTGCTGAAAGACACAGGTGTATTCCGTTATATTGAGGTATTCTTCAACATCACATCCATACTGACAACTATCGGTGAGTTTTATAATGGGGTTTTCCCCTCTAGTCGTAGGAAAACACTGATTTGGAAATTAACCATTTTGTACTGTGTTACGGTCGCCGTGGCTATAAATTATTGGCAACACTCTTCGAAATACAAGTCAAAATATTATAAAATGTACATTTTATATCTTATATTGGATCTTTGAGTTAAGGGATACCCAGTCCTTGCTCTAGCTCTAAGTCGAAGGTCGGACACGATGAATAATCTATACACACAAGAGTGATATTTGTATAGATTATGTTCGGCTTTTCTTTCAATTGGGTGAAGGGTCCGCGTCTATACATGGCTCCCTAGGGGATAACATTATGTTTCGCAACAAAATTTGAAAGGATGTGGGAAAGACTGTTCTTCAAGGGATATCGTACTTCTGGGTGGAAATGGGAAGCGTGCTTCAGTTTGTGTCCCTTTATTGCCTTGGCCTAATTTCATAGAACTCACTGTTATTATAAGCACAAGAATTTGCTTAACACAGAAAAAATTGGTTGAGAGACATAGTTTACCAGCTAAATAACCATGTGATTATTTCATATTTGTTGTGAGGGGTTCCCTGCTAATATGTATACTTAGCAGAAATGTTTTCCGAACACTGTTTTCTGCTTAAATATGAAATTTGGCCCATGTCAGATTACAGTAATTATCACTTAGGCCTATCAGCAGAACAACATTTCGCTGGGGAAAACATAAGCGGATAATCAACAGTTACAAATAGTACACGATCTACGGTTTGCGCTTAGCCAGTTTTAATAATTTCTTTATGAAATTGTGGCACAAATGAGGTCACTAAAACCGAAATATGGTCTAAAATCGGTTACCGTGATTTTGCAATCATTCATGGTGGTTATGTTGGCGACCGATTGTGTTGGCATTTGTTGGGTCATGGTTGGGTTTAGGGTATGGGTTTGGGGCGTGGAGAAATGTACGTGCCGGAATTAGCTGCAATCATCTAACGAGTACCGGTAACATGTATATGGGACAGGATATTAAAGGTAGCGTTGCATGTAATACATTAAAGGTATATAATTATTACCTACACTATTGGACATGGACATACTACACATGCTCCAATCATAGTGGTCCCAACTTGATAAAAGCTGTTTAACAAAACGTAGAGCTTAGCAAATTGTTCGTGCTAAGCAAAAAATAAGCAGGAACCAGTCATAAACAAACAAATCACACGGTAGTTTGGCTGGTAACCTGATGCTGCTAACCACGATTTTTTTCTGTAGGCCTACTAAACTTTATTTAACACACCAAACAAACCTGTAATAAATTAATCAATTTTGGTGGTCAGGTTTTTAAGAGAGAACCGAATCACTGGTTTTACGTTTTTCTCGAGGATCTTGTACTTGTAGACTTTTTTTAATACTTTAATTGAAATAAAACACTGAATGTTCTGTAAATTTTTCTCGCACGACTTAGTTTTTTAGGCCCCAACTAGACACCATGACACCACTAGAGGCCTATTAAGTTTGTCAAAAGTTAAGCTATACGATTAAAAATTAATCGTGTATATATTTTACGATCGTTACCAATCGTTTTATATAGCTTTACGTTTAAGGGTCATGTCACACAAGACAATTTCCAGGAAACCAGTTGCGGGCAACCTCGAAGAAGAAAATACCATTCACATCTCAATTTGCACATTATTTTCTTGGGATTAGTGAGTTACAGTTTGAAGAATATATCTTATGCATGCTGCCGAAATGAGCAGTATTGCATGCAGTGCAGTTGGTTGCCTATGCTTTTAAATATTGCCTTGCACTCTAAAACCAGAATTGACAGTCAGAATTGACAGTCAGAATTGACACTGATTCCGGGTCCAATGGGGGCATGACCCATCTCTGGATCAGGCTCATCTCTGGGACAGGCTGACCCGGAAACTGGTTTGAAAAATGGGACTGTGACCCGGATTTTACGTCACTTTGGCAAAGTTTCGGGTTAGTTTGATTTTGGGTAATGCTGACCCAGAAATGGATCAGGCCTCCTGCGACACGGAATCAGGGTCAATTCTCACCCGAGAGTTTTTAGAGTGTGTGCCAAGGCCCTAATAAGAGATCAAATCACCCTACACACCGATTGAACTAATACAGTGACAAGCTACAAACACTTTGTCCCTTGTCCCAATCACCAATAGTAAGTTTAAATCCGAAAAGAACAACTTTCGGTTAACTTGAAACACCATACGCCGGTGGTTTTGAGGAGTACCGATTACAACCCGACAAAAAAGTGTTCAAGGCGTTCCTCGGCAATATATTTCGTTCACATTATTGCAAAGATAATCGAGGCATTAAGGCAGCGCGCTTGAAATCTGACTTTATTTGCATCAAATCCAAGCCAGTGTAACCCCACTTCTGATATCAAGTAATAGTCCCTTTTTAGTTCAACCATTAATGGACACTAAAAGGATATGTTTTTTTTCTGAAAACAAACCACACTATGTTTATGAATGTTTGTGGTGGTATAGAGTTCCTTCAACTTCCTCATTTTAGAAACCAAAGCTTGTTGTGTCATAATGTCAATATCTTGAACTGTGGTGATTCTGAGCAGACCGGTGGTGTAACAATTTGACGTTTCGATGCTCAAACTGACTTCAAGAGGAGCAGAACGTACATATTTTATCGACAAGTTTAGACGTGACACCACCAGTTCGTTTCAGAGCTCATAAGAAAAGATAAGTCACCCAAACCTTAGTTTTTAGAATATTTTCTCACTGTGCAAAGTTTCAAATACTCCATAATTGTCCGGTCAGTAGCTGGTTGTAATGTATACCCTTGCTCTATGGTTATATACACACTAGAAAAAAATAGATACAAATAAATAAATAAAATTATCAGCATTTCAAAATGTATCGCCCAGCCTTGGTTTGGCTAAAAATACAAGATAAGTAAAATCTGTTAAAGTGATTACAAATTATTTAAACTATTTAAAGGGACTCAGTTCTGCTGAAATCGAAACATGCACCGGTGACTTGTGTTGGTCTTCAAATTTTATTTCACTGACTGTGTGACAGTATTTCGAACGAAAACAAAATTCAGGAAGATTGGTATACTCGTATTATGCAGTTTATAATCAGTGAACTTTCAGCCGATCCAAATAAATGTTCCCTCAATAATTACTGATCCTGTTCTTTAAATGCAAAAATTCAGTGCACAAGGGGCGCAATTATGTGGTCTTACGGGAGCGCATAATGTGATTAGTGTACTCAGGGGTAAAATCTTGAAGGTGTCGACAGGTGTTAATTGAACATCGCCTGTACCGTTTTTATCATGGCATACAGCGGGAACAGCGGGAACAGCGGGGCTCTTTATCGCTTAAAGTACACGACTAGTATGATTCTCGAGAGAAAAAAAAATCAATCTGAAATAATACATAGTCTGAATTACAATACGAAACTCAATGATAATAAAGTACAGTCGTCAAGTGAAATAAGTCGATGAAATAGTACAATTATTAAAAGACCCCAGAATCAAAATGACCCATCCAATATAAACAGGCACAACATTCTAATAAAATATTTACTTTTTGTTTCTGAATCGTGACCACAATATTATTGCTGAATTTCTCACCGTTTGGTTGGAGCATAGTGCATTTGCATCAGAGATCGATTTTATTTATCTATCCAAAGAGACCTGTTTATTGAAATCAAGATAATATGACCGAATTTCCAAAGAACAATAATTTACTTTCCCTTTAACGCTGGGGTTGTTAGAGTTTGTCGTTCTGAGGTGTTGATGAGTTGCTTTCGCGCGGTGGCCAAGCATTGCGGACAACAGTGAAGTCCCTTGACGCATTGAGCATTAACGCCTAAGGTCAGAGACGATGCCAGTTGTAAACTTGTGTCAATTTGTGCCAAAAGTTATTATAGATTTGAGAATATTCCTCTATGGTTTCATGAAAGTTTCTCGAAATGAAAATTGCACACGTTGAATATAACAAGATTTGGCAATGTGTTCGCAACTGTTAAGATAATATTATAATAATTATAGAGAGGTTTGGATGCACGTATACGTGAACGTTAACTTGAGAAAGTTGTGTAGATTCCTTGTGACGTCATCACTTTTGTCAGATCGTAACTCATACACGATCGTTTGCACAGCATTGACGTGAACGATGGTAAGTTCACGTATGCCAAAAACGTGAGATTTAAACTACTTTTTACGAATTATAGATAAACAATATTCATAAAAACAGATATGTTAATAAAAACACTCATTCTTTGAGAGTACACGAGTAATTTTGACAGGGAAAAAACGGCCGGTCATGGACACTCAAACGATGTATTTTTATGAAGTTGTGCAACTAAACGTTTAAAACTTGCGTTTTGACGCCCGTGCTATAGCTCGCGTTTACCTGTCCAATAAGTGATTAAAAAAAGCCTTAAAAGCAGAGTTAACCGTCTCAAAGTGATGTACAAAGTAGTAGAATAAATATTCGAACACCTTCAAACTGATACGAAAATCATTCAAAAGAACAGTAACAGAAAACTAAAAACGGGGAAAAACTTAAAAGTTACAAAAATACAGAGAGCACCAACGGGGCCTTGTTCCTGTTCGCAACCCGGAAAATGGGTCACATAATCAATGAACCTCGAATATCTTCAGAACGTTAACATTAGACTGAGCAAGCTAATGATTTTGTGATGTCCTGTAGACGTGAGGTTCCGATTATTTGACGGGAACGTGTCCAACCTTGAACCACCGTCACGTGTCGGGATTAAATTCGCTCACTCGAACTACAAAATACCTTGAACCATCCACACTTCGCTGGGTTTACGAATCCCAGAAGTCATGAAGGATGCTAATATCCACCTCGTTCAATGAATTGTTTTGATGATCATCGGTGGAAATACGCACATATGTAAATACATCATTGGATTGTCCCTATACAAACTAAAGTTTGGGAATTGTGGCCGTTTCTGGCATGATTGGCTGCGTTAAGTTTACTTCACTGAAGCACCTCGTAAACCGTTACAAGGTGCTGCATGTATAAATATATATTCGGGTGTGCATATAGCGCTGTGTAAGCTTCGTACTTATATTATTATTTGAAATGGGATGGGCCGAGATTGATTTTGGTAGATTCTGTTTCTCGCAAAAATGTGAGAACGTCAGTTTTGAAAGGAAGCTTTGGGATACTGGTGCTTGTTTCTTAAAAGATTTAAATGTAAACTCTGACTCCCCAAAACACTACCGTGCTGTAAACAATCATTATTATTATACCACACACATATCATTGTCATTGATTAGTGACACGGATTCTGTGTCTAATTGACCCGAAACTGTGTCAAACTGACGCAGATTACAGGTCAAAGTCAAGATTGTTTAACCATTCCCGGGTCAATTCTGACCCGGGATTCACTGCTTACTGCGGAACGCTCTGCTTATGGCCGATAGATCCATGCGCTTTACGCAAATAAGCGCAGAATCCTGTGATAAGCAGTGCCGTGGAGGTAGGCCATGGTGGCACAGCTGCTTACAATATTTCATGGAAATAGCGTTTTTATATTGAATATCGTTTATGTAAAGTGTAGACTTTCTGCGGTACCCGTAAATTTCATGGAAATGTTTTGGCACTTATACTGCAAGATAAACGCCTTAAATTTGTCAACGGTTCACATTAAGTACATGGTTCAAATATTAAATTTGCATGCAAGCCGTGAATTGCGTAAATTGACCAATGGAATCGGTATGTCGCCTATGGGAATGAAGACGTGAAGAGGATCCTGCAGGCAAGGCAGTTCTTTCAATACATAGCGACAGGGAATATTTTATTCAACCTAATAAACGACCAGAAAACCTCATCTAGGTCTTACATTATGCAAGAAATTATTCAAGTCTTTTTGCTGCAACTTTCTGGTACGTTGTACAGGGTTTATATAATTATATGAATACATGTTTGCTATTATTTTGAATTATTTTTGATATGTACATTATACACGCGGTGGAAATGTTATGAAATTATTCAGTTTATAAATTTATGGGATAAATTACTTACGTTGTTTGTTCTTTCTTTCTATTATAATGATTTCTTTATTCGCTGTCGTAATTTGCGTATTAAAAGTATATATGAAATGTGTAAAAGAGTTTCTTACATGGTTGTACCCGCAAGTTTACTATTTTTAATTATAGTTCCTTTATTATTTTTCACAACATGCAAAGCTTCAAACATCACTTAGCTAAAGGGCTAAATGAAAGTATATGTCTGATAATTAGCATAATAGCATAACAGCATAATTAGCATAATACGTCAAATTAAGACATCTGATAATTAGCATAAATGAATCTAAGTGGTGGGAGTCAATGTCATTGTCACTGTTGGTAAGCTTGAAGCAATCGTGTTTTGTAAGGATAATACAATATTCGAACTGACATTATTTTAATTTATTAAGAAGATTGCAAAAAAAAAATCGCTCAACAAATCCCTTAACCGTTTAACTTTATGTGTATAAAAATACACTTAGCATTGGTTGCCACTAATTCGGACTAATCAAAATAATGTCCTGAGCACACAAACAATCTTGCTGAAAGCAGATAATATATGCTACCAGCCAAACGTTTGTGTATAGCCTATACATCTACATAAGCACTTGTTCCCACTAATCTGTGCTAAACCAAAAAAAAAAAAACATTTGTTAAGCAATACTTTATGCTGAAATGCTTTATGAAATTATACCCTAGGTGCTGTGGCATGGTGATCAATCAATGTCGTCTGCTACTGGGTGTTTTGCGCGGGAAAACAAATGTCATTATGGCGCGCTCCTTATCCCAAAGGTTGATCGGATGTTAGAGAGGTCAGACTGAGGAGCGTCTCTTCCATGCTGGGAGTATGTGAAATCAATTTCATTTCCTTTACCGGTAGAGTCTTATCACTGTCGCCATATGTTTACTTAACTAAAGTGATTACAGTTTGATTCTAAATTAAGTGAGCCTGCGTGGTTTGTGTTCTGTTTTTATTGTTTGCCAAGACTTACTTTCTAAACAAAGGGACTAGTTTTTGTCGTTTGCTAAAAAAAACAAAAAAAAACAAAAAAAAAAACAACAACAACAAAAAACTCGATAAACCTCTTCACCGACACTTCCTTTTTTACAAATGGCATGTTGATTGTTGTTTGCTAAAAAAAAACTAAACTCGAAACTAGTTGATTCTTTTACGTATTACTTATTTTAAATAGGGCCTATTGCTTTAATTGTGCTATAGTTTTTATTTTCACTTTGTACATTGTGAATGTTATTAAAACCATATTCTTAAAACATGCTGCAGCCTTTACCATCAGTCAGGGTGCTCTTGAAGACCTTTCCTTTGTTTACAAATTAACATTGACCACCATTTTGTATGGGAGGGCTGAGTATCACAAAACGTATAAATTATAATTTTGGTATGAAGTATTACTTTACTTTTTGATAGTAAATTTTATTCATCATTAATATGGGTTTTATGGTCAAAGAATCAACTGTTGTATGGTTTGCACTGAAGGCCGCCCGTACTTTTGCCAACCAAACTCGCAGCTATGACGTTGCGAAAAGAGGGTCTGTATGAAGGATTCGACACCTCTGGATATAACCCCTTGGCACTCTCTTTTTCATTCTTTAATTTATAATATTTTACTTGTCAATAATCTTTGTACTATTGTTTGTACAGATGGAAATAAAACCAACAAATAAACAAACAACATGACTGTAGGCCTACCAGCTGTAGGAAGTTGACCCCATTTGATATGGATAAAACTATAATGGACTCATAATGTATTATTTTCATTGTATATGCAGCCTGACACATTGCAATCCGATGAGTAGTGACAACACGCTATAAATAACCGTCAATAAAGGTCATCTACAGCTTCGATAACGATTAGAAAAAAGAGTGAACGATTCTAAAGCTGAAAGTTTCCCCTTTCAATGTAAATATAATAATAATGAAACATTGTAACCTATTATAAAAGGCCGATACAAGCAGATCGTAAGGCTTAACCAATTTGTTTGATAAGCAAAAATACACGAGCATTCAGTTACAGACAAGAAATATCCCTCGTCTTGGCTGCTAACCTGCTCTGCTTCCAGCAAATCTTTACAGTGCTTAGCTCAAATTTGTTTATAGAAGCTGTAAAAATGCTTTTTATATATTTTAATGATAAGTGAAAGTTATTTAAAAACTAAACATGAATTATTGTCGAAATCCCGACATTATTTCACGTCTATCATTGATATACAAACAATTGTCATGTTTAATACATTTTGTGCAATGTATGTTACTATACTGCAGTAGTTTTTGCACGTTTTTGTTTTGAAACAGCATCATCTGTCAAAACAAAATTCGTTCAGAAACATATCTTTAAAACAATTTCCCTCGGCGAAAAATGGGCCATACAAAAATTTAATGAAATTTGACCGTGGTAGATTCATTAAACCATAGCTGTTTGTACAATTATTGATTTTTTTTTTTTTTTTTTTTGGTAATTCAAATCCATTTTGGAAATTATTACTTTTCCATGGCGACTTTCAAGGAACTTTGCTATTAATTCCAAGCATTTTGAATCGTCGTGAGTACAATTTGAGCGATTAAACACGAGGCAGGAATTTAAACTTGGGGGGGGGGGTCAACTTTAAAAAGGTCTTGATAAAATTGACTTCAACAGAAAATACTGGATTTGTAATTATCCGGAAATATGTTTAGTTTCAATCTGAAAGATTTGTGACGATAATAGTTCATAATAACAGTCCCAATCATCACAAAATGATTCTTTCTGAGGCAGATATGGGAAATATTAATTATTGTGCCTTTGATGATACAAGCATTGAATTTGGCACACAGTCAAGAGTTACGTCACTAGAAAGATATTTGGTTATTATTGGGACATCGCATATGGCTGCCATTACTTGATATACTGTATTTCTTTTTCAAACGAGACAAAGTTGGCGTGAGGTCATAAACCGAGATTTTAGAATTCAACCGTCATTTGCCAAGTTTAGAGAATTGTATGCTTTACCTTTGACAGATTTGGCCTTACAATGTGCTCATATCCAACCGTTTCCTCATAAGGCGAGGCATACTGCGTAGAGTTATACAGGAATTTATCAGATGGATTTGAACCGTGATTTTTTTTTTTTTTTAACTAAATGTGCCCGTATTGCGTACATTAATTTATAAAGACAAATACTGTAATCTAGCGAGCATTTGGCGCTCAATATGTGGCAGGGTGTACCCCGCCCCCCTATTGTATCTTCATTATGTTCTGGAAATCTCCGGAATTCTTTTGAGGATTTTAGGGGGGTACTTCTGTACAAGAGGGAAAGAGTCTGTTAGAGAATGGGAACATTTTTGGGAGCCTCCTTCTGCCACATATCGGGCATGGTATACTGGCGAGTGCGACTCTTAATTTAGCATACAACTACATCCCTTGTACGTCACACGCGGCTACTGTTTGCCCACAGTCTGCCGTTTTGGAAGAAAAATTGCATGTAAAGAATATGTCGCTTAAAATGCACTCTGCACAGAAACACACAGGAAATCTGACCCCTTTATACGTGTATAACAGCGTAACTAAGATTTAATTGTCGTCAATGACATCAGGTAAATTGGGTCATTTACAACGATTCTCTTTGTTTGCATAATGTACACTGGCGCCTGTACAAAACGACAGTTTATGATTAATTCGTCACCGTTTTCACGAACAGCCACTTATCTTTATGTGCGCGAGAATATTCGTTTTTGAGTTTATCAACGTTGAAGTTTTGTTTGCGTTTAAAACGTCATTCCACAGAATAAAATAAGTACTATTTTTCATCAATGCGATGTTAAACGATACTCAAGTAAATAATCGTACCTATAGAATCGTATTTTTTATATGGAGAAATGCTAAAATATGATTAAATATTAATTAAAGATAAGTGGCTGTTCGTGAAAACGAAAAATCGCCTCTTTCAACATGGGATTTAAAGATAAGTGGCTGTTCGTGAAAACGGTGACGAATTGAACATAATATCCGTGTACAACTTGTGCGAGACAATGTCTCACACTTTGTGAAAAATGCTTTACACAAAATGCAGAACTTCATATTTCTGTCCATAAGCCATTTAGTAGGTGTTTTTTAAACAACGTATCAAAGCGCATTACGCTATTACTACTCCTGATGTTCATTGGGCCTTAGCATTCCGGAAAAAAACTCCTTTGGAGTATGCAGTAGCGGTAGCCAAATTGGCGCACATGTTGCTAATCATTCAAATCAACAATCTGTACTCTCGCATTTACTGGGTGATGAGAAGCAGTTATTTGTAAGTGTCTTGCCCAAGACCACAAGTGTCTTAACCAGAATTCGAACCCAAACTCCGATGACTCAACCACCAGAATTTGAGTTCAGTGCTCTCGACCGCTCGGCCAAGACACGCTCATGCATATTATGCCAGCAAAATTAAAAAAAAAAAATGGAACCTGCTTTTTATTTCTTCTATGATAACAGTCTACACTATACAACTGCTAATTTTTGACCCATTGAATCTTTTTTATATTTACCTCACATTTCAAGTCACTTTAAGTGAATGTCAACAACCTGCAACGTAAACTGAGCACTTGCCATGACTCTTGTTTTCATTATGACGCAGATAAACTTATTGATTAACACTGAAGAAATCTATAATTGTACGACGTGTGTACATTTATGTAAATGCATCGTCTTTGATAACTCCTTCATCAACGGCGTTGATAACTCCATCACTGTCGGGATTGTACCTGTGTAATACTAGTGAGGTGAACGTACTGAATACTAGGCCTATTGCTCATTGCAGAGGTTAGCGATCAGGTTAATGTATTAACATAGTGATTCTGTGTGTCAGGGTATAGGTGGATTGTGCCATTATTGGATGGGTAATGATCACTGTGGGAACCATATTCGTTCCAATTAGCTTATCATCTCTTGCATATACTTGTATTTTCGAAGGTAACCGTCAGTTGACGGTGCTTGTATAACGTGCACAGCAACAGTCATAGGTATACTTTAGGTTATACAAACACCAGTATGAACAAAAGGAAAACTATAAAGTTATGTTATTCACTGACAAAGTGTTGGACTATGAAAACAATCATGGTATATCTCATCGGCTTTTATAACTCCATTGTTCGTAACAGGGACAAACACATACACAATTTCCCATGAATGTGAATGTGAACATATTTTATTCGTGCAAATGATCCTCACCTTGTACATTAGCAGTTCTGGAATGAGATTGAATTTGTTTGTATAGTTCCCAATTTTCTTTAAGATGGCAGGGAGTGATGTCTATCTAAATGATTAACAGCTTAATAGAGCTTGCTTTCATAAAACTGATTAGCTTTTTTAATAAGCATAACAAAATCCTGCTAAGTAGAAGTTAGTTACCAACCTAAATTCCATAATGTTTGCCAGGTGACTGGTTCTCTGCTTGTTTTGTTTTTTTCTCTGCATTGCTCCACTGGATTTGGGCCCAGTACTTTATTTTCTTTTGCAAGCCAGTCTTTAAATCAAGCCTTGATAATTGAGTATCTCAATGGGCCATATCTTGAACAGGCAAATCATACTTGTATAATTTCCTCCACGGACAATGAAGGATTGTCGTCACATTATTGTCAGAGACGTCACTTGGTAATTACGTCCAATGTTATTCTGCTGGGTTTTGATTTTGCAGGGTGGTAAAGTTTTGCAACGAAGCAAGAGTTGATAGATGATCCTTCATTTGTGAGAAAAAATGTAACATCGCGGTTATATCACATCTGTTAACGCTATCATTAAAAACAGTGGAATGTTAAAGACGGTGTCTTTACACACATGAACGTGCACGTACCAGTCTTCATCTGTAATTTTTATAATAATACATATATTTATTAGAAGTTAAAGTCATGCCAAGCGTGACTTTCCTTGCCAAGGTGTAATCTTAAGGAAATAAGGATATACATCGAGGGAATTATAATATACAACTTCAGGATGACTGTTTATATGTCACTATTAAACCATTATGCTTCCTTAATGCCTTGCTTTAGAACGATTCCAAATAGTGTGTAACTATTATCATGAAACTGATTTGTCTGAAATATTTATCTTAAGAAATGAAAGCACAGTCGTGATTCAAAATGGTAAGCAATCAAAACTGCATAAATTATTACAATGTTGGACAAGGCCGGTGATGCGGTTATATTTATTTCTTATCCATCTATTTATTTGCAGTGTATTTCATGCAGAATTTATCATATGAAAAAGATAAAATTCGAGAGAGTGTGTGATACGGCAGAATCATATTTTTTTGATTGCTTAATAAAGAAACTGCAGCGTGTGTCGGCTTTACGCATCGCAAAGCACACTACGTGAATTACGACCTCGTCGCTCATTATTCCGTTTAATACAATATGTTCATCTTTAGTGGACACGTCAATGATGCTATGCTCTTACCACAGGGGAAAAACAGCTCTAAATCCCTAGAATAGACTTGTCTCAAGTCGAGTCCAGTCTGTGGTCCCTAATAGAGACGCTACGAGGACGGCGCGATTAATTTATATCGATAGAAAGTCCGGCTTGAGTCAAGTCTAACCCATCACTAGTAGTGGCTTCGATCATGCTCCGATCAACTGCATCAATCGACGGTCAGTTACAGCAAGGGGGAGGGGGATCACCATAGACTTGCATTAAGTCCGTTCGCGAAAAGGGCCCACACAGTGTGCCATAGACCTATAGCAACTTATTAGCACAGTTGCTGAGGGGGATTCTGAAGTTGATCTATCAATTCACACAAGTTTTAAGTGCATTTTGTGCTTTATCTTTAGTTTTCCCTGTTCTTCTTCTGGGTTTTACTCATGAATGTGGCTCAATTGCCCACAATGATCGTTCTGAGTTTGCGTGTATTCGTTCATAGACTTGAGATCTCTGTGGAACGCAGAATGATCGCACGCCTATCCTTAATGTACAAATCAAAACATCGTAGAATTGCAATAAATTCCGACTGTCTTCATCAAATTCCAAGCACAATGATTGGAGTACAGACCCGCACAACAGGATCAATATCGTTCATACGAGAACCTGCTAACAAGGACTGTCACAAATATTCCTTCCGCCCTAGACTACGGCAGAGTGGAACCTCCTTCCAGCAATCTGTGAGAGAGGCCCTCAAACATCGAAAGCAGAGCACAATGAGAGTCCCCAGCCTGTACATCCCATATTGGGAGTTTACTTGTAGCATACAGCAAGGAGTCTTTGCTCTATGCTTGTAGGGTTGATCCAGACTGCAAATAGGCCATGTGTTACAATGTGTCTGGGTAGACGTGACACCCGTCACTTTTCTCTTGTTTCGTTTGTATATTTTTGGTCTCCTTGACTTTATCGACACATCGTGTTTACATTATCAAAACACAGGTGCACAAACTACTATTAACTATACGATGAGTAAACTTTACCACGAAAATGATTTCCAAAAGAGAGCATCATCTGAGTTTTCCCATTGAGACTGGTACTCTTTCCAAATGCCAAAATATGTGGCAAGCGTAAGCTCACTTACGTATTTACGTTTTTACTACGGACAATAAAATATTAATTATCATATTAACGTTACTATTATGTTTCAAAGGAATACCTTTTGTTTTTAATGAACGATGTATTCAAACTCAGTGTGTATGTTTCTCGAAATAAAATAGGTTGAATGAATGTGAATATGTTGTATCACAACCCACAATAATTAGTTTGCTCGATTAACAATAAGGTCTTAAAAATAGCCTTGGAGCTGTTGATAACTATCAATAGCTGCTTTAAGCACAAGATGATACGATATGACGATGACCTCCCCCCCCCCCCTCCCCCCACTTTATCTGACGCCATGACAGCTTATGTGAAAATGGTTGTCTTCCTGCACATCGTATTATATAATAGATAGTTCCTTTATCACTTTGAGGGAATTAACCAATTAAAGTTGCAGACATACTTAGAGATATTGGCCATTCCACACGGAGTGTGTGTGATACGCAGTGTCAAACACTGTCATGCACGTAAACTTGTCCCGTGTTGAAATGTTTGCCTGAGAGCCTTTTACAAATCCCGGCTTGGGCTCTTGGTCCGGATCGGGCATCCTTTTAGTTGTTTTGAAACCGTACTTTGGGCTAGACAAAGAGCTTCCACTGGAGCCCAAATAAGCCGGAACCGAATCAACTTGACGGATGGGGGTCTCAAAATGGTATTAAAAAATTATCCTCTATTTTGTTTTGTTGTCCTGTATGTCAAAGTGCTAACCACCACGCCTGTGGGGTTTTGGGCGGCACTGTTTACACAGCTACAGAACATGATTTTCATTTATTGACAACGCGTTTGATGATGCAGACACTAATATTGTCCTTTGTGTTTGGTTGGCTTTGTTCTTGTGTTATTTATAGTTTTTATTTAACTACAATTTTATACTTGTAATTTTCTAATGGTTTTTTAATTGACTCATTGTAAACTTAGACGTAATTCAATCTGTTGATTGTGATGTCATTTTAATTTTGATATAAATAAACCATTTATCAGTCAATCGACCATTCGATCAACAGAGCCATCAGTTGTAGTGTAACTGAAGGCGACCAGCACAACAGTATTTTTATATATGATTTTAAATAAGTTTACAAATAAAAAGTCATGCAAATACATTTTGTGTGCATTTTTTAGATCATATTGCTCAATGGGCATAGTTCTAACAAGATAACTGTCTTATTCTCTCGAAGCGGAACAAATAATTTGGTATAACAATGAAGATGCTGTGCAGCACAGATTGTGTAGATAAGGCAACAAGAAATATGAAACAAACTGCGCTTACCAATAAAATCGGTGCCATAATATAATATACTTTTTTCAAATTGCCCCTAAATTTCCTGTTTTAAGGGGGGTACAGAGGA
Source organism: Marthasterias glacialis (assembly GCA_911728455.2). NCBI lineage: Eukaryota > Metazoa > Echinodermata > Asteroidea > Forcipulatida > Asteriidae > Marthasterias > Marthasterias glacialis. The sequence continues at coordinate 284,438 of OU452238.1, read as the reverse complement.
TTAGTTGATGTTACAAGAAACTAGGTTCTTGAACCGTAACAACACCTACACCCGGACTAAGGTTACCAACGTGATACAGTGTGTTTTGCTTACAACTTGGTACCTTTTACCTGACACCTGACTTGATACCTGCTGGATACCAGCTTCCTTCCTTTTGGTCTGTAATTACCACCAGTAGCATACCTCAAACGGATGCAACCGAATAGCTTATAGACGTATTTCGGTGTAGTTTTCGTTGCATGAACTTGTTTTGGTATTCTTGAGGATGACCTACCGAGTGTGACAAGAATTATTGTCACGGTCTCACAACGTTCCTGCCAGTTTCTGGGTAATTCTGTCTTTTCTTTTTACTTTTATTGTTTTTAAATTACATTGGCGCGCACGTTACGCCATTGATGCGCAACTTGTGGGCATGTATGTGAAAGTACATCATCGATATCAATTCATGAAATACAAAACAGCGCACCAAAAGTACTTTTACAAAACTCGTCTTTATTGACACGTTGCACGGACACTGACATAAAAGCATTTGTGTTCACAGTAAGCGTTTGTTTTTACAATTTGGTCAGTTCTAAAACGTGTGTTTTTCTTTTACTTTTTCTTTTATCTGGATGCTCTTTTGAAAATAACCTTGTTGAAATGAAAATATCACATAACTCATTATCGCTCACTTCTTCAAATAACCTTGATGAAGTGAAACAATCACATTTATCGCTCACTTCAAAGTCAGTGTTGTGATTGCATGGAATACAAAATATACATAATAATTTATCAACCCCCGAATGGGTGCTCTAAAACAACATACAGACAGGTGAAGTCACTGGAGTTTTAGGCTAGAAATTGGCAAGGTTTTTTGTGTCACGCCGGCATTAGCTCATTATAATACAATGTATTATCGATAACGAGGTATAAGTGGGATCTTCCCGTAACCTGGCCGTCCGGTGTTTTTAGTCCACGGCGGAAACACCCCCTTTCCCGGCCCGCTCAGTTTGGGAGCTGGTACGGACAACGCCTCGTGCTAGGCTGTAGTCTTGGCCAACGATTCTTTTAAGTGGTTGTTTAAAGGCAAGCAACTGTGTTTTTTCTGTGCATGTGTAAAATATATAATATTTTGCCATTGTAATATGCATAATGGCCCTTTTGAAACAATGGCTTTGGCTTAGGCTATGGCTTGAGCTATGGCTTAGGCTATGACTTAGGCTATGGCTTGGGCTTCATCGGTAACTTTGAAAACGTACTCTTTCGGTACGGAACTTCAAACAGGCCGAAACCTAAGCCTCGGTTTTGAAACTGGCCTGTAGTCAGAACACACAGTTGCAAAAATAAAATCGATAACAAGAAACAGTCATATGAAAAACAGTATAAAACGTAGCATTCCTGTTAGATTACCAAATAATTGCACTAACTTAATGTCAAAAAATGATTTCCTGGTATAGCAATTTAAGACAAAGACAAACGTTTCCAAAATGATGCACTCAAATAGAAAGATTCCTCCGGAAAGTGCATTTGTTTACAAGCCTCAAACCTCACATTAAAATGGTTGAAAATGTACAAGCCTCAAACCTCACATTAAAATGGTTGAAAATGTACAAGCCTCAAACCTCACATTAAAATGGTTGAAAATGTACAAGCCTCAAACCTCACATTAAAATGATTGAAAATGTCAGTTTTACTTTGATACTCTCTCAGAGCGAAATTTGTCACATGACATTATTGGATTTCAATAATCAATTTTTGGAACATTCAACACATGATTTTTTGGCAAGTAAGGTCAAATTGAATTCCGTTTTATTGAATATCATTTAATATAATTTAAGAAATACAGACCAATATTATTTGAAAAGTCACGCCACTGAGTGTTTTAGGACGTTGACAAAATTTGCACGAAGTGTAACTTGGTATTTTACACAATTTTATAACATGAGATTTTTGGAGACTTTTTTCCTTTTTTCACAAAGACTCTATTTATTGGAAAATGAGTGTATCACAAAACCAAATTCACCTTAGAACTCCTCTTTAATGAGAGAACGAACATAACGCAACATATTAATATTAAACGTGAGTAAATTCAAAAACAAATATAAACAAACATCTATAATAAGACTAAATGGACACTAAAAATGCTCATGGTGAAATCATTAAGAAATTCCGGTAAAAAACATTTTAAAAATACAGCCATTGTAACATTATTTGAGAACAAAAAAAAAAAAAAAAAAAAAAAAAAACAGATGAAAGGAATTGTCTCTTTGAAACAACTTTCAGGAAGTCAGTTGAAAAAGAGAAAATCTAAACCAGTTTTATCCTTCCAGATAAATAATTTCTCTGTAATATCTCCTCTTTAAATATACAAAGAGATATTTTGTGAGCAAAATACGTTACCCATATTCAAGTTTGTTTAAAGTCATACGTCGTTATAAACAACTTCTGTATGATACCCCTCAGCATATTGCGCTCTCAGAGCATATGGAAAAACCGTTTGTTTGTTTTTTGTCTGAAGGATACAAAACTGTCTTGTACCTATGGAGGGCGGGGCGAAAAACGACAAGATATGTATTTCTACTAAAGACAACAAGGAAGTTAAATACAAGTGAAGACTGTTTTGTGCTGTTGAATTTTATGTTTCTTGTATGTTTTTTTAACAGAGCCTTGACAAGGGAAGTTTTCAGTCCCAAATATGGGCTGCCATACTCGGAAAAGACAACACCCGCTTTCCGCTTTTGTAGTACTCGTTCTTCTGTCCACACAATGTTGCTCACAAGGTAAGTCAAATAGATCAAAACAAAGGATATGATTGTAAATATACCCGTGCACAAAATCCCCAAGGAAAAGAACAACAAATGTATTACTCGGTTTTCGTTGTTTCACGCAATCTGGATGTGGCGATAAAATATCAGAAAACCATATGAAAATCGAAAGACTTTGTCATAATTTTATACAGATATCAAAGGGGAAAATACGTTTACTTCTTCTTTTGGTTTGGCTGATACAGCTAAAAATATGTATCTAAAATATCTGATGTTATAAATCAGCACCATCGAATCATATAGATTTCTCAAAGAATTGTTTGTAAACAATAATCTGTGTACTTAGGGTGCTCCGTTATTTCGTTTTGTTCAATCGAAATAACAAACTTGGTGTTTGGGGAAATTTTCCCCGCATTACTCAGACGGGAGTAAATCTTCCACTGTATCAGCTGCTTAAGCACAACAAAACTATGCTTGTCGGTATAAGGTTACAAGCCAAACTGCCATGTCACATGTGCCAGTTGTGACTGGTATCCTGGTCATTTCTGCTTAGCAGAAAATTGTTTAGCAATATGTTCTGCTTAAGCAAGCTCTATGAAATTGGGCCCTCTGGACCAGGTACACAAGATTGACTCTCAGGGATTTCCCGTTACAGTCTCCATCAGTTTGAAAGATACTACAACGATTTGAATACTGAATATGTGTTTATCAAACAGTAACAGATACAGTACCCATAGAGCCATCTGAATTGGAAGATAATGTATGTACTGGAGGAAGGACTTGCGGGGATTGTATTGCCATCGATCCGACATGTGGCTGGTGCGCACAGCAGGTTAGTGGATTCTATAACATATACTTTCTTTTAAATTTTCGGGCAATAAAAACATCTTGACCAGAAGTCATAAAGGGAAGTACACAAGTTTAAACAAACTGTCATAAAAAGGTGTGTCTTCCATAAGCCCCAGGTCATAACATTCTACATAAATTTGCCTTTCTTTTGCGATGTCAATGCCGTGAGTTTTGCCAACATTGGTTGGGTTCGGGCAGCCTTCGTGCAAACATTATAATCGTTAATTAATACATCGATGCAATCAAATAAACCCTATCACTGATTAAACACTGGTTCTTCATAAGACAGGTTTTAAAAGTTGTTACCAACCCAGTTAAACATTTTTTGATACTCTAGGCTGCCCATACAAAATGGTGGTCAGTATTTGTAAACAAAAGAAATGTCCATTCGCCTTAATCACATCTTTGTGCGCCATCTTTCTAATAGGTCTTATTCCCTTTATATGAACTTTCATAAGCATACCATGTCCACCAATGTTACCAGACGAAATAATGATACACAGCTCAATGAAAGAAAACCAGAACACAAAGGGCAGTATACATTTGTTTTTTGTTTTTTATTTATTTTATTTTATTTTTTTACATTATCCGGTATCCTGTTGGTAAGTAACGAAGTTTTGGAGCCGGAAGTGCAGTGTAACGAATGTTCACCTACATGAATGTTTACCATTCGTTTACATTACACTCCCGGCTCCAACAAATCACTTACAGGATAGTTTTACACGATTCAGCTGTTTACATTATTCGACTATTTCAGATGAATACAATCTGTATTCTACCTTTAAGAAAGATCAATAATAATTTTTGACCAATGTATTTATATTTCTCATTGTTTTTTACTTTGTTTGTTTTCATTTGTGTGTGTAAAGCCCTGTGTTACTTCCTCTGGTTAATAGAGCGCTATAAAAATGCTATGTATTTTCATCATAATCATTATTTTTTCTGAGAGAATGGTTGCTGGTGTTTTTTTAAACTGTGTTACTGTGTTATGTTAGTCATCTGATTTTAGTGGTGCAAACCACCATTATAGTGTTGACCAAACAATGCGTAAATAGTAAAACGTCACTTCCTGCCAAGGTCACCTATAACATCCTGTTCATGACAACATTGAGGTTTTCCTTCCTCCGTGGTGTAATGTTGATGTCTAAAACATGGACTTACTGTTTTTCATTACAATCAGTTTCTTAAATAATTGTTGATTGGTAAATTGTGAGGTTTGTGTCAAATTGTAAATGGATGAGTAACTACAACTTAGTCAATACAGTAAATGCAATGTTTGGATTCCTTAACCTTCACCTGACTCCGGTGCCTAGTTTAAATACTTGCCACAATCTTTGATTCTTTTCAGGGTTATACAGAAGATACTGGCTTTTTAAGATGTGATCTAATTCAGAATTTAATCAACAAAACATGCCTCGATATTACCTACCCAGTCAGCAATGTCATAATAGAACAGGTTGGTATGGTTGATTGTATCTCTGTATTTGTGAGCGTCCCAGTCTTTCTCGATGTTGGACCCTATGGGGGCGCTATTACAAAGAGCAGAAATGTAGTTCCTAACTCTCTGACAAATCAGCAGATTCTCGTAGAATACTGAATAACCATGTACGTCGTCTTCCCAAAATAAGTTGTATTCGTAATAAAGAACATTTTTAGATACTCCAGCTGTTTGATAAGTAAAGGGTCCTAGCTCTTCCTTTCCCTTCCTTTCAACTCTGTGGATTTTGGTTCGAATCCCACCCCGCTCCTGACCCTTGCATGTGGATTGGGTTTGAGTCTTTACCCAAGGAGGAAGCTCTACCTGATTGCATGGATATTTCCCCAGTCGGGGTTTTCCTCCCACATTTAAAACTGACATTTCTTCATCATTTACGGGCCTCTGCTGCTAGTGATCACAAGGCACTCTTAAGGGTTCCTTCATTTCATTTCCAGACATACTTACATAATACTACTGCTATTAGTAATAATTTGAACCGTAGCTGATGACTTCAAATAATTATTCATATCTATTTACAGAATGAGCCACTTAGGGATGCAGATCCGAACTTCGGAGATGCCGTTCAAGTTGCACCCCAGAAAATCAGACTTAAACTACGACCTGGTAGGTTTGACCTTGAGATATGACCTACTTTTATGTGTAAGCATTTTAGGACAAACAGGAGTGACAGGGAAGGGTCAGTACTGACCTTTATGTGTGACAGGGAAGGGTCAGTACTGACCTTTATGTGTGACAGGGAAGGGTCAGTACTGACCTGTATGAGTGACAGGGAAGGGTCAGTACTGACATTTATGAGTGATAGGGAAGGGTCAGTTCTGACCTTTATGTGTGTCACTCAGCTCTGACCCTTGACCAGGTCATAGCATGTCATTATGCCAGTCAGCACTAACCCCTATCTGGTCAGTACTGACTAAAGGTGGGTCAACCTGACTCTTTTGTGGCATAGTATTGACCTCATCCTAATTGTCCCTATTTACCGCATGAAAACAAGGTAAGTGAAAATATAACAGGTGCAGCCTCATACCATTTATCTGGTATTAGTGTCAATAAAAATCAATTTTGTATGTCACTTTACAGGGGAAACAGTGAATCTGAGTGTATCTGTACGTCAGGCCAGGGATTATCCAGTGGACCTCTATTACGTCATGGATTTAAGCCGATCCATGAAGGATGATTTAGAAAATCTAAAGCAGTTAGCCAATACATTAGGTAGGTCTGCATGTTGACCCTATTTTAAGATCCAAGTGACCTGACCCATTTGGAGTTAGTCTGACTCGAATTTTTGTCAAACTGAACCAAATCCCTTGCATAACTTACGAGCTCGGATTCGGAATCCTTTGTAAAATGCGAAAGCCACATCATTTTAAAAGACAATGTCACTTTGATCAATATGCAAATAAGTTTCTGGTGTTTACTGAGCGCTTTGTGTAATGTAAGCTTAATATCCTGTTTGAAAATATGACGTAATTCCACTGTAAGCCACGCCTACCTCACATAAACTGGCTCTACTGATTACCAGAAGCCCATAGGAATTGCATTGTGATAATTTTTGTATGAGGATATATGTAAGAAAATTTTAATTAAATTTATTGGAATTGGCTTTTACACGTTCTTCAGAGACTCGAAGTCTTTTCAGAATTTTAAGTATTTGTCATAAGAAATGCCTTTCAACGATAAAATGGGTGTTTTTGTTTTGTTTTGTTTTTTAATTACACACAAAATGGGCGCAACGCCATGACTAACAAACGATCCTGTTGGTAAATCATTGCGTCACACGTGTGGGAATCTGCTACACGCCTAAAGTGATCGCTACTTACAGTTCCAAAGGTGGCATAACTTTGTGTGTAATTTTATCAAAAATCACACATTTCATCGTTTAAAGGCATTTCCTATGACAGAAACTTTTAATTCTGAGAAGACCTCGAGTCTTTGAAAAAAGTATGTAAAAACCTATTAAGTCCAATTATTAAACTGTTAATTACTGGAATGTACAAAAATCATCAAGTAAAAACTAGCTCAATGCAATTCGTATTGGCTGCTCGCAATCGGTTGGAGTCAGTTTGAGTGAGTGGGCGTGGCTTACAGTGGAATTACGTAACATTTACAAACAGGATATGCCCCTTGCACTGACGTCACACGCGGCTAGTGTCAGTCCGTGGTCAGCCATTTTGGAATTTAATTTGCATATTAACATAATTACGCGGCAAATTTATAAATCACGTGCTCGTTGCCTAATATGTGCACTGCACAGAAACACACATTTTTTGTAGGAATGACTGTCAAAATGACGCAACTTAGATTTATGTGAATTAGGTCATAACGTAAGGTACACGTTTACCCTTATTCGAAATCCAGTTTGACCCAAATTTAAATTTTGGTCAGTTTGACTCGAAGGAGAGTCGAACATACCTGGAATCCTGTATAGTTTATTTATTTATTTATTTATTTGTTTTAGTTCTGAAAGAATTTTAATTTCTTATTTTTATTTTTTTTTATTTTTAGCACTAGAGATGGGGGAGATTACGAGAAATTTTCGACTCGGTTTTGGCTCCTTTGTCGAGAAAACATTATCGCCCTTTGTAAATACTGCTCCTAGTAGGTAAGTGTTGGATTCATTAACTCATCAGAGTATAAGACTACCGAAAAAAAAGTAATACATTTTTTTTCAATCTGAAAATCTCATTGAGTGTAAAGTTCATATCAGTACCAATCCTCCAGAGAAATACTTGTCTTAGTTGTCAAGCTTAGTCGAGAACGTGGATTTTGAAGGCCCAACAATTTTGAACTGTTGCGATCGAAATATGCACGTAATATTGATCACATTTCAAACAAAAGCACCAGACTAGTTTTTCCCCTCGATTTGGTTTACATTTGGGATAAAAGGGAAAAGCAAAATAACCAAACAGTGAAAGAGGTTCAGGAGTCTATAATAATTCATGTGATCTTTCTCAGCTCCCGGGGGGAGGGGGGGTGGATACAACCCCGGGCTGCCGAGGCGCTCCGAATGCTTGTTCAAACACAATATCAATCTCTACCATCGGTACCCATTTATACCCCTGAGTGAAGAGAAGCAATTTTAGGAAAGCATATGGCTCATGGACACAAGTGTTATGACCAGGAGTTGAACTCACACCCCGATATCCATTGTAATAAGGATCTTGATGATCTGAATTTTTGCACATGAATAGAAGTGACAACTATTTTATTTCGCGTTTTGCTACCGCTCAACAGTCTTTTGGAGCCGTGTCCAGATTGTCAGCCGCCTTACAATTTCAGAAATCATCTTCCCTTGGACGTCAACACGGACTTGTTTTCGGTAAGAAATTAAAATTTTAAATGGATGTCAGAACTATGTAAGCAATCTGAAATTACCTGCTAGGTCTGCTGCCACCTATAGTGTCCCATAGCCCCAGCATTTTTCCGTTTGAACATGTCTTCTTCATAAAGCATCTTTGGTCGAATTCCAATCTGTTATCTGCCATGTACATATCAGGTATAAAGTATGAACGAACCATGCATAGAAACACAACCAGGGAACCGTTGTGCTTGATCTTCATCTGTTTGGTGTGCACGCCCTCTATGTTAGCAATGGACAAACAATTATGAATACCATGACATACATGTGTAATTATGGCAAACTGTACCAGACCGACAAATGAGAAAACTGCAATGCAAGCATAAATATCCTGAAAGTGGACTTGTATAGTTAATGTACTCTTTCTCCGAGTTCATTTCCTGTGAAACGAGGTGACTATTTCTTAGTTTACTTCTACATGACTACCACATATAGGTCCTCAGCCGTATGACATGGGAAAGTATATAGAGTTTTAGAGGTTGCAGCTCATCCATTAAGTTGAAAGTACAAAGCAAAAGACAAATCCACATAGCTATACTGTCAATGACAACCAAGAAAATAAAGTGGCACCATAAACCATCATTGATTTCCAAGAATTAAAACGTCACCATGACAAGTTTGTAAGTGTGTTTTCCCCCGTTTTCAGGAAAGAGTAAACGAGACGTCATACTCTGGAAATCTGGACAGCCCCGAGGCCGGACTTGACGCTCTCATGCAGATCACAGTATGCAAAGTAGGTGACGTCAATCAAATGAATATGTATGTTGTGTGCTATTGTAACAAATAATATGTCAGAGGCTTATTTGCATATAACGTGTAAGTTTCTTGGGTTCCTCTGGCATTGCTTAAATGTGTGAAGGAAACATAATCTCGCAATTTCACGCGGCCCAACGCGCGAGGATCATCTGTATTATAATTATGTACCTTCTGAACACTTCATTAACAGTGGTTCCATTTGTTATTGATTGAAAGGAATTAATAGGATGGCTACCCAAAGCAAGACACATCGTTGTTTACACAAGCGACGATGCTTTCCACATTGCGGGTGACGGAAAGGTAAGTGATTTTTCAGTGTTTTTATTTTATTTAAAGACAAGGTGCTAGTTCATTATTTTTAAAGTTCATACCAAAACCAACATCCACAGAAATATTCCAATCTGAAATACTGTTAAAGTTGAGACAAAATAGCGTTTGAAGACCCCAAAATACCACTGCTTGTTTCGATTGCACGTGGCAATCCAAATAAGCACCTAAAATGAACGTGCACAAAATAGAAAACATTTTAATGATTTTCTCTTTCAGTTACTTGGGGTTGTGCTTCCAAATGATGGAGAATGTCATCTGAATGCTGAAACAGGCTATAACGACATGGCTAACGAATTTGTAAGTTGTTTTAATTACATTTTTTTTGTCTGTGATACAGTGCTTTGGGTACTTTCAGGCGATCGATGGCGAACTCAGGTTGGGCCAAGTGAGGGCGCACTATTTAATGACTTTCAACAGGTCATCAAAGTTTGGTATAGAGGCGAAACCATAAAATGTTTTTTTAAGAGCTTCGAAACTCGCCATTTTTCAAGCTCTTTTTAAAATCTATTTCAATCCGGATACAGAGACAACAACAACAACAACAACAACAAAAACAACATCAGCAGCACCAGCAACAACAACAGCAGCAGCAACAACAACAACAAACTGTAAAATGATTCAAAAATATTGATTGTGATCGGTATATTTCATTTTTACATCAAGTTTGAAACCTCTATATATATTTGTTGTTCATATGTCTCCATTTTGTGCTCTTATCGCTTCAGGATTATCCATCCGTTGGACATTTGAACGTCCGCATGAGAGAGCAGAGTATCATTCCTATTTTCGCGGTAACGTCGGGCCACATCGGCCTCTACCGGGTAAGCGTCCATATTATGTCCGCTTACATTTCCGTGCCCAGTTTATAGCAGAATTTTAAAGGATGAACATTTGACATCCTTTAATAGAGTTACACATGGTTTTAAAATAGTTAAACAAAAAGTTACTTTCAGATTAGTTTATTTTATTTTTTTAAATTTATTTATTGCTATTGTTTTGTTTTTGTTTGTTTTTTAATAAAATATCCATACTGATCTACATGATTAATGTTGCTTGAATTGTATTTCTGTTGTTATTCAATGATTTTTCCAATGCTTTTTGTTTCAGGACCTCGCAAATTTCATCGAGGGATCAACGGTTGGTATCTTGGCCCCTGACTCGTCTAACGTGGTTGCCTTGATCAAGGAAAATTACGCTGTGAGTTCTAAAGAAATCCAGGGCAGCTTTTACTGTTTGTACATTTCTGGATGAAGAGATTGTTTGAATAATTTTGCTTTGCCCTTTAATTAATTTCCGTACCCTTGTTGTTTGAAATAAATTTATTGTTTCAGAAAATCACCTCAAAGGTGGAAATCTCCGACAATGCTCCAGAAAACCTAGCCGTGTCCTACACATCTCGCTGTCTGAACGAGGCACCGAACCCCGGGTCGAAAGTGTGCCTTGGTCTCAAGCTAGGTGAAGCTGTCAGCTTTGACGTCACGGTGGAAGCTACCAGTTGCCAAAGCAACACGGAGCAAAGGTAAAAACAATCATACAATGTAGAATCTTGAGTATTTAGTCTTGACATGGAATCTTCCCCATCAACCACGCCCATTCCGCCTTTATCATTCCGAACTTGACTGCATACATTTTATGCGAAGGGTGTATAAAACTGCATCATAGTGAAGCCGCACTCATGACGGACCGAATTACCGTCTGTATTTTGCCACCAGGCCTTTGATAGCACGAGTTATTTTGGTTTTGCCCTTACACCGATGTCTGATAAGCACTGTACACTCGCTGCTGTCCGAGTCCGGCGAAAACAAATCTACAGGTTATACTCGACTGGGATTTGTACCCACGACCCTTGCACTCTAAGAGAAGATGTCTGAACCACGAGACCACCAAATGTGCCGGTGATGAGAGGCCAGTTCGAAGCCAGTCATTAGCAAACAACTTGTATGCAATCATTGCATCGGGGATAAAGACTGTGTTACTCTACTGACCTTCTTAACTTTGTGAAATTAGAGCGTTAAAAAGCAAAACGTTTTGATCCAATGCCGTCCCTCTCATTCAACGATGGGTGTCGTAAGATACAATGCAAGTCAACATAAAATAAATTATAATAATTGTTTCTATTGCAGTTTCACAATCGGACCGATTGGTTTCGAGGAAGCTTTAGAGATTTCAGTCGAAGTGACATGCAGCTGTGATTGTGAAGATCTGTCGGTAAGATTCTTTTGTTCACATAGCAATTAATCTAAGGCGCCAGAAGAGTACATTTTCATAGTTTTCATTCAATAGAGTGTGAAAGAATGAAAACTTCCTGTATGTTTTGGTTTACCAGTATGAAATGCTGCATGTAAGACAAAATCAATTTATTGAATGTGAATATTTTGTTGGACCTTTTTATTGGCTGACAATGTCGCAAACTCATCAGAAAAGCATGATGTTTAAACAAAATTATTGAATGATAACAATTATTAAATAATAATAATAATAAACGGCACTTACATTATTAGTGCACATGGTGTCTGGCATAAATTTCATGAATTCCAATGTACTGTCTCTATAGCTTGCAAGGCAGGATTTTTGTACACAGAGTGAAAGAGCCGAGTAGCGCAGACCCGACCTCTCATGCATGTTGAAGATTTATCAATATTTTTGTATTTTGATAGTTTGAGGTTTTTTATTTATTTATTTATTTTTTTGCATACAAACTTTTTACAGATTCCTAACAGCGAGTATTGTTCCGATGGAAACGGTACGTTGTCTTGCGGGCAATGCTTGTGTGATGCAGGACGTTACGGTAAACTCTGTGAGTGCAGCAGCGCGGACGACTCCGGGGTATCTTTCAGGGACAAGTTCGAGAATGTAGCCTCGTGCAGAGCGTAAGAAACATTTTTTTAATGCTTATTTACCAACAATTTATCGTGAAATAAACGGGTAGCTTTTAAAGCTTTTGAAAAAGAAAAGAAAACTTGCATAAACATCATTTTCTAATATAGTACTGGTAAGTGCTGTGTAAATGAAGCCGTTTTATTGTGTCGTGGCCTACACGGTCTTGGGCATCGGACTCAAGTCCTGGTCATCGAAGTGTGGGTTCAAATCCTGATCACCACACATGTGTCTTGGTGCAAGTCACTTAACTAAAAATTGCTTCTTCAGCAAGGATTTTAATCAAATCAAATAAATCAAAACCTGTGTATACAGGCAAAGACAATCTAAAACCTATTTCATCATACACACGCAAAGGTGACATTTCAACTTATTTCATCGTATTTTAAACTTACTTTAAAAAAAATTCAAATCACTTCCAAATGTTGAAATGATCAAAATGTTCTCATTTTTACTCAGAACCATTAAAGACATAGAAACAGCGTCCATTGACATTGCCAATCATTCTGCCCGATACAAAGTTTTTACAGGTGCTGGGATCTTCCTTTTTCACGGCCGTCATTTTTCAATTCGCTTTGAAGTCCCATGACGCAATAAGAAACGTTTGGGTACAATTTAAAGTGGCCACAGACTTACCAGGTGAGGTATATCCAGTGTTCAATGAATTATGCGCACGCCCAGAACAAACATGGAAATGTACGTCCAGGTAAGTCTGCTGCCACCTTGCGTACCAAAGTCTCCAGTTGGCACACAATGTTTAGTTCACTACGATTCGTTTTCTCTCCATCAACAGGAGCAGTAACACGTCCATCGCGTGTTCTGGACGAGGTGAATGTATATGCGGGGAATGTGCATGCTTTGAAAGACAGGTAAATATACGTCCTTCTTAATTACTTATTTATTTTATTTTATTTATTTTATATCTTCGAACAATAAAATAAAAATTTCATTTAAAATTGTCTGGGTCAAGACTAAAGTTTGAAAAACTGTCATCAGACCCAAAATTACCCAATTACGTTTGTAGAAACACCTTCGCTAATTACACTTTTTGCAAACCTGCTTACATGCCCTGCTTTCACTAATTCATTGTCGCATACCTGTTTGGGATCTGTTTGTGTTTCACAATTAAATTTGTACCTCTTGGGGCTTTTGAAGCAGAGGGATTTGTTTACGTTCCTTCGTTGATACTGAAACCTCAACAGGTTTCAAAATGGCAGACATTGCATAAGACGCAGCCTGAGTCCAAGCGTGAGCCAGAGGAAGCCAAGTCAGAGCCTAAGCCTTTGCTCTGCCACGTTTCTATGTTACACACACTCAACGTCATAACCTCTTCATTACAGTTAGGGCGTACCCCAAAGATTAAACTAGTTTCTGTTATTACCACATAAAGCCTCCAATCCAAAATACATGAAATGGAATTGAAGTAACTGAACCGAATGTAATTCACTTTCAAATAATAACAGGAAGTCTTAGATTCTTTTATTAGTCTTTGTTGTCAAACTTTTAGGACAAGAATGAGGTGATATCTGGACGGTTCTGTGAGTGTGACAACTTCTCATGTGAGCGGTACAAAGGAGAACTATGTGGAGGTAAATTGATGGGGCTTTTTACTTTCAGTTGTGATTAAAATGTTTAAATCATTTTGCTGCGTGAATGCAAATTATTTTGCCACTGTCAGGTGTTTATTACAAAAGGTTCATTCATAAAATTCTTACTGTGTAAATTTTGCACAGATTGATCTTACAGAGTGAAGTTTTTAGACCAAATGCTGTCTCTCTCATTTTCTGTTAAATCTGTTATATCCGCAGGGCCAGATCGAGGTCAGTGTGTATGCCATGAAAAGAACAGAAACAGTGTATGTAAGTGCAAACCGGGCTTCACTGGTGACGCATGCGACTGCTCCATATCGACCGCTGGATGTGTGGCTTCAAATGGGGTGCGTTCTTAATCACAGTCCAGCAATCTTAGATTTACAAATCTTTAACAAAATTAAAAACAGTGGAGCACAATAGCTAACCTATAGCATAGGCCTTTTTCAGCCTATTAAATAACAACCTTACTGGTGTCTCAGGGTAAAAAAATCATAAAATAGATTAAAGTAGGAATATACCATGACGGTGTGGCAGGGGATTCTGTCCCCCGCCCCGACCCACGGAGATTATGTTCCCCATACGGCGAACTGCATAGAAATATCGTCTGATGGCACCCTCTTTTGACTTGACTTCTTTCAGTACATGTTAATTTACCGTATGGGGGACACACACGCTATTTTTATTTTAATGAATGATTGTACCTGCTGAGCACCTTTTAAAAACAGTGTTTTACTGAAGGGTTTACCCAGGATAAACAAGAAATAAAACAAAATAAAATAAATCTCCTTTGACTCCGGTGCAATACTTGACAAAACTGAAGCTGGATCTCCTGATACTGAGTTAGTTGTATTAAGGATTCGATAATGTGGCTCAAAAACGTCCAAGTCCAAATATTTGTGTCTATCACGGGTGACACTGTCAAGTCTAGAACTGGATTATAATACATCGTTAACGTTGCCAAAATTTCTTTGCAGCTGATGTGTAACGCCAACGGGGTTTGTGAATGCAACCGGTGTAAATGCGACGCAAACTCACCATTTAAAGGTCCTACATGCGAAACATGTAAGGTAAGGGCACTCACGACCAAACATTCTTCTTACAGATTTTGTTACGTCATTGTTTTGGGGGCAAAGTAAAACTTTTTTCCATTATACAGTAATCGCTAAACACACCGTCCGACCTAGCTGTGAACATTTAAACAAATTTGAGACTTTAGAACGAGAGACGGCAGCAGACTTACCAGGTAAATTATCATTGTTTACAGAATTATGAGCATGCGCACATTTCTGAGAATGGATATACCCGGTTAGTCTGCTGCCACCTAGCGTCCTCAAAAGTCTCCCATTGTGTGGTACCGTTTTAGTGAAATCAACGAAGTTGAATGGTTTATGTTTTTGGTACGTTTACTAAGTTCATATTTTCATCGCAGTCACGAAAGTGAGCAATGG
This sequence comes from Marthasterias glacialis, assembly GCA_911728455.2. Taxonomy (NCBI): domain Eukaryota; kingdom Metazoa; phylum Echinodermata; class Asteroidea; order Forcipulatida; family Asteriidae; genus Marthasterias; species Marthasterias glacialis. The sequence continues at coordinate 268,989 of OU452238.1, read as the reverse complement.
TGATTATTGGGTTTCTACAAAGTCTGTTTTCTCGAAATTGATCGTATTTCAGAAAAAAACATTTCCCAGGAAAATAGGTACTGGTACGAATTAACAATCAGCGAGCTTTCACTGCAGATTGTAGGAATCCAATTAATTCGCTTTTGGTTCTACCAGTCCTTTATCTGTTCGTTAAAGTGTTTGCAATAATATTCGATATGTCTGCTGCCACCTAGATACTCGAAGTTTCCCATTGCATAGTTAATATCTTGATCAACGTTTTTTTGCCTCTGATTTTCCCCAGACTTGCATCGGTAAATGTTCTTCTTACCGCCCCTGTGTGGAGTGTAAAATCTTCGGCAGCGATGTCATCTCGCCGGAAGAATGCGACAAATGCACGGTTGCTGTTGTCATTGACAGAGAACTGCCCAATGGTAAGTCATTTTAAGAAAAGGTATAGTGTAAAGACATATTTTGAAGGCTGGCCGACATTTGCAAGTCTAAAAACAAATCTAAAATGTTAGAAATTCTACATGATCGTAATTACGAATATTTTACCTTTTGAGATAATTTTACTCTTTTATGCTTTTCATAAAGTATCACATATAAATGTGATGAAGTTAATTTGAAATTTGTTTTGTCACTCACTTATGAGCATTATAATGTCTACCATGCAGTAAATGTGTCCAATCTATGCGTGTTTCCCGGAGGCTTCACCAACTGTTCCACATCCTACAATTTTGTTTACGAGACCCTGGACAACGGTACTGTGTTGGTTCACCTACAAGACCAACAGAGAGGTAAGTACGGGTTGGAACGCAGGTCAGCCCGGGAAAGATTTAGCTGTTTTGGGCAAGTTTCAGCAGACACATTAAGTTACACAGAGAACGTAAAAATGTTAACAGGTGTTTAAGACATCGGGCCATAGACAAGTATGACTCTCCCCACGTCAAATAAGGAATCTGAAATCTCAAACACCGATGCGAATGCTACCTTTTGCACGACGTAAATTACATATCATACTGAATGCGATCATTTCACAAATATTTTAGACTGTTCATTTTGTTTTTGCTCGCAATAATGGTATGTTCTGAACCGCGCGCGCAAGGATGAAATCACGCGAGGCCTTCTCCCCTCTACCCACGTATTGAGAGGGAAACAACGTGTTTTACTCTTACCTCTATTTTACAATATACAGTGTGTGATCCAAATGGAGGTGGGGGCGACAACGGCAAAACTCCCATTGCAACTGACCCTACGTCAGGCGACATTCTCATCCTTGTTCTCAGCATCGTGGGTGCCATCGTTTTCATTGGGGTCGTTCTTCTCATACTGTTGAGACTCGCTACATATCTGCACGACAAGAGAGAATTTACACGGTTCACGAAAGAGCAACAATCGGCAGTCTGGGATGAGGTAATTAGATGACAAACAAAACAATATTTTACCATTTACTTTGGATTAACCATTCAAAGGCAATAAAAGTTAAACTTCATCCGCCCAGTCGGCCATCATTTAGGTGAATAGTATATTTACAGTCTGTGAGTAGCAAATTAGACCATAGAGTTTTATTTCGAATCGGTAAACATTTGCAACAACATATGAGGTAAATTGCACTGAAAAGAATCTGCTTGGTTTGAAACATAATAGAGATCAACAATACACCTTGTTTACTCTGCAGGTCTTTAGGCTAAGCAGTTTGTACCAACTGATTCTCTCTATTCACAAATGTGTTTTTTCAGTCGTTAATCTTGATATCACTTATTTATTCTACAGGCTCAAAACCCAATCTACAAGCCTTCTACGTCGACCTATGTAAACCCGCTCTATGGAAAATAATGGAAGACCAGCAACGGCGGCCCTCGCGCACGAAGGCAAATGGAAAACCTCTCAAATGGGAAACTTTAGGACGCTAGGTGGCGGCAGACGTACCAGGTAATTTTCCACTGCTAGTGGAGTTTTGAACATTCGCAAATTTCAAAGAACACTGGATTTGCCTGGTAAGTCTGCTGCCACCTCATCCAAGCAAGTGTCCTATTACAAATGATCACGTAAAAATATCTTGTGGATATGACGTCACAGGCGCCAGACTATTAGGGTCAAGGGTCGCTTATTAGCCCTTAACGCGAGCAGCAAAAGCCTTAACGCGGGCAGCAAAAGCCCTGCGTCAGTATGAAAACATTACTCGACTTGCCAACTAAATATTGTTACTATATTAATAATATTGCCATAAATGGTTTGAAATATGTCACTTTAATGTACAAAATATGTGTTTTAAAAAATGTGGATATGCTCAAGTTTCATCTGAGAAAACTGTAAACCCAGTATTAGCGTTTGCTGAGCAAAACAATACCGCTAAGCAAATGTGCTTAACAAAAATGAGGCTGTGAAGAGATATTTTTTTAGTGTTGAGTAGTTATAACCAAAGCGCTTCCTGGAGTCCTATGTTTAGTGTAACTTTGTTTTGTATATACATGTAACTAGCTGTGTGAGAACGTCAAAGAAAAAAATTATATAATACGTTAGGGTCTAACAAAATTGTAGATAAATATTATGCTCTACTAATTCATATTTTACTAATTGCCAACATTCTTAATGTCATGGTTACACCTGAAATTTGTATTTTAAATTCATTTTTATATTTTATGAAAATTAATGTCAATATTATAATATTTCGGCAGCGGTGTTTGCTTTCGTCGTGCACTCAGAGAACTGATAGTGATGTCACTGTTATTAATGTACTGGGAGCCTTTTCCAAACTTCGACTTTGCGTTCCAGCTCCGGCTTGGGCACTGTCATCAATTTTGGAGCAGTGTGTATTTTGCACGGTGCTTCGTTCGACATCAAACGGAGCCCGGATCCGGAGTCGAGGTTTGGGCAATGCCCTTGTAGCAAGTGGTGTTTCCTTGTGATCTGAAAATGTTGGGACCAATCGGGCCGAGATTTCTGCCACCATGTTGGCAAGCATCAAAACATGCGTCCCGTGACTAGTTTCACAAAGCCGTTCGGCAGAATTGCTTTATAAAAGTTTCTTCGTTCACCCAAAATTAGCATGCAACCAGTTACATTACAAGATGTTCGTGATTGGTATCTCTTATATCTTGTAAGCCAGACTAATTCTGTGTTAAGCAAATATTTGTACTTTCATGAACAGGACTACACTCCCAGGGACCAATTAAATAACGCTGTCAACAAATAGATCTGCTAAACAAAGAAAAATGTTGCCTAGAACAATCGGGCTTACCAGTTTAAAAACTGTGTAATAAACAACACTTGTGACTGGCTCCCTGCTTATTTTTGCTTAGCAAATAAAACTGCCAAGCAATATTTTCTGCTAAACAGCTTTAATGTGATATATTGGTCCTCAGATCAACTGCTCACTTTCAATATTCCATAATTGATGTTGTTTACGATATATTTAACTCAATAATCCATTTTAATCCTACAGAGATTATGGTATGAACGTTTTATCAAAATGTTGTGTCTATGAAGCTGAGAAAATAATTATTTACAGGGTTTTAAAATAAAGGCAATAAAATTATGAATTGACATATTGTTACCGAAGTGTACAATATACATAATACCGGAAGCCATGTTTTGTAGTTAAACTTGATGAGTTAAATTCTGAGAGATTTTTCATTATATATATTTTGTCGGTTACACTTAGTTAGTTTTTAATCTTGGATCTGGATTAAACTGACCGGATCTGTGTCAGAAACTGTCTGTTTAGTTCAGAAAGGTGGGGTTGTTTAAAAACCAAAACATGACCCTTGCCCATACAGATCCAGATTCAGGTCAACTTTTAAACTATGGTTAGATTTTGTATAATCCAAGAGGCTGACGTCATCTATGAATGACTAAATAAGGCATTTTCGAAACCACGGCTTATGATCTTGTAGGCTTCATCTGCGAATTAGTTTATTTGAAGTCGTGCATTCTCGGCACGGGCTTCAACAAGGAGCCACAGCTAAAACCGTTGTTTCCAAAAGGCTTGTATATTATTGACCTTGGCTGAGAATTGAAGTTGGGATTTTGTGTAATTTTTAACTCGCGCCTTCTTGAAACATCATTACTGGGTAGCTATTGCACTTTAAGTATATTTATATATTAAATGTTATAATTTATAAAATTTTGTACTTTAGAGATCAGCTAATAAAGAATTTTTTTACAGCTGTTTTCCGATCTCGCAATTTTTTTCTATTCTGAAGTTTAAATACGTTTCTTAATAATATAGATAAATAGATAGAAACGTTTGACAAACGTTTTTTAATAACATGCATAAACTTATAACGCAACAATAATGTAATCATTATGTGTGTGGCACAAGAGCTTCAGAATTCTGACACTCATAGTCAACCATTATTGGCATGATTATTACAACAAATTAATACCCTTAAAGCATTTAACTGGGGGTGAAAACCTCGCTGTTTGGCGTGTTGATCGGGTCACCATATTGAGGCGGGTGCAGCCCCTAAATCTCCAAGAGTAACAACAAAATAAATCTGCTGAAGCTCACGGGAGGGAAAGGGTTGACAACTCTATTGTCAACAGCCATTGTTCGTGTCCTTAATATCTTAAACATTGTCTGCCGTAATTGTTGATATCCATGGCTGGGTTTTTAAATACACACAGCATAGGAACCATAATAAATTAAACCTTTTCAAAATCAAACAGCGTAAAGGTTTTCATATCAACACACAATAATGAGTAGCCTATCTACAGTGACTAAAACGTAAGGTAATAACAAATTGATTATTGGCTGACATTAGTATTATTAGTATAATTATTATTATATAGTTCTGATAATGAAACCAAGGATGCCTCATAAATGAACTTAATCACTGTAGCTCTCAAGCCTGAGGAAAGTTCCCCTACTCTTTTACTAGTACACGGGACCTACGGCTGCGGATCACGTGACCTGTAGTGGGTATTAAACGTCAACAAACACAACGTCCTCCATAGGAAAGTGCGGTATTATACCATGATGACTGTTGAAGTTTTTTATTCGATCGGGGCTTTTCTTTCTCGAAATCTGTGAAAATATTCCAGAGTTTCTAACCAGTGAGACCTTGGAGTAACTGACTGAATAAAGCTAGTAAGGACAGTTCTAGCACTAGTCTAGGAAATTCTACAAAGAAAGTTATGTTCATGATGTGGTAGTACTAGTTGCACGACGGAACGTTTTGGGCTAGACGACCGCGATCACATACTTTTCAACACAAGAATTTCACAATTTTGAAGCTGAAATCATCCAAAGAAAAGGCTTTCCAAAACTGTGTGAGTCCTCTTTTTTTTAATTCCGCAAGGCTAGGTACTAATGCTCACTTTTCCAACGTTCTTAACCTTGATTTTTTGTTTCTCTCCTTGACTGTCATTTTCAGATTGAAACTATTAGAACCGATAGTATGTTTTTTCAATCTTACAAATAACATTGGAAAGATTTGGGATACTTTGCTGAAAAGTGTGATAAACCTATCGCTATTCATTGACACAGCAAATTCATCAATTTTGCTTACAATGCTCAACATGTTATGGGCCATTCGATTTTAAAAATGTGTAGATTGAGTAATTGAAGATTGAATTGTTGACACTCAACGAAGCCAATGCACAACATTGTGAGGGGCCATTCGATTCGAAAAAGTGCACAGTCGACTCTCGTTAATACGAGGTCCGCCGGACTGGCCCGTTTTTCTCGTACTAACCGAACCTCGTATTATGTGCGGTATTAACCATACACATTGCATGACATAATGGACGCACGTGTATAAATGCACCCGTACTGCAATGGACACTGCATAACAGTGATCATACATGTACATGTACATGTACCATACAAACACAAAACATTTGGCGCAAATAAAACTGTTTTGATTGAATTAATTAATTTCGAGAGTCAATTTATAAAAACAATTTACATTTTCCATGACTGAATATTATATCATGGGTAAATGGGGAGCGGGAAACTTCATAATCAAACGAATGAGGCTTATGTTTTTATATGTGATTTTTTTTAGCAATTTTTTATTTCGTAAGTTATAGAAAAGTAATTGTATAATAATGATTTTTTTTTAATATCTATTAATTTTACCCTTAACCAAAGTATCTTGTCCTAAAAACGACCGTTTGGTGTTAGCAGCCGATATTGCCTGGTACTCACACTCAAAACAAGTGTTGGGTACCAGTGAATCCACTTAATGGCTAACACAAACGCCCTTGCTAATTTGGGCTGTATATTGCAATACTGACCATTGTCCGTTGCAGCCGCGATCAATACCACGCATGCGATACTCGAGCATTATGCATTTCACAAACATTTTGCATTGAATTGATTCGAAATACAGCCCGTACATCTGTCTGTAATGGCGTACTGCGTAAAAGCGTTAGCACACAAACACGTTAAAATGTCGACCTTCTGCATAAATCTATGTTTTGGACATTTGGTTAAGTTTAATTAATGTGATAAATACTTGGATTTCAGGGATATTATACACAGAAAATGTGTAAGCTTCATTAAAAATAATGACAAAAAAGAAAACGAAAACAAAACGACCCGAAATTTCAGCACCTTTGGGTTGGTCGGTGGAGGGCAACTCAACATTTTTTTATTTTATTTTTTTTTTTTTGGGGGGGGGGTTAGGCCTTACTAAAAATTAACTTCTTGTCTAGTAGAATACTACGACAACGTTGAGTAATAGGACTTTTAGGCATTCCAGTCATAGGCATTACCGAAGCCATTAATTCTACCGCGGCGTTAGGTCCCCACCCCTTGCTCTCTCTCTCTCTCTCTTTCCCCCTGCTCCTTCTCTACTGACCAATCATCTAATAGTTGAATATTGTCTGCATGTAAACGTGTATCGTCAATCGAACCAAATAATAGTGGTCCTTTAACTATGATCGAACCATACCCTTGAAATACAGCCCGTCTGGCCATAGAGCAAGGTTTGCTATATGGTCAGACAGAGTGTACGAGTCCGGAGTCCTTGCCCTTAACCCTCCGAAAAAGTAGATATAGCTTCAGCCTCTGCTAGGGCAAGTCCAAAAAAGGGTTTATGTAATCCCATCGATAATCTTCCTAAAGACTTGTAATAACAATTTTTTTTTAAAGGTGGCCGATCTCCTCGCAGATGCAATATCTTTTATTAGAATAAAAATCACTGAAATCAATGACTATTTTAATTGATTTACAGAATGTTTAAACTTTCTAGATGATCTTTCCGAATGCCATGAATTGGCCATAATATATGCTTGGGCAGTAGCAACACGGTTTTACTGTGTAGCGTACTTAATCTGTACAAGAAAAGCTTTATATAGTATAACATTGCCCTTTTGTCCAAGTCACTGCATAATCTTATGTACTGTTTTTGTTTACGTAACCAAGGAGAGTGTATGATGGCTAACAACCTAATGCACTATTCTTTTGATGAAGTATTCGGGTAGTCAGGCTGGGGGTAATTATTGCTTTAAGTATACCATCTTAGCATAGCTAAGGTACTTTCTATAAGAGCTATTCTTATGATAAGTTCTGCTAACATGAAAATAATATTGTATACACGTACACCACTGTAATTCGGGCTTGTTGAGACGTGGTGACCCTGAATTGCCTGTTGCTCTATGTCAGCCGGTGGCTTGCTCTGAAACGTTTGACTTGCGTGCTTTGGTGTGTTTCGACCCGTGAGTTTCCCTCTTCCATAATTCCACTGAGTGCTAGGATTGTTCTTAAAGATGCACTGAATAAACTTAATTGATAAAAATGATGATGACGCAAACACAGGTCTTGGTATGGGAATTCATCTTAGCGTGAAGAATCTTTGTATTTTGGTCACAATTTGTCAAAGTTGAGCGCAGGAGATTGTAGCTTTGCAGGTTGATGAGATCCACAAGAATTTATTTACACGGAGGATGTTGCTGTGTTCGTCTTCATTGAATGTCACACACTGTAACCCGAAAAAATCACAATGTGGTCCCCCAAAAATATTCGAAAACCTTAACGGCCACGTCACACGAATTTACAGACAACCAGTTCCAGGTAAACTCAAAAAGAAGAAAAAAACATTGATGTGTTAATTTCAACATAATGCTCTTGGGGACGGTAGTAAATGTATACTGTATAAACATTTAAAAACAAATTAAAAACCCACATCCATTGTACTACCGAAGTGCACTTTTTGCATCAGTGAAGTTGGTTGCCTACACGTTGCCTGTATAAAAATGCCTTGTATGACGAGGTTTTACGACTTCAAGATTTTCTTTTAACGAAATGAAAGCGATCCTTCCCCTTCAAATACGTAATTCCCTGCCTTTTATAGTTAAGCTTCTCAGCTTTGCAAGCCATACATCAAACAACAGCTTACGGAAACGTTTCCTATATCCGACTGCCACTTTCTAAGGACTTTTTTTTTTTATTTTGTAATGGATGTTGGACTTTATTTCCATTTTTTTTTTAAATATTCCCCTCGAGAAATTGGTAGCTAAAACGCTAGTTATTGACCTCTATAAAAGAAAATTCAAGCATTTCGTCGCGCTGACGGGATTTTCGCGTATTGTTTCATGCCCAAATGAACTAAAATGGTGTTTAACGAGTAGCGTTGTCAAGCCTAAACGTAGACGTGAAAATGGCTTTCATGATTTCGACACTTTGTAAAAGTTTAAAGTGCCCGTTCCTCTCTGTATACATTTTATCAGCCTTTCTGGACAGGAAATAATATAATTAGACCAAAATTAAGGGAGACAAAGTGGCAGCCGGATACGGCATTTTTGCCCAGCTGACAAGCAAATCCACAGTAAACATTAACATTCTCACATAAGTTTAAGAAAACAAAAGAAAGAATTTAGCTCATATCTGCAGACAGCAATATTTGTATGGTGATGTATGGCGGTATTTATAAAGTAACATTTTGCATCACCTTGACGGTTAATATTATAATCGATGGTGACTTTCGATGTCCGTGCCCCCCCCCCCCCCCCCCCCATTTGAAATCTGAACTTTTGAGATTAAAAATTACAAGAATAAAATGTTACATTTTATGAGCATTTAAGTAGTAATTTCAATGTTTTTAGAACTATTTTGAATTATTTACACACATGTTTTTTTTTGTTTTAATGCAACACGTCAGAAAATACTGAAAAGGGGCTTGTTTAGGAATTGGCCGAAAGTGCCCCTAGGAAAAATGGTGCTCCTTTGTGTCCCCCTAAAATTTTCCCCTATATGTATGGCACTGCTTTCACACACCACACTTGATTTCTCATTATGCAAATGTGCCCCACAATGTTTGTACCAGGGCGTATAATTATCGCTTCGGTGGTCAAGGCGACCTACAGCCTACGTGTAGTTTATGAAGTCTTCCAAGCGTTTGTTGGTGGAGGGATGGTGTGTTTATAAACCTTATGCGTTCACGTTTGTTCCATCCAATAAAATAATGGGAAATTCCATTCATGAATGAACCGTCGGCAAATCAGAGCCGTTGTTGCTTTTCTCGTCGCCACAGCAGTTGAAATTGCTGGGCTGCAGCACTCCGTTGGTCCAACCCCTTTTCGGGCCCTTCACGCGCATAAAATAAAAACACATATACAGCTCCACCAACAACGTCGCCACTAGCAACCATTCTTAAAATCGATTTATGAATTTCTAAAGGTTGCTTTGTATACTTTCTGACGGTTACTGTGTCAGCCTCGTACGTTTACCTAGTGGTGCATAATTTTTTATAGTCATTCAAGAAGTACACGTCAAAGCGGAAGCATTTTTTCCTCCTCAAGAAGCAACCAAGAAAAAAAAAAGGTTCAAAATGGGCGAATGGGCAAACGGACTTTTCGGCTGCTTCGACAACATCGGTTTGTGTTTGATCACCTACATCGTACCGTGCTACATCGCCGGGAAGTTGGCCGAGCAGAACGGCGAGAGCTGCATGACCTACGGTATCCTCTCCGTGCTCGGGTGCGTTGGTCTCTGGTCAATGACCAAGATTCGTGGAATGACTAGAGCGGCAAAGGGTATCGATGTAAGTACATGTATTGTTCTAAAACACTGACCACCCCCCCCCCCCCCCAATACAATTCCGCCATAATCTTCCCTCATAAATCAAATGAATTTCCATAGTAAGTTCTGTGTGGTTTCGATAGATTCGGTAAATACCACCACAACAAAACTTTATAGAAAAGGATTCCGGACAACGTAAACCAAAAATCCACTGAGTGTATATATAGATAAGGCATAGAGAAATGATAAGGTTACCTTCATGTGGAAGATGTCCTTCCTCTGTATGGGCTACTAGAACAGTATACAGAGTGTTTCTTAGCTGGAAAGATCAGGCAAAATGACCCAAAACTAAATTTGTTTACATTAGTTTTGTATGTTGTTTCACACTCAGCATTGGTTTAATCTGAACGGTAAAATACAGGATTGGTTTTTATCTCTTCTTTTTTTTAGATTATTGTTAGTAGGAGTAGTATCAGTTTAAAAGTATACCAATCTTCCATAGATATATTTCTGTCTGAAATACTGTCAAAGTCGAGAAAAATCGAATTTGAAGAACACGATTTTAATTTCGATTATAACAATCGAAATTAAGGACAGTGTGGTTTACATGCTGAAAAGTGTGCACGGTTTGTCACTATTTTTTATTTTCTGATTTGGACGACGGATTGAGCCCAAATTTTCACAGTTTTTTTTATATAAATAAATTGAATCACACAAAGTAAAACAAAAACTGCACTTTCAGCTTTACCAGTCCCGTTGTTGGTTGTGGTGTTTGTTGGGGGTATTTCTAAGCTTTACGAGCCGCGCACCCTTTTTCGCGCCTAAAATCAATTTTAAATAAAAACCGCCTTCGGTCTATATGGCCAAAAACTTTTAACGGCTCAGTTATGCTGTACAGAAATGTATCGATTTTTGTTCTCCATATAAATACCAAATAAAGTCAACACTGGTTTTCTGATACAAGACTTTTACGGGTTTTGATTCGAATAAGACAGTCTCCCCTTCTTTTTATCTTTCTTTTTTTCTCAAGATTCGAAGGATACAGTCGCATTTTCATTCATCCTTAGAAACCAAACCAAGACCTTGGAGCTGTCCCAAATATTTATGATGTCGATTTAATCGATTTTAGCCTGATACTTCACGGAGGACAATGTCTTATTGCCCGCAGGCTATTGCCTTGGTGCTCCTTGAAATTATCCAGTATAAGTTTGACATTTTTACAGGTGCCCTTTAATATTATAAGGAAAAATGCCAACGGTGCTTGGGTGAAAATATCTTGATGTAGTACGGTCATGTTAATTGGTTTTTCTTTTTTCAATCTCCCCCACCCCTATCTCTCTCTCCTGCTGGAAATAAAACTATTCATAACATTCTTATACAAAGTCAAAATATTGGAAATTATTTACTGCATCCCTAAGAAGTTAACTATTTGAAACGTATGGTGTCTTTATCACACAGGGCGACTACACAAACGATCTTCTGATGATTTGTTTCTGTGGAATCTGCGCTCTGGTACAAGAAGCACAGGTAAGAACTAGACGGTTTTCAAGTTGCATCACAGACATCCAACAAATGCAGTGGCGTAACCAGACATTTTCATTTGGGACAAGCGGGGGAAAAGACATAATTGGGGGCTATTTAATGTATTGAACCATTCGCTTGTGAATTTTTTTTCAATCTCATTTGGGGAGGGGGCAAATGAGGGGGGCAAGGGTCCTAAGCGGGTGGGCTCAGCACCACCCCAAGATTTTTTTTATGTAAGTATTTATTTATTTGTCATCGATAATGATCAGTATAGGCTAATACTTATGACCATAAATCAAGTGCAGATCTCATGTTGAATTGAGTTTGGAAACAAGAAGAATGAATTTGACTTCAATATTACATTCAATCGATCTTATTTGAATCGAATATAATTTATATAATTTGATTTGACTTGATTCGAATTAATATAAATTGATTTGATTTGAATTAAAAATTGAACATGTATATGGGTTAATTGAATTGATAAGAAGTGATTTAATATAACATTTTTAATAAAAGTTGATTGGTTATATGGGTTAATTGAATTGATAGGAAGTTATTTGATATGAATTGATTTGAAATGAAATAGATCCGAGTCAAATTGGTAGGATATCAATTCAATTAAATCTGAATTTAATGCTGAATTTAGTTAAACTCTAAATTAGTTTTTTTCTACTTTGCATCTCACTAGGAATGGGGGCTTCATCCTAAATCGGCGATGGGAGAATCTATGGCCCGTGAATAACTCCTCTTTGTGCCAACCCCAAAGTTTTCGATCCAAACTGTTCCCGTGTGAGCTCCTGACTTATTATAACAAATAGAAATGATCGATATTCTACCAACGTCTTGCAAGTTGCCATGGAGATGGATTATTTGTAAACTGGTGTTGCTTCATGAGGCTGATTATACAGACAATTACAGGTTTCCATGGTTTGGTGCATTTAACGCACAGGATGACGGCAAATGGTATTGGGTCAAGGCTGAAGCTGAGTACAGTGTACCGATATCGACGGCTTGATTTTAATGAATGATCATGTGGGAAAAAAAGAAATATGTCTCTTTTTAGCCATAACTTTAATTTATAACAAAAAACTTAAAATAAGGGTTGTCCTCTGTTGCTGTTTCGAAATATTAAGATAATTGTACACATTTAATTTTGATTTTTTAAATTACTTCGTGTAAATGTGTTTTTAATTAGTATCGTTAAAACGAGTCTTAATTTTTTCATGTGATAATCAGCACTGCTTTAACTGTTAAGAATTATTTAAACTATGCGGTAATTCTGTCTTTTAAATATTTAAGTCCTTAGACTTAATATTTTAGGTTTTTTTTTAATTAAATGCTATACATATTCTGCAGGGTACATGTATATTGGTTCACATAAGGCAATACAAAGTTTTACAAGCATTATACAATGTTACTCTGAAACGTTAAAAACTTCCCAGCGAATCTTTTTCAGATGTTGGACTAGCATATTACCCCCAAGTGTAAAACACACACGTAGTGCATCAACAAAAACGTTGGTCACTTCTACTTGTAGATCGGGCCCCTCAGAAGTAAGAGCCACTCACTCAAATTTGAGCCCAAATCAAGTAAAATATGTATAACCGGAAGAAGGTCACGCTGCTCCATCAATGGGTCGCACTGTACCGGAAGTGAATTCGGATGACTGAGGATTGTGTACAGCCCAATTCTCCCTAGAGTTTTTATCTGTGATCCAAAGCTTTTTTTTCAAGAAGACTAAAATGCTGCCTTTTTGGTGTGTTATAAGAAGATAAGCTGAAATCTACCTTTTTATCAAGAATAGATATTTCCCTATTTTTAATCACAAGCATAATTGTAAAAGTATATACAAAATATATATTTTTTTACAAAATAATTGGCCAATAGGTGGCCCAATTTGAAAAACTGTTGTATACATCACTGTACATGTACGTAGTGTAGTTATGTACATGTACATAAGAGTGTTATTCTTTGTTGGACCATACAAAGTAACTGTACATTGTCACCTACTGTGCCGTGCTATTGTATATTCAAATAAAATGCTTGACTTGTTAATACTATAAAGGAATGCAGGAAAAAATCGAAATTTTGATTGCTGTTCTTAAAAGTTTGCGTCATTTGAAAACTAATACATGAGGTAGGCCAACACACTCAACGACATTCTGCACTTACTTAGTGTCTCCAGAAAGTTCCTAAATAAAGGTGTGGTGATCTCACTGATTTGGGGTACATCATTAGCTAAAAGCCCGCAAACACAACCCATCATTCAAGGAAAGGTAGAAGGAGAAGTTGTCATACGAAGCAACAGCGATTTAACGTCAAAATGAACAGTTAAATGGCCCGATTTTCGCCGCCCATTTTTTCTTTTTTTTCATATTTTTTAATTTTTATTCATGAACTCATTTCTGACAGATGATGCTGTTTCAAAACGAATAACATACACAAACTTTCGCATAATGCCACTGGCTGATGGACATGAGGTAATGTCAGGATAATGAGATAATGTCAGATTACTTTGAAATTTTAATTAACCACTACTGCGTATAACACTGGAGGTTCCGTCATGATACCAGTACTACCACAACGTGAACACGTTCCTTGTAGAATTTCCAAAACTTGCTGGAACTGTCCTCACTGGTTTTTTCAGCCATTCGAATGTGTTTGGTACAAACTCTGGAAATTTTTCACAGATTTCGAGAAAGAAAAGCCTCGATCGAATAAACAATTGCAACAATCATCCTTTACTGTACCGCACTTTCTTATGGAGCACGTCATGTTTGTTTACATTTAATACCCACTTCAGGTCACATGACGTGGGTTGCGCAATCCGTCTACATGTATTGTGAGCGACAAGCCTAGCAGATGATGACGTCTCGTGGAATGGCTAATTTTGATTTGGCAAGTGTTATGACCGACAGAGCGCTAACGGAGAAAATGATCCCACACTATAGCGTCAGACTTTGGGGTTTGATTTTGATACTGATTTACATTTCAGTTTTCAGATTGAAAATTGTCAACTCACTTTTTTATCATTATCGACCACGTACAATATTAAGACTTCAGATTTGGTACTGGTTTAAATTTCAGCTTTCAGATTGAAAATATAAATGATCAATTTACGTTTGCGTTCGATGCTGAACGTGTATTAAGCCTAAAGTCTATAACTCGGGTTCACTCAGAATTCCTGAAGTACAATCTCCACCACATTTCAACAAGGCGCATTGGTAATAATATGGGAATACCGTGTCAAGGTTCTATTATCATGGAGGAAGTCTACCGGCATTTGCATACTTACGTGTATCCCCGTTATTCTGCGGCTTGTATTGATCGCGTATAGCAAAAGGGATGCCAGTGTGTGATTGGTCCCTTGCGCAATTAGCCACTGGCCGGAATAAACCGCCTCTTGAGACTAAGGGAGTGGCAGTTTACAACTTATTATGTACATGTATTTTTTTTCATATGAAGACAAGGACCTCATATAAATAACCATTTTTTACAATGCTTATTTTTTTGTTTAAATGTTGAAATGTTAAAAAAAAACTTGTGGGTTTGTGAAACAAGTTAATTTATAGTCCCACTGGATGCTAAGGACTAGGGTATGCACAGCATTGGTAAGATCTTTTCATCAGATTTACACATAACTTACATGATATAAAAAAGGTCACGGTGAAAAACTTTCCTTGAAATAGTTTTGCCTGAAATGCTGCAGTTTGGGGGAAATGAGCAACACAAATTAGTTTTAATTTCGCTAGTCAAAAACTCGATGTTTGAAAACAGTAAAAACATATCAGGTGTTTTTCCCCGCTATTTTCTCGTGACTCGGATGACCGATGGAGCCTAAATTTTCACAGGTTTGTTATTTCATGTATTTTTATGTTGGATCACATAAAGTGTGGATACTGCAGGTCTTTGACACTCGCCAATGTTGTCCACGTACTTTAATAAAGAGCAACGAAAGTGTTAAAGACTGTGTTCAACTATGGCTGAAACACGACATCTCAAGCATACATGTATTGGGGCACGAGAAGAATGGACCTTTCCCATGAAATATGCTCATTGCATTCCAACCAAAATGTAAGTGCGCACGCGCGATGTCCAATTTACATATTTCATGGGAAAGGTCTATTAAGTGCAGAGTCGCACACAGGTTTTGGTTTGGCGACATGATCTTGCCAGCAATATGTGTGTAAAAAGAAGTGAGCAGGGAAGGCATGGTGGAAAAATCACTGATACCCAACAAGCGTACATCTTCTTCATACCGGCCATAGTTTCATGTTATTTACGCTACATGAAAAGCATCGCTGTATCATAACCAGCATCGCTTCATAACTGCGTTAGTACATATACGCTGAAAATAAATGAGAAGTATGGACAGTGTTTTGATAACCAACAGTCACGTTACCATGGCAACCAATTCAGCTCAAACAATAGGAACGGTACAGGAGGGAAAACTGTGTAGCAACCTCCAGAAAAAAAACAATTTCAATTTACAATTACCCCATAATCTAACAGGTTTCATATTTGCATGCATTTGAATGGCCTTTAATTGTCATGCTTCATAATTCATTAATGAGTAACAACAATAAAACTTTCAATTTTATGCCCTAAATTTTTACAATTTTTTAATGGCCTAAATATTAAATCTGTTGAGGAAAACAGTAATTTGACAATTTTTTTAAGAACCGTTTATTTTGTTATTATTATTTTTTTTTTAACTCACATTTCAGAAAAGGAAACACAAACATTGGCTTATATGAACAATGGCTGATGAAATATACATTTGAACATTTTAAAGTTAAAATTAGTACAAAATAACATAATAGCGCAACATTCTAAAAGGTTTAAATTAAAAAAGATCAGTTTGGAAATCTTATCTTATACACTAAAATGAATACATTCTTTCCCAAAATATCAATTAATTTGTCACATTTTTGGTCTTTTTATGAATCTCGCAAATACTGTCCAATGGCCACACGTTTCTAATCCAGCTGGCTGTAAAAAAAATTACCATTGCCACTTTTTACATCCACATGTTCATTGCATACAACAGGTCATTTGGGTTGGCAAGCAGATTGCAACAATTTTTAGTGTTTTGTGTTTTTTCTTCATTTTCATTAAGCTTGCATGAGGGCTATTGTACTCATCATCAAAAAAAAAAAGATAGCCGATGAATTGCCTTACTGTATTAGTGAGCCTGCATCCACACAAGCGCGCAAATCGTTGGATTGGAAAGTCCTTGTAACCAACAATGCTCTGGAATCACACCGTCATTTTATCGATCTGTTGGGCCTGATGATGGATGCAATTGTCATGCATTGTCGTGTGATAACAGCAAAAGGTTTATAAACCATTTCTAAGAACCGATTTCATAAAGATGAAAATATTGCTTAGCAAATCTGTTTTTCGGGGCACCAGTCTCAGAAATGACAACTACATGTATGATATTTAGCTGGTTAGCAATATTTTTTTCTGTGCTTAGCCACTTTGTTCTGATTACAAGCATAATGAAATACGGCTATGGCTATGATTAGTCAGGCTTCCCGCGCAACTTATTCACGTTGCTCGGTTATTCGTCCAAGAGAATCGCCAATTAATAGATAAATTTATAGTTTTTGCTTCCACTGTGGCAGTTATATGCAACATAAAGCCAAAGTGTGTGAAGATGTGCAAATTCTTTCCCAAATGTATTAATTAAAATGTAGTTAATATCCACACTTGGTGAATATGTAAGAACCCAATTTATTTTTTAAGGTTTATGGAAAAGGTTTTTTAACAGTTCCCTCAGGAAGCAGTAAAGTTTTAGCAGTTTGAATCGTTTTGAAAGTACCGCAATTATGGTGGGTGCTTTGCGAATGCTCCCTACCACAAGAGGGCACTATATCCATTAGCCTGTCTTCTCTTTTCTTGATGGGGAGTATTCAGTTCTTCAAAATACCTAAACGTTAAAAATATCCTGAAAGAAGGGAAGATTCCTGTGCTTGATCATAGCTCTGAAAGTGCTTCTTTTTGTTTTTCTTTTTCCTCTATTTCCATCCGTTTCCTCTTGTAGGTTTCTTTAAGATACTCATCAGGTTTTAGTTTCTTCTTTTCTAGCTCCTTCCAACTCTCTTCAAGCCTGTGTATCGTCGTTGCATTCTCAAGACGCCGGCCGATAAAATAAAGTTCCATCTTCTTCTGAGACATCAAGTTGCAGGAGTCAACATCACAGAGATTCTGAAATTTGACGCCGGTTCCGTGTTTGGAGAAGAACGTGAGTCCAGAAGACTCGCTGAGATTTTGGATGGGAACTTGAAAATCTTTGAGGTGGCGATTGGAGGGGATTGGTTTGTTTGGGACAATGAAAGCACCCACAGCTAAAATCTCACCGTTTTCTTTGTTATTTTCATCTGGAGGGACAGCAATGGTAATAAGTTTGTACAGATGGGTTGGCACAGCTACATTGTTTTTCCCGATAACCTGTAATAAATAAAGAGAACTTTGAAGCAGGATGTCAAATAAACCCCCTCACCTCAACTGAAAGCATTTGGGGGAATAAGGCGACAACACAATCATGCACATCAACTGTTGTGATTATTGAAAGTCTGCATGGAGAGGTGATACTTATTTGTTTCGTAGTTTGTAAACAAAAGTTGTTTACTCTGCCATGTTTCTGTCAAAAGTTCCCCAAAACCACAAATTTCCAGCTGAAACATAGCAAAACAGCCTCGTTGAACCTTTGACCCAGAAATCGACACCCAAACACCACAGCACAGTACAACTCCCGTGGGGCTTGATGGAGGAATTTCCATGTTTACATCTACTGAAAAATAAATTAAGGATGGCGTGAGTGTGTAATGTTTTTTTTACGGCTCACACAATTTTATTGAACAAAAGAGCTCACAAAATTTTATAGAACAAACTAGAATTGTTTTCTAGGTCTTAGAGGGGCCATATCTATCTGTTAAGACCATGTGACAAAGAATTATGTTCACCAAACAAAACACAAACAAAGTATTGCTCGCTATTTACATCTACTGAAAAATTTAGATAGAGGAACTCTCAAGAAAGCTTAAGATAACAAACCATAAATACCTCAGAGACGACGCTCAAGCCAAAAATGCTTCTAAATTAAAATTTTGTGACCAAGTATTTTAATTTTTTTTTTACTTTTTCCTTAATCTCACCTGGTATTTTACATATTTCTTTCCGTCCTCCTCAACATTTGGCAAGACAAGGGGACCAGAAAGGACCCAAACATCCTTGTACGTCTCTGTGAGATCTCGACAGTAGATCTCAAGGCGGTTCCAGAAGTCCCTGTTATTGTCGAGGTCTTGGGGGACAATATTGGACAAGTAGAAAGATTCATCCATGGCAACCTGTGTGAGACAAATAATACCTGATTAATATCTTCAGGCACATTGATAGGTAGAAAGTGGATTTACTTAGAAGCTTAGATTAATTCAAGTGTTCATTGCTGTGAGTTCAAATCATGGGACCGATTTCACAAAGAGCTAATATTGATCTTAAGATGTGTATCAAGGATTGCTGAGCAAAGTGTGATGTCACAACACAAATCACTATCATGGTGATATTCACAACTCATCTTAAGATGAAACTTAGTGTCTTTGTGAACCTGAGCCAAGGGTTCCATTTCATAATCTTTTAGAGGAGTTGTCATTATCGCACTAGTGATTTGTATTGTGACATATCACTTTTCTTGGCAATTAAGAACTTTAATTAAACTCATTATCACCCAGGATAATGGATCCTGCCATGGTAGATTGCCGATGTGAATAATTGGCAACCTCTGCACCCATTTGGCTGCTGGCGCTGCATACTCCAAAGGAGTTAAGGAGGCTTCAGGAATGTTTAAGGCCCAAGTGTACAACGGTAGTACACTACCTTATATTATCAGTATAAGGTGTTTGGGTAAAATGGGTTTAAAAGCAACCAATAAATGGCTATTATTGTTACTGTTAAAGGAGGAAATCTTGCTGAATTGTGAACAGGAACAAAAAAGCAACAAAGCACACTATAAAGCCATCAGGGGAAGTAAGAAAGTTGTTCAGCTTACCTGGCTGTACTTGTTATCACCCGCTGGTGCCATGTGGCCTCTAGACCAGCCACTTTTTAAGAAATCACTGTTGTGAGACGAAAACATCTGGATGATGTTTGGGTCCATTTTGAAGTTACTGTGCTTGCGATTAGCTGGTCCTGAGAAGAAAACAAAATTACTTAAAAGAGTCAGGATACAACCCTTCCATTCAGAGTAATTTAATCAGTCACAATGGGGGATACACTTTCACTTTTATGTTACATATATAAATCAAAAACAAATTGTATGAGAACCTAATTTGGGAGCCCTAAATAATAATACTGTTTAACATTTTTTTCCTAAATACCCTAAAACAAAAAATAGAACATTAATTAAATAAACAGCGTAATACTACATGTATAAATTCTGTATCAAACTACTCAAAACATCCATCATGTTTTTACACGAACTACCATACCGTCCCCCACCCCAAAGAAACCTTCAGCAGCATTATTTTCAAACTCTTATGTAAGATTACATTATCTGCTTAAGTAGGCCTCCCTTTTAAAAATCCCAGTCATTTGCATTTTAACTGAACAGCGTAAATCCAAAGTACTACGCTACAATGTAATTAATATAGTCATCAAAGATTCAGCCAGCGTTATTCACATGACTAAAGCTAAGACACCCTTTGATGATGAGAAAATAACTTAAGAAACTACAACTTCCTCTTTTCTTTTTATTTGACTTTGTTGGCAGTTTCGATTCTTAAATTCTTTTGACTCACCCATCAGTCATGGTCAGCATCTGTCTGTGTTCATTTTCTCCATGAATCAAGATCTTGACAAATGATTGAGAGGCGCATTTTCGATAACTTTGCCAGCTACTAAAACTTGACGAACCCGAGTGGCCGATACCGAATGGAAGTAACACTAACAAAACCTAACATTTTATTTTTCACAAATAGTGAAAACCTAAGTGAAAAAACTGAATGCATCTTCTATACAAACTGAAGACCCTACTACTACTAGTGCCTTTTCCTCCAAATCCTATAAGTAGTTCAAATGGACCTTAATGCATTGATGTCATCACGCCGCCATCTTAGAGGTAAAACGATGATGAGACAATAGAAAACACACAACTACAGTAATGCGCAGCACACAGGATCAGCCAATGAGCAACCTTATTCTGACCTTTAGCTGAGGGCGCCCTACTCAAATGAAGTCATGTGCGTAAGGTCTATAGTAAAAAACTCAAACTATAGACCTAAACAAATTAATAAAAAAAATCTACATGCCAACATTTCCTGCAAAAAATAAGGAAGCATAAAGCTTGGGTCAATGCGAACCCATGTAATAAAATGACAATCTCCGTACCTTTCAGCTCGTTTTGGGTGAGGTGCTCTGCAACCCAGAGTGGAATCTTCTTGGACTGGTCATAGGATAAGGCATGGTTGCTATAGTAATGGACATCAGGACCTCTGTCAGGTATTCCGTACTTTAATTTGTCTTCGAGTTTGACTTCTTTGAGTTTCAGTGGTGGACCTGTGAAAAAATATATAGGCCTATCCATATAATACTTTGATGATTTTTTTCTGTCAAGAAACAAATGTTTAATCAATAGAAAATGTCTTACTTATTTCACATTCATTCTTTTTGCCGTTCTGGCTGAAGTTGACAGTTTCAGGCCACCACCACAGTGGGGCTAATGTTTTATATTTTCTACTGCAGTGCTGGCATGGGCACACAATTTTTATTTTCACTGTCAGACTGTTTTACTTACTTGATTGAATGAAAGTATGGGCCTGTCATTTGTTTTATTTTTTGGGAAGAGTAAATTTATTGAAATCCTCTACTTTTCACTCAGCAGTTAGCAGTTACACTCTAGACCCAGTAACTGGGGCGCTGTACTCCTAATTTGAGATTTTGACATTTTATCAGTTGTACTACTAGCCGATAAAATATCAAAATCTCGAAAAAAGGAGCACAGCGCCCCAGTTACTGAATACTGGGCTAGGTCTAGTTACACACCACACACACAACCTGTGAAAAAATCATCAGTGAGTCAATGAATGGTAAAGTTTTACTTTTAAAAGAGAACAGTAAAAATCTGTTTGTCTTGTCTGGGCAGGCCCAGGGAGTCTGTAGAGGTTATTAATTGTACCATAATCAGTGACTGACATGACTGAGCTGAGCAGCTACAGTGAGCTAGACTAGCCCTAAATTATGTGAGTTAGCTTTGCTTACTTTCAGTTCACTATTTCACCATT
Organism: Marthasterias glacialis; assembly: GCA_911728455.2. Taxonomy (NCBI): domain Eukaryota; kingdom Metazoa; phylum Echinodermata; class Asteroidea; order Forcipulatida; family Asteriidae; genus Marthasterias; species Marthasterias glacialis. The sequence goes on along the minus strand of OU452238.1, from coordinate 247,227 downwards.
TTCAGTTTCACGTTTCACTCGGCTCGGGTTTCAGCAGAGACTGGCAGCTATCGACGTGTCAAGACAAAGGCATGTAAGGACTTACCTGCTCTCTTATCTTCAGGTTCAGGTTCTACTTCTAGTATATAAGCAAAAATACTGTACACTGCAAAAGATGTCACTGCACCAGTGGCGAAACCTCCACCGAATAATCTTGCCGCCATTTTGTATAACGATAATTAAGTTTGGCGGTTTGACTTTTCGAGCAACAAAAAGGGCTTACTGAACTGCCACACAATATTTTCTACGAGCTGAAACTGTTTCCTGAAACAGCTGGTGAAAATACTTCCATATACAACTTCATACTACAAGAAGTTCCCATTTTTCTGAAGTTTTTCATCGTCAATATTGTAAGAAAATTCTCAAACCAAGAAGCAATGCAGACGACAATCGACAATTTGCAGGGAATGCTGGGAACTTAAACGCTCTGGCAACCGTTGATCCATTGAGGGCGCTAACAAACCACAAATTCTGCCTGTTGGTAAAAAGGAGGTGTAGTGGGGAGCGACGGGTAAAATCGGAGAGTTCACATCTTGCATTGTGTGCTAAAGTATAACTTAGCTATGCATTTATTTTATTGTAATACTCATGAAAGGACGTCTTTAGCCTTGATCAATAGAGAGGGAAAATTTATTTCGCAGCCACATTTTTGGTCCAGCCATGTACAAACTCAATAGCTGATATGAGGCGCGGTCTGCTGAATGGCAGTGACTGTCCAATCACTACTTCGGCTTGGGCTCCTGGCTCGGTTGGAGCGCCGCCTCCTCCATATAGGCCTAACGAGAGCACACGTTTTGAAAATAACTGACGGAACCCAAGCCTCAGTTTCGAAAAGGGTCATAGCAACCAATTACCAAGTTGAAAATTCAAGAGTCTGGCCCTACATAAGAATTCGCATGGAGAAGTTAATAACAATGAGTGTGGCGTGCAAAAAAATATTAAATATTCAATTCTCAAACACAGCCATCCCCCTCCCCAGATAAATTCGGTTAATTAAAAAGTAGTAATGTCAGTTCGGTTTGCTATAGACACACCTACCTTTGCCCTGCAAAAAGGTCATGAGATATTGACCCATGATAAACAAGACTGGCGGCCATTATCCCACGAACTAAAATTATATCAAATTTCTGTACTTTAACCAATAAACAGAAAGTGCAAAGGTTGGCTTGTGTTTATCGCAGGGAATTTCTGTACTAGAACTGTATAAGTTGTTAAATTTTAGGTTTAAGTGCCCACCTGCAACTGACAATTTGAAATTGTTGGAGAAAAGAACTGCGAGCCAACAGGAGTAATACATCACATTCCATTCAGGCAAAGTTCTTTGCGTGCTATTAGTTCTTGACTCGTCTTGAATGAAAGATGGTGGAGGTCAAAAATGACACATACACGGGATTTTGCCTGGGGTTTTTAACAGCCCTGGTGGTGTATGTGTTCTACTGGTTGATAATGGTTCACGAGCAACAGGCTGGTGTGATGTCGATGGTAAAGGTCTATAAATACAGTGTTCCGGAACCACAAGGTTCGTACTAAGAACCAAAACATTTAATTTTCTACTAAAAAAAATAATAAGTCATTCTTATGATGACGACAAGAGCACTCGGAAGAGTAAACTCGGATTTTCTTTCACTGAAGAGATTTTTCCACGGTATTTCCCTTTCTAAAATAAAATGATCTGTACATTTGTTTCTATTTTTCTGGTGCTGAAAGCTTCAATCATTATCTTTAAAGACAAAATTACTAAACAATTGTTCATTTTCCTCGTACAGGGTCTTCTGGGGCCGACATTATTCTTAAGTACGGCATACCGGACCGTGGTCCGGAGACGCTGAGTTACGCAGATCACGTCGTGGGATATGACCAGTCTAGGAAAATACCTCTGTGGGTTGCAGAACACATCACCGTGGAAAAAATGACAGGTTTTATAAAATATCGTATAATGGGTTCCAAAAATATGATGATTAATTACAATGAAAAGTACTTGCCTCATTGTCTCAATCCTTCCCCCATCTTTATCATCTTCTCTAAAGGATTTGACGAGAAGGTATATCATTCTGTTGTTTTGATTTACCAAGGTGATGCAGAAATGGCTAATTGCACCTTCGGGCCAGATATGGACCGAGTACAAGAATTGTTCTCTGCTTCGTTAGAGGACTACGAGGGAAGTGTCCACGACAAGGGTCAAATGTCACCGGAAGCCAATCACAAATACAGTCAGGTGGAGTAGTGTGGATTAATGGTTTAACTCTTTTATTGTCGAATGACTCAATTGTGGTTTAAAGAAAATCTTAACCATGCAGGGCGGGAGACTTCACGTCCGAAGTCAGACTCAATTTTATTATTGGTCATGTTTTTCATTATCATAATTAGCTAAAGATCTTCTCTTGATCCTGACTCTAAAGGAGTCAAGTTACATGCAGCATATGATTCTAAATGGTTGGGTTGAATTGCTCAACTGACTCAAAAAAGTCAAGTTAGCCAACTGAGAATTAAAAGGGTTAAAATGTCTGACTTTAAAAGTTTCAAATTACTTAACTAACCCTAAAATAGTCAGTATTATGATTGGGGTAAAATATGTTTAATTTCTCTAGGACGCCACATGTGCCTCTTTCTATCTTACAAATGTGATTCCTCACGACAATCAGTATTACTGGAGAGAGATAGAACAACACTGCCGGAGTCTGGCCGGGATATTCCACGATGTCCGGGTGATATCTGGCCCGGTGTTCCTCCCTGAGACACCGTCGAACACGGCAAAGGAGAAGCGATTTATCAGATATGAGGTAAGCTGATTGGTCTTTGTACGTTACGTACGCGAAATGGTTGGATTTATAGTGACATCAGTTTCATTGACGCTGATTTCAACGCGTTAAAAGATAGATGCAGCCATAATTATTTCGGTCATTGGAAAGTCACTTTAAACTCTAGATCATTGACATGGTTCATCATCATTGGGGTGTTCATAATAAGCTCAGCGGTTCATAGTACCAACAGCCTGGAGTTCCAGTCTACTGACTGACTAGTCCAACCAACGATTTACTAAGTAATCAAAAAAAAAAAAAACACCAGGCATGTTTTACAGACCGGTAACTCAGCGGACTTGGTCAATGGTCAACTACGACCGCGGATAATTACCTTCTCAACATGATTGGTGTGCGATTCCGTATGATCCCGGCCCGTCGATGGTCACCGAATGAGTTGGAAGACGACTCGTCCGGAGACCAAATGAATTCATGTCATCATTGTATGATGTTACCTCTATAGTTATCTTCTTTTCCCACTGTGTCTATAGGTTATTGGGGGAAATAACGTCAATGTACCAACTCACCTGTACAAAGTCATCATGGTCGAGAATGCGACTGACTCATCCAATATCACTTTATATTCAGCGGCGTTTCTTCTGCCAAACAAGCCAATCCAATCAGATGTACCGCTAAAGAGCTTCCAGGTAAACGTTTATCGTGGGTAAGAAGGTCGTCGGTTCTTGGTTTGTTTTCTACACTAGAATAGTGTGCAACTAGTAAATATGTGCAGTGGGCCCCCAAATTCGGTTTTTCTTAGGAACATAATCTAATCCCCGTAAGTGTATGACAACTAACTGACATCCCTTTTTGATTAATTTTAAACATTTAAGGTTTGCTATGCTTTCCGGATAAATTAATGAGGTCGCTGTTGCCGTGATGTTATTTCAGGGAGAAACTGTGGTTTTCTGTGGAAATTAATGAAATTATGAATCCCAAAACATGCTTACTGACATCACGTGAGAACAGTTTGCTCATTGGCTTACTGCCATGAACTGACATAAAACAGAATCATTAAAGCAAAGAAAGTTTACGACAGCAGAATGTCCTAAATTCTGTCAACGTTTTTTACATAAACTAACTTTAACATTTAGGTTTCTGCCTGATATGACACCACAGTTTTGCTCAAGAATATGGAAATTTGCAATAGCATAAAAACCAAAAGGGCACCAAAATACCCTTGAAAATGGCAAAATGGAAATGGAAAATAAGGTTAAATAGGATAAAAAGGTGCATTTCCAAGGATTGCATTAAAAAATATATTATAAAATGGGCCATTTAAAAATAAATTGACGAATCCCGATGCAATGATAATAGACAGCAGTTTTTTTGACTGAAAAACAAGCAAATGCAACTTACTACTGTAGGCTACGACTAATCAACATCATTGAAGCTGAGCGAAGCTGTAAGAGAAACTTCATAATATTATTACAATATGTTTTCTTTTGAATATCGTCCTCTCAGGTCCCTCTGAAACAACTCGAAGCTTCCACCGGTCTCCGTTTTTTCCCGAGGCTAATTGACGCACCTGTGGGGAACTTGTGTCAAATCATGGAGCAAATCAACCCGTGCAAACTCCCTGGTGAAAAGGACTCCCTTCTGCGGCGTTTTGCGTCTGGGGTCTCCGCGACGGCGTTATACCTTGCATGGGCCTATGCGATGTACAAGTGGAGTGAGAGTGACAACGTTTCAAAGAAATAAACAATGTATTGTCATTCTAGATTTATTGTAAAAATAGGGGAGCTTTCTATTCCTGGATGGATGATAATTGACTGCCGATGGCAAACAATGAAACTATTTCATAATAAAATCTCGCGCACTCAAACACAATAATGTGTGACCCATGAGTTCCCACACGTACATATTGCTTTAACGCAAGAAAAAGAAGAGTCGCGTGTTAATTACGGATCCAAATGCCTATAAACGCAACGAAGTTTTAGTTCTCACGATTTTGCAAAGAGCACACACCATTGCTTGTGAATGCGCATGCATGTATAGAGATGAAAATTCATATGTCTGTTATCCAAATAACTATACCAAATTAACTATAGTAAAAAACATTCCTCCTAAAGCCTATAGTCTCACCGTATGTGTTAATCAAGGTCCGATCAGAGCGGTCGTTTAGCCGTTCGATCTCAAGAGAGCCGGTGTGTCTTCCTGTCCCCCGCCATTTCTCGATGGTCTCTACGGGCAGACGCACCACTGCCCCACTGGGTGGGTGTGACAACAGCTCTGAAATTGCAGAAAGTATTGTCGTTAAACAGTGCCTTATAGTTTGTGTTAATGGTTACTAAACACGGTCCAGCTTTCATCCCGGTTGATGTAGCCGGCCTTCAAAACAAGTTTTTTTGAATCTTTTATATATATATATATACATTTTATTTCATTATCCTTTGATTTGTAGTGCTTAAAAATAGCTTTTTGTACCATTATTTTTAAGCCTTTAATACGAAAAAGTCCACTAGAGGCTGTTAAAAGATGGGTGTTACTGTACGCCTCATCCCATGGAGGTCCATAATTTTAGGCAGGCCTGATACTTCACTTTTGTTAGTGCAAGGCACTTTTCCATAGTGAAGGGCACCTTTCAAGGGGCACCAAGACAATGACCATAGTAGGTCATTGAGGCAATTGCCTCCCGCATTGCCCCCCCACTCCAGCATTGCCTCCGTGATGTACAGGCAGTTTTTGGATAGATAGAGGGCGCTGTACAGCAGGACGCCGCGTGTACACCTTTATAGTTGGTTGACAGCAGCCTACACGTAATGTATGGTGTTTTAACGTACTCGTCGTGTTCAGACTGTATTATTGGTACCAGTCAAATTTGGCACTATGGCGGATTCTGTGGACCTGAAAAAGTTGAAGGTAAAATTTGTATTTTTGAAGGTATTTCATCATGTTAGTTGAAAAATGGTTTAATTGTTGCAGACTACTTGTAGTGAAGTAATATTTAAGACATCAAAAGTGATTGTGAAATAAAGGTTTATGAAGGGAAACGAGGAAAAAGACTAAGAGCTTGTGGTGTTTGTAGGAAAAACATGTTTACGGTGTGTTCACCAGTTACGATATGTAGGACTCGGTGTCTGAGGGCGGGGGCGGCGGGCAGGCCCGTAATAAATAGTGCCAATGCTGGACTACCTCCACTTTTTGGCCCTACTCCCGATCTCCTTACCTTAGCCCCCACAATGTGACAGTAACTTTCGAATTTAGACTTGGGGCCTACATTTGTTGCCAACATTTTTCCCTCGCCTCGATGATCTCCTTCCTAGGTCTTTCCCCGGCCCTGAGGCCGAGTGAGTGGTGAGAGTCTGGGGTACATTCATTAGATAGATGAACCGAGATGCGATAACTTTGGACTTCGTCATTGGTGGAATTTTATGAAAAATCTCAGACCTGAGTCTGAGGTTAGCCTGGTTCTACATGTACAAAATCCTATTCGAAACTGTCTGCCCTTCACGATCACTTTTACATGGCTACAGTTCTTTTTTGAAATCAGATCTCACCAAAATTAGGCTCTATGTGTTCTTTCAACTTTCATCGAGGGTTGCACTGGTCCAGAAAATCCACTCCGCAAACTAAAAGTTGTTAAAAAGTGATAAATTCTCACCGTAATTCAGATCCCATTCAAACAGTATTGCAACAAATATGGCGTTATATACCAGTTAATTTTGCAACTCCACCGCCATATTTGTTGCAATACCGTTTGAATGGGATCTGAATTGTGATGAATGAATTCTTTAAATTTAATAGTTTCACTTTTAGAAAATGTAAATTAAAATTTTGTTTTTTGTGATATATGTAGATTCCAGAGCTGAAAAAGGAGCTTACCTCTCGAGGGTTGCAGGTGAAGGGGAACAAACAGGAGCTCGTAGACAGACTTGCTCAGTATCTTGAAGAGAATGGTATGCTGAGGTTCATGTTTTGTGCTGGCTTACTCTCGCCTTAGGACAGTATTTTTTCTTGGAAATATTGGAGCAATTATAGAATACAGGGGTAGTTAGTCTAATTTGTGGAATAAACAATTTTTCCGTTGTTATTTAAATAAATTAAAATAAACTAAAAATCCCTGCTGAACAATAATTTTTTTTACATGGCCTAACCCCTTCACTGTACAACTACAACAATATTATAGACCGATTGCGTGACCAGTATTTACATGTCATCATGTGACTTATAGTGGGTACTACGCCATCTCAGCTGATGGCAAAGAAGTGCAGATACATGCAGTGACCAACAGTCACACCGAAGGTCGGCTTTTGGTAATAATAACACAGTTAAGTCCTTTTAGTAAAGTTGTATGTTGTAACATGGATTTTAATCACATTACTGTTTTATAAGCTACCATTATTGTATTCATTACAAAAGAGCTGCCTGTGATTTTATTTGTAATGTAAATCACTGTAAATGAAAAGTCCAAAGAACATTGGAAAAGTGAGCATTCATACCTAGCCTTGCGGAATTTCAAATAGACAAACGAATCACACAGTTTTGGAAAGCCTTTTCGTTCGGATGATTTTGAGCTTCAAACTGTGAAATTCTTGTGTTGAAAAGTGTGTGCACGCGGTCGTCTGGCCCCATCGTTCGAGCAACTACCACACCGTGAACAATGAACATAATGTTCCTTGTAGAATTTCCAAGACTTGCTGAAACTGTCCTTTCTAGCTTTATTCAACCATTCTGGTATTAAGGTCTCTGGTATAAACCCTGGAATATTCTTCACAGAATTTGAGAAAGGCCTTGATCGAATTAACAAATGCAACAATCATTATGTACTTTACAACAGTGGCACTTTTCTATGGAGGATGCACTGTTTGTTGATGTTTAATACCCACCATAGGTCACATGACTTGGAGAGGGCAATAGGTCTATTGGTTTGAGTAATTATGGAAGAAGAATATACACTTTTTGTGTATGGGAAAAATCAATTAACTTCTTTTAACACATTAATTGTTGCTCACTGACTGTTTAATTCATTCATCACTCAACTGTCTAACACAATAATTATCTTGTAATTTCTCAGTTTTCTTTACCCTCTTTCAATTTCTTCCTTATGTGTTTTTTGTGCTCGATACATCAGAAGATGATCATTTTGGCAAAAGTGACATAATCGGGGAAGAATCTGTGACAGAAATTCGAGGTTTGTCAGCCAAAACACAAGCATTTGCTAGTTTCTATTTCTCCACGGGCTGTGGATGTACCTTTCTAAGCATTTTCATTGTCTTGGCAGTGCTTGATAGTTTGAATTTCCCTGATCATGCTGGCTTGAGAAACTTTGTAGTTGCTACTTGTTCCTTAATTCCCTAAGCCTAGGGTGATTTACTCGAGTCCCTCCTCACTCTGACAAAATCCAACATAATACCATGTTTTGTAACTCTACACCCCAAATGTTAGACTCTGATTATGGTGGTACATGTATGCCTGATCCCATGTAAGGCATGATCAGTTAATTGTGCAGTCCACATGTAATTGATTGACTTGTTCATCAGTCGATTACCTACTTGATTTCCATCAATTTGCATCCACAATGAATAATTCAAAGCAGGGTTCGATACGGCCATCAAATTTGTCATTGGTCCAAATCCTTAAAGTGGCTGCACTTGCAGGTCTGTTACCATGGTTACACTGTCCTTATGAGGGCAAGATATCTGTACTAGAACATTTCAAAGGGCATCAAGGCAAGTGACCAGTGGACAAGAGCCTCAGTTGCTTCCATGAAGTGTTAGATGTGTACTTGGTCAAGCTCAGGCCAACAGAGTCAAACAAAACAAAACATGCAGTTGGATTTTGATGTGTTTGGGGTAGTTTAGAAGGTTAACCTAACTAAACCTTGACTTGGTAATAGAGGTAATATCTAAACAGAGATGCCTAGTGAAATGGGCCAATGAAGTTAGATTTTGAGAATATCATTTGAATACTCTTCCATTTGGTATTAGTTGACATTGTACACAGAAATTTCTGTGAAAAAATAAAAGTAGCTGTTGGAAACTGCTTACATGTACCAACCAAAAGGACCTGTTGTGTATGCAAAAAAAATGTTAATGGCCTCTTGTTTTGACCCTAGCAGAGTCTTTCTTTGCACAGTAATTTGATCCACCATTGACCGTGCAGTTGAATGGTTTTAAATGGTTGGTCAACTCTCTGAAAAAAAATTAGCAAGAGTAAGAGGGTATGTATGTACATGAATGATCAAAGAAAAAAAAAAATCTTGCAGGGTATTTCTAATTCTATTTAACAGCATTTCTAACCTTATTTTTCATATTCTTCATTTGATTTCACGAGTTCTTCATCTTGTGAAGGCACTGTAGACTAGCCCATACATGTACATGTATAATACTATTAAGTAATTTGCAAGTTAGATTTTAACAATGTCTGGTATAATGACTTGCTTAGTTACAAGTTCCTGCTTCAATTTTAATTCCTCAGACTATATCGACAGTTGCTATGTCACATGATCCAGGACAAGCTTTTGCGAAGTTCTGAATGAATGGCACAATGGTATCGGGATTGCTCATCTGGAGGTTGTTAAAAACAAAAGCTTGCCCCCAACTATGACATAGCAACTGTCTCTACAGTCTGAGGAATTCCAATTTAAGTGGTAACTTGTGACTGAGCAAGTCATTATGCAAATGTAACAAACTAACAGACAAATGGCTTATTGCTTGTGGTTGCGGGTATGTTGCGCCAAAACTAAAGAATATGCCCAACTATAGTAGGGCCCAAACCAACTATAGTTCAGTCGATCCCAACTATCGTTTAGTCGATTCCAACTATCGTTCAGTCGATTCCAACTATCGTTCAGTCGATTCCAAGTATCGTTCAGTCGATTCCAAGTATCGTTCAGTCGATTCCAACTATCGTTCAGTCGATTCCAAATATAGTTCAGGCAATTCCAACTATAGTTAAGTCGATTCCAACTACAGTTCAGTCGATCTCAACAATAGTTGGGATGATTCTATTGTTGGGACAGAACAGCTACACCATGTGTTACATGTTTTCTTGAACAGAATAATGGCACAGAAAACGTGTGTTTTTGCAGTTTGAAATAAAAAATAGATACTGATGTTTGCGGGGTACAGTGTACAGTGATGTTTTCAACAAAATTCTAATGATTCCAAAGCATAAACCCAACTGCTTGATCATGTTGCACTGAATACAAAAACCAGTCAAACCTTACATGAGGCATGAGGCGCATTAAAAAAATTCCAAAGTGTCTGTGGCTAGAGACCCTCCCATAATCCTAAAAAGTCCTCCACTTTGTTGGTAACTCAACACCGACTCTTATATTTTTTAGTTTGTCTGTTTTAATGATAAGCGATTGCTATTTGGGCCTGCGGTACCATATCTTACAAACACAAAGTCAGACATATTCCTGGATAGAACTTTGGCGGATGTGGGACTGTTAGTGGCAACAAAGTTTGGGTGTTCAATTGTTAAATCCGAACAAAGTTTGATAGATAGGAGCAGGGTTCTTAATGTACATGTGTATTGGAACCAAAGGGGTTAGCTTTGCCCGAGTAAAACTCCCTAATTAATCTGGCTAGCACTAGCAGCTGTCCCAAATCCACCTATGAACTCCAATCTATTATAACTCTGCATCCAAATGTTTGAAATGTTTTAAGTTTGGTATGGTGTTCTAGACCTCATGCAAAGAATAGTTGATTTAGGGGGTTAAAGTATTAAATTGATCAATTTACTAACTTAATTAGCATGATGGCTTGGTACGCTGTGGATGGTTGAATGACTTAGCCCTTTTCACACTGCCAAGCCAAAACCTGGGAAATAAAACCCCAGAAAATTCCTGGGGAATGTTAACCCCTGTTCGTTTCACACTTGATGCGATTTTCTTGGTAAAATGACAACTCTGTATGCAATCCATAGGGTTATCTCTCTTAACCTTACTCCCAAGCAGGGGTACATGTAGCTCATTCCCAGGAGTTTGCCAGGGTGAGTAATTCATGTGTGAAAAGGTCAACCCAATTTTCCCGGGAATTCCCCCAGAAGTCTATCTAGTGTGAAAGGTGCTGTTGTTGTAAGAATTTGAAATCCAGGATTTACAAGGTAGCAAAAGGGTTGGTTCCATTATTTATCACAGTCTTTTTACCACACCAAATCAAAAAAATGTTGCTACTAATTTCTGCGTTTTCTAATTTTGTTTTCACAGATGAAGCCATTCTTGATAATGGTACGGAGCCATCAGATGCAATATTGACACCCGAAGGTCAGTCTGAAATAAATTCATTTAAGATCATTTATAATGTTTAACTAACCCCAGCTCCATTCAGTGATTTACTAGGATCCTTCCAACACCATTTGGTAACTAAAAATCCTGATCCCCATGTAAAGCATAGTCAGTTTGCAAACTCAGTCCAACAGAATCAAACAAAACATTTGGTTGCATTTTGTGGGGCTGGAGATGGTTGGAGTTAATCAACAAACGATTGATTTTAAAAGCATGTCTGTGGCGATTTAACTTTTTTGGGGACTGAGAGTGGGTGAAAATTAAAAATCTGACAGTGCCCTCTAGCATTCACTGTTTCTTACATTTAATTTATCCTGCAAAGTAGCGATATGTCAAAGACTACCACAAAAGATGTGACTGTTTTATTTTTTGTTGCATGGATAGTGTACGTTGTGTACATCGTAAATCATCATTTTTTAAAAATTTTAAAATCCAAGCGACACAACAAGATTTTTTTTAAATATGGACATCCGGACAAATCTCATCACTGCTTTTTACAAAGTGTGTTACTTGCTTGTTTTAAATTTTGTCCTATTTGTCTTGTGTATTTACAGTGGAAGAGGAAGCGGATTTGTTAGCCCAAGAGGTAAGATGCGTAACAATTTCCTTAATTTTTTTTTTAACCTCTGGCACAAAAACTATTGAGTGCCAAGAACGTGCCAGTGGGGATTTCAGTGGCATGTCATGGCCAAGTGGTCTAGTGCACCGAACTCAAGTTCTGGTTGCAAAATCATTTGGTGTATGGGTCTCAATGCCAGTCATGACACTTGTGTCCGTGAGCAAGACACTGAACTTAATTGCTTCTCTTCACCCAGGAGTAATTGGGTACCTGTGAGGGCAGAGATGGTTCTTGTTATTATTTAAGTTTGATGCACTACATACTTGGCGGCATAGGCTGTAAGTGTATACTCCTCAGGGAGCTGAGATGGTTTCAGAAATGAACTAAATGTCCCCTGAGCATCAACATTTGCTGACACTACCACTATATAAATGTCCATTATTATTTAGATTTCAAGCCATGGTTTACACTTAACAATTATTTTGACAAATATGTACAAATCTTATGTTAGGACGAGCCCAGCCTGCTGGATGATGAGGAAGAGGAGCCAGCAATCCCAACCAAAGTAAACGTTATTACACCGGTCGTGCTGACACAACCGATGACGTCACCCACTAAAGACAAACCCAGCTCGCCCACTGGAGTTGTACAGAAGGTTGCTGTTATGCCAGCTTCTGCAAATGCTGCACTGACCCCTGCTCAGGTATAACTTGAACAAAGAACACCTTGTCATGCTTGTGGCAAACGATGATCTGTTCTTTAACCCATTTCCTGTCTGACCATTCAATATCATCCACTATTATTTTGAATGATATATAAACTATGCCAACCTGCAATTGATCTCATGTGCTGAAAGCATCTACATAGTACACAGTCAACCCTCCTACTGTCTGACTGTTCAATATCAACCACTGTGGTTTTGAATGATGCATTAAGCTATACCGTCCTGAATTTATGGTATCATGTGGTGAATGCATCTATCACAGAAATCTACACAGTTTTGTGCATAGTTGTGCCACCCAGGAAAACTGAAAAAAAAGTTCAAGCCAAAAAAAGGCGTTCAGGGACAGACAAACAACATTATTTTTTTGTCTGTCCCGCCTGAAAGCCTTTTTTTGCTTGAATTTTTTTATAGTTTTCCTGTAAATCATTTGACTCTTGTTTCTATGTTCTTCTTATGTTTTTAAAACACCAATTTTGTGTAATTTTGTATTTTTTTTTTACAGAGGAAAGCCTTGAGAGCAGAAAGATTTAACACACCGCTTTCAGAAGATGCAAAGAAGCAAGCAAGATTAGAGAAGTGAGTTGCCCCTCTCTGGACATCACCAGTGTCTTAAAAATCATCTGCCAATTTCATAGAGCTGCTCAGTTTTTAGCTTGGCTCAGGAAAACTTAATTTATCAGAAACAGTTTCATCAAGTTGTTTAGCACAAAATTTGGCTGAGAAGAAACAGGTGACCAGCCAAAATTTTGCTTAGCAGGAAAAAATGTCCAAGCACCATTTTCTGCTTAATAGCTTTTATGATATTGGGCCAAGGTTACCAGCTAAAATATCACATTTTCCTTTTGATTTGTGGCTGGTGCCCTGCCAATCTCAACCAAGCAGGTAAATTTGCTAAATGAATATTTCCCCTGTGAAGTTCTGTATCGATAAAGAGTCTTTGCTGCTTTGCAAAAGTTGAAATTTTCATTTTTTCCCAGATTTGGTGGCAAGGCTGCTGTAGCCACAACCCCAGCCATGCCGAAGACACAAGCTAAAGGATCTCCAGTTTCTGTAAGTAAAGTTGCTGTTTTTTGGTCATTTCTTGTATATTTTGCTAGTACATTTTTACAAGTATTGTATTTATTGTTGTGAAAGCAAGATATGGGCATGTATGATTCCGTTTTGGGTAACACCATGTGATATTATCTACTTTCGCCGAGTAGAATGTAGTTCTGACAAGAAGTTGTCCTGTTCAGTTCTAACAGAACTTATCCTGGTTTTTATCTATGACTGCTGTGTAGGGTGGATCAAGGGGACCTTCTCTTAACTATCTTCACTATTCCTGACTGAGTGAGATTAGTTTGGTCTCGATGTTGCAACTAGCCTGCTCCAACCATTGTCATTCGAACTTCGGGATTAGAGTCTGACTCAGTCACATTTTTGATGACATAGTCGCGGCCTAAAGTCACAAAGACAAATAACTCCTATACTGTTTCACTTCCCAACAGTTAACTTATTACTTTACTTCTCTTCTGTCTTGTTGATCTTTGCAGGCCGAGACGTTAGACAAGTTGAAGAAGAGATCAGAACGGTTTGGTGTTGCGGTGTCACAAGTTATCAAGCAGGTGAGGCAAACTGAATATTTTTGGAAGCAGTTTTGATTTGAGTTCTAATACTTTACTTACCTCATTAGCAGAAACGCGTTTTCAGCTATAACTACCATGCAATGTATATTGTTCTGGTTCCCTGCTAAATTTTGCTAAGCAGAAAAATTTGCTAAGCACCAATTTATGCTTAACAGCTTTTATGAATTTGGGCCCAGGTGATGCATGTAAAATATTTGTGTTCATTGTGACAACTTAGACAGATGAGGTGGAAAGATTGCTGAAGAGAAAGCAGCGATTTGGTGTGATCACCAATACAACAGCTACAGTAGGGGGTGTCAAAAGACTATCAACAGAGGGCAGTACAGATGATGCTGAGGTATGAATAATAATGTAGCCCATTTGTTTCACTTTCAAGATATTGACCCAATTCACGTGATGTCTTCGCCACCATGTCTAGGGAGTGCATAAAGCACTTGCCTCTCACCACTGTGGCCCTGGTTCGATTCCTGGCTTGGGCCATATATGAGTTGTGGGGTGGTTCTCTCCTATGCCAAAAGGCTTTTTCTCCGGGCCTTCTGGTTTTCCCCCTCCCAAAAAATCAAACACTTACGATCTCTGGCTGTGCTCCGTTGTCATATGGGTCAATGTGGCTGGCTGCCTAAGGCAACCTTGCATGCCTGTAGATCGAACACGTTGCAGCCGCATCCTTCACAATTCAGCTTCTCAGCCGCCAGTAAGGATGATTAGCCTCCCAAATTATTATTATTACTGCAGTAGTGGTTGCACCATTTCGGTAGTCAATTTTCATGTGTTACTGTGCATGGCGTATTTTAGGCATCCTGTATGCTGTTTAGACACACCATAGCTTTACATGTATTTTAACTCCCAAAATGGCAACTATGAGCAGATGGTAGCTTCGTGTGATATCAATGCAAGGGTTAAAATAGCAAAATTGAATCAAACTGCTCAGGTTTTTTATAGGAGAAATCTTGATCATTTAGCGGGTTTTAAAGTTATCCCCGAAAGATTCAGGTTTGACTTTCTCAGATTGATTATTTAAATTTGTTATTCTTTAAAATGTTTTCCCTTTTTTTTTTTTTTACAGGCAAAGAAGAAAAAGCGAGCGGAGAGATTTGGACTGTAAGCATCACAGTGGCATAGCCTTCGTGTCGCTCACTTTTGGGAGGATGAAAAAAGAAAGAAAAAAAAACCCCAGAATTTGGTCAAGAAATGGTTGTACCTTCTGAAAGTGTTTCACACAATACATAGTTATGCATATTTATGTTTAGTGTCGTTCCAACCCATAGAATAAGAACCCAGAGAATGCTGAGGTTGACCACAGTCTCTGTCCCACTGTAGAAGCAGCATATTGATACCACAGTTTGGCAAAATGATACATGACACACATGTATGGGAAAATGGCACTGCCCATTCACAACTTCTAGGTTTTCCACTTCATCCGAATTAAACAAGCTGCTGTTGGTTCAGATGGGTTTAGAGTTTTCAGGGTGAATATCTCTTCACATTTGGACACAGTATGTTTTTAGCTTCTCATTCGTTCCCCCCACCACCTGAATAAACTGACCTACATGTATTAAAATCCGCCCCTTGATGGATTGACCAATCACAACCAAAAATCAGACCCTTAAAATCATGACTTGTGTGTTTGGCACAGGGCAGAGCAAGACGCATGTGTGGTAGGCTCTACCCACATGGGCGTCGTTGATAGGCAGTAGCTATGATGGGCGGGGGCTTAAAGGATTGGTCAGTTAAAGATAAATCTAGTCAGTCCACTAGGTTTAAAATAATTCATCTTCCTCCATTCAATGCGAGTAGTTATTTGGGAACTTATTTCTTCCACATAGATTGATGGTAGTTCTTCCAATTGGTTAACACACTGTACAGGATTAGTGTAATACTTTCTGAGCTTTGTACATGTGTCACAGACAACTTTGCAAATATCTCTCTTTAGCTGTGGAATGAGGTATGCTGGTCTAGGTAGTGACAAAGTTTGTTGATAAACAGACAAGCATGCTCCTCATTCCACGGCTAACGTGCGCAGAATAAAGTATTTGGGAAGTTGTCTATTCACCCCACAGGAAATTTCCTGCTGGCTGGACCTTGCACAAGTCACACATTTTACCAATTTGAATTTTCTTGCTCGAAAAAGCTTTTATCTCTTGAATAACTTGAAAACTGTATTTTTAGAAATCGTAGTTTTATGATATGCTTCATGTAAACTGGAGTATAGGAATGAATGTACTCTTCCGAAGACCAAAGCTTTATCTTTGATTTTCCAAAATGAAATAGCTTGAGAGTTCCAAAATTAAAAAATGAACATTGGAACATTATTCTTATCTTTTAAGTCTGATTGCTTCGTGTATAAAATTATTGATTATTGTTCCTTTGATCAAATTTTCCATATATTCTTTCCTGAAAGATTTAGCAGGTGTCATAGCTCTTTTTCCCCCTTTTTGTTTAGCTAAGAAGCTTTTAAGGATTTCTGAGGAAGAAAATCAATCAATTTATTATTTAAAAAACTAGGCAGCCATCTTATTTTTTCACCCATTTGTTTCAATGTAACCACGGGAGAAAAACCTTGGCACCTTGTTTGTATAGTAGGAATCGGTACTGCTGTTTGCTTATGTGAGCAGGGAACTAGACAAAGATGGTTGTAGGATAACAGTCTATTTTTGAAGCCTACTTTGGGGTAGTGAAGGGGTTTTTATACCAATTGATTTGTTTCTTTGTTTTTTTCTTTCTGTCTAATTTTTAAACCCAGATAATTTTTACTTATGATTCCCAAGACGTTTCGGCTTCAATTCCAAGTCCTTAAATCAATAGTAATTAAGCACCAAATTGTTTGAAGCTGTTGAGATTGAAATCCAAATTAATAAATAAATGTCATTTACATACATCTAGGCCCTTGTAAAGCCTTAACACAGTACATGTATATGTACTGTATTTTGAGTACACCAAGGTGCTTGCCCCATCTACATTTAATTTAAGCCCAGAATGCTGCCATTGATACGGGTGATGTCATGGTTGGTAGCCACCAAGTCCTCCATCGGTGTTTTGTGGATTTTTCATTTTCATCCACTCTCATCCCTGTCAAAAATTTGAGAGATGAGTATTTTTTCAGATTTAGGATGGCTTGTGGTCAGAATGCCATGGAAGTTACAGTTCATGTGTAGGTTTTTTTTAAACTCTTGTTCACTCGCAACTTTGAAAAAGGTTGTAAGGATTCTTTAGAGGTTTATTTGTACACCACTTGTAAATAGTATTTTAAATGTAAAATTTGTTTTTAGGGTTTTTTAAATGTTGTATAATTTGTGTGTTTGTGGCCAGTTTGTTTTACTTCTGTCTTTCAGTCAGATGTGTCAGTTTGTTTTTCTGTTACAAAAGTTGGTGTCCAAATTCCTTTTGTAGTCGGTGTTCTAAAACAGTTCAATTGAAACAGGCAAATTTAGAGTTGCTTAATGGAAAAATATGATGTGTTTGAGGAGCGAAATTGCTGCCCTCGCTTGACCACTTTTATACAGACCTGGAATTTGATATGTAAACAAATCACGGGAGGTAGTTTCCTTGCTCTGGAATTGGCCCATAAGTGACCTTTGAATTTGTGTGTATTGTGTAAGTGCCCACTCTAAATTAGTGACTACAGCTATGGCTGGATCACCACTTCACCATGCATTGAAGCATAGGCTGCCCTTAGCAGTCACAGCCGCCAATTCGGACACGACCTTAGTCTTGCTTCTTTAACCGTTATGTGTCCGACTTGGCGGCTACAGCTATGGCTAAACTGCCACGTCGTCATGCATTGAAGTGTAGGACATCCTCAGCAACAGCCGCAGCTGTAGCCGCTGACTCGGATAAAGCCTTGTAGTCCATTGTCCTCCAAATTCCTTCTCATAGTTTTTTGTCAGATTTTGAAGGATTTGATCCACCCACGCTTTTCCTTGGGCCCAGGCATCCCAATCTTATTAGAGTCTAAACATTTGGGTGTTGAGTTACCGTAGACTGGAGGATAATGGAGAATTCAGAACGGTCTCTAGCCAAAGACACTTAAGGTATGAAATTCCAGGCCTAAAGTTCCAGCAATTTTTTAACTGCTGAAGTTTCTGAGAAGTGGCTCTGTAAAATTTGCCGATTTTCTGAAACTGAATACAAATTTTGAACGGATTATCTGTAATGCCTTTTTTTTTTTTCTCTCTCTATGGTATTTGAAAGACTTTTTCCCTCTCTATTTTGTACATTTTCAATGACTTTTGCAAGCCATGTGGCAATAAACAGTCTTCAGACAGATATTTCAACGTAATAAATAGTCAAAACTGGAAGTGATTTGTCCATGATTCTAGGGGCTTGGTCTCCAAGCAGTGGTTGATATTATAATGCACACTGCTCCAAAATTGATGCTGGAGCCAGAACTTAACAGGATCTAGGTCTATATATACACTGTGTAGCGGATTTTGTTTTTTCTTTCACTCAACCCAATATAACCAAAATGAGTCTGACAGGAAAGTCTGATTTATACTCCATGAGTGAATTTTTGTGACAACAATCACACTGCAGAGCCCAATTTCATACAGCAGCCTAAAAATGTAGAGCTAAAATCTGCAGGAAACCAGTCACAAATGGTACGTGTGACTAAGGATTTTGGCTGGTAACCTTTTAGTTGTTAATTTTTTTTTTATACTTAAGCAGCTCTATGAATTTCGGCCCAGGCAGTTTTTCTATTTGGACAAAAGGAAACTCCCTCCACTTTTGCAATCTTTGATAAATATGAGTTGGACTTACAGTCCGATTCCAAAACATTCTTTATAGTTGGACATGACACGTCCAGCGTCCCCACTCTCTTGCCCCGCTATGGGACAAAGAAAGATTGATTGAAAAGTGATGGTGCTGTCCAATTCAGTGACACTTCGTAACTGTTGACTTGAAATCACAAAAATCAGATTTTTGTGGGTGGGATTCGTATCGGGTATTTATATTCATAGTAATGTCATTTTGACAGGGGTTATGTGGATGAATATAAGATGACCGGTGGAGCTATCATGACAGATTGCGTCATTAGTTTCAACGAGATAGGTGAGACTGAGGATATTTTTTCAGATCCTCAAATAGCAATAACATGTTTTCATGCCTCGAGTACGGGCACTCATCAGTTGCAATTAGTTGATTCTAAAAGAATCCGTATGTCTCATGTCTGGATTTTAGACGGTAGGGTTGAGTTAGATGGCAACGGTTAGAAGTAAATGTTGCTAGTCCGTTAGTTGACGGTCATTTTGAGTGAGATCCTTGTTTGTATGTGACTTGTTCTTCCAATAAGGAAAATAGGATTTCGAGTGCTTCATCTTGACTTTCGTTAAAACCAGAGTCGTTGGGAATGGTGGAGAGCTGTTGGGTTGATCGGTCGATTGGACCTTGATTAAGTTTCGCTCTGATAAGTTTTCCCCTAATATTTTGGTCTTTTTTGAAGGCAACAAATGGAGGATTTGGAAAAATCCTCTGGAGTGTTTCGTTGCCTTGTATTAGTGGCCAGTATTGATTGATTGCACGGGTTAAGTCACCATGATTGATATAAGGATTGTATGTTGTCGTAAAGACAAGCGGAGTTTTGTTTTCCTTTTTGTTTTGTCGTTTATGAATCACATTTGATCGTTCTTTGAAAGATACTTTATCCGTCATTTTGTTTATTTCTGATAGACTGTAGCCTCTGGCTTTTAATCCTTCAGAAAAAGTATTGACCTTGATTAAGAAATCATCTTCATTGTTTGTGTTTCTAGCATAGCGAAGGGTTTCTCCGTATATGAATGCTTTGAACACGTGTGGGGGGTGTGATGATGTTCTGTGTAGGTATTGGTAGGTTTCCGTGGGTTTGGTGTAGACTTTTGTGTCCAGGGCACCAGTTTCTCGGAACCTTTTCCCTTTAAAAATGGTTAGGTCAAGATAGTTGATTGAAGTATGAGATGCCTCAAAGGTAAATTTGAGGGTAGGGTGCATTTGATTCATAGTGTTGATTAGATCCTTGAAGTTTTCAAGGGTACTGTCGTAGATGACGAGAATGTCGTCTCTATAGCGCCACCAAGTTAGAATATGATCAGCTTGTAGAAGGATTTGTTTTTCCAGATCGTGTAGTGTTATATCACAAATTTCTGGGCTCGCAGTTGAGCCCATGGCACATCCAATTTTTTGTAGGTAATAGTTGTCACCGAATTGGAAGCAGTTTCTTCCCAAAATCAGTTCCAAGAGTTTGCGGATGTAGTCCGAGGGTGGTTTTGTGATAGGGTATGAGTGGAGGTTTTGGTTGAGGGCGTTGCATACGCTGTTTATTGCCTCGTTTTGGCGGACATTTGTGTACATCGAAACAACATCTATACTGGTTATCAGTACATTTGGTGGGAATTGTGAAATTTCCAATTTTCGCAATATGTCCGTGGTATCACGTACATATGTGGGTTGTGCGGTTACTATTGGAAGAATGAAATAGTCCACGAATTCTGAGATTTTGGCTGTAGGGCTTGAGCATCCACTTATGATGGGTCGTCCTACGAATGGGATTCCCTCCGGTGGTGTCTTATGTATTTTTGGTAGAAAATACATTGTAGGACATTCACACTGTTGAGAGATAGGGTTCAGATAAGCCAAAGTTTGTTCGTTTATGTAGTTGTTTCGAAACATGTCGAGGAGTAGATTGTGAACCATTGTTGTGGTTTGTTGCGTTATATCCTGATCCAGCTTTGTATAGTGCTCAGATTCAAGATGGCGGTAACCTACTTGTAGGTAGTCGTCATGGTTCATTATGCAAATGCCTCTACCCTTGTCGTATGGTTTAATTACGATGTCTGGGTTGTTTTTCAGTTTTGTTATAGCTGATAGCTCTTGTTTTGTCATGTTTGGTTTCTGATTTCTCAGTCTGACATGAGCAAATTGGTATTTTGTAGCTTCCAAATAGTTTTCGAGGGTCGCACATTGGGTTGTATTTGGTTGCCACTTTGATGGTGGTTTGAATGGTTGCGTTTTGACAGGTTTGTTTTGCATTAGGAAAGCAATTCTCATTCTTCTTTGGAAGATATTGAAATCACTCAGAAGTTTTCGTCTGTTGGGTTTAACGGGAGTTGGAACAAAATTTAGACCTTTTCCTAAAGCCACTTTCTCGATTGGGGAAAGGTTGGTTTTAGATAAGTTGGTGATGAATCGTTCACTTTCTTCCGCTAGTTGTGTAAGAATATTCTTCTTAATAAACCGTTTGGTATTTGAGCAGGTACTTGAAAAGCGATTGGCTTTTTGTTGGGATTGTGAGATATGGGCTCGTTTGTTGAATTTACGTTTAGCCATACTTCAAGAGATTTAATTTGAAAATAAAAGATTAATTTCAAATAAGATTACAGTAATGAGAATAATAATATTTATGTACGGAATGCCGTTGTAATATTATTAAATATATAAACGATGACAAGTTTTGTAATTCTCTTTTTGGAAGTGGTGGTGGTCCTGAAAAGGACCGGTTTGTTTTGTTTCTTTAGTTAGCTCTCACTTGTCTCTCTTCCGTTTCTGTCCCCGGTTTGGTGGTTGTCTGGGGCGTATGAAGAAACCGAAGAGATGCGTTGCCGTTCTCAGCTCCGGTCCACTGAAG
The DNA here is from genome assembly GCA_911728455.2 of Marthasterias glacialis. Lineage (NCBI taxonomy): Eukaryota > Metazoa > Echinodermata > Asteroidea > Forcipulatida > Asteriidae > Marthasterias > Marthasterias glacialis. The sequence continues at coordinate 225,649 of OU452238.1, read as the reverse complement.
TGTTTTACCAGCTTCTCTCGACTTTCCTTCTTGGCCTCTTCTAACTTAACTTCCACTTCTTTTGCCACTCGGTTGTTTTCCGCCTGGCTCAGTTTTGCAAACAACAGTGAAGCCGTGTTGTTCAATTTATTCCAGTCTGCAGTAAATGCAGAGCTGAAACTGAACTCACGGTGTGGGTGAGGTGGCTTCACTGCGTTTTTGAGGTAGGGCGGTGGTTGGTTTGTAGAAATGGCTTTTGTCAGTACCGAAATTTGGTGGGTGATGTGTCTTTTAGCGGAGGTTAGCTTTGTAACCGGCTCCGCCAAAGATTTCACCAATTTGAAATCGGTATCTGACAGGCGAGTGTGGGTGGTTGGTGTCTCGTTAGGGAACTCTTCACGTATGTCCAAGGATGTGATCAACGATTCCTCTAGGCTGTTGATGAGCGGGACTTGACCGCAAGGGAAATCGTCTTCGTCGGAGGACTGCGTTGAATGATTGAAAAGTGATGGTGCTGTCCAATTCAGTGACACTTCGTAACTGTTGACTTGAAATCACAAAAATCAGATTTTTGTGGGTGGGATTCGTATCGGGTATTTATATTCATAGTAATGTCATTTTGACAGGGGTTATGTGGATGAATATAAGATGACCGGTGGAGCTATCATGACAGATTGCGTCATTAGTTTCAACGAGATAGGTGAGACTGAGGATATTTTTTCAGATCCTCAAATAGCAATAACATGTTTTCATGCCTCGAGTACGGGCACTCATCAGTTGCAATTAGTTGATTCTAAAAGAATCCGTATGTCTCATGTCTGGATTTTAGACGGTAGGGTTGAGTTAGATGGCAACGGTTAGAAGTAAATGTTGCTAGTCCGTTAGTTGACGGTCATTTTGAGTGAGATCCTTGTTTGTATGTGACTTGTTCTTCCAATAAGGAAAATAGGATTTCGAGTGCTTCATCTTGACTTTCGTTAAAACCAGAGTCGTTGGGAATGGTGGAGAGCTGTTGGGTTGATCGGTCGATTGGACCTTGATTAAGTTTCGCTCTGATAAGTTTTCCCCTAATATTTTGGTCTTTTTTGAAGGCAACAAATGGAGGATTTGGAAAAATCCTCTGGAGTGTTTCGTTGCCTTGTATTAGTGGCCAGTATTGATTGATTGCACGGGTTAAGTCACCATGATTGATATAAGGATTGTATGTTGTCGTAAAGACAAGCGGAGTTTTGTTTTCCTTTTTGTTTTGTCGTTTATGAATCACATTTGATCGTTCTTTGAAAGATACTTTATCCGTCATTTTGTTTATTTCTGATAGACTGTAGCCTCTGGCTTTTAATCCTTCAGAAAAAGTATTGACCTTGATTAAGAAATCATCTTCATTGTTTGTGTTTCTAGCATAGCGAAGGGTTTCTCCGTATATGAATGCTTTGAACACGTGTGGGGGGTGTGATGATGTTCTGTGTAGGTATTGGTAGGTTTCCGTGGGTTTGGTGTAGACTTTTGTGTCCAGGGCACCAGTTTCTCGGAACCTTTTCCCTTTAAAAATGGTTAGGTCAAGATAGTTGATTGAAGTATCAGATGCCTCAAAGGTAAATTTGAGGGTAGGGTGCATTTGATTCATAGTGTTGATTAGATCCTTGAAGTTTTCAAGGGTACTGTCGTAGATGACGAGAATGTCGTCTCTATAGCGCCACCAAGTTAGAATATGATCAGCTTGTAGAAGGATTTGTTTTTCCAGATCGTGTAGTGTTATATCACAAATTTCTGGGCTCGCAGTTGAGCCCATGGCACATCCAATTTTTTGTAGGTAATAGTTGTCACCGAATTGGAAGCAGTTTCTTCCCAAAATCAGTTCCAAGAGTTTGCGGATGTAGTCCGAGGGTGGTTTTGTGATAGGGTATGAGTGGAGGTTTTGGTTGAGGGCGTTGCATACGCTGTTTATTGCCTCGTTTTGGCGGACATTTGTGTACATCGAAACAACATCTATACTGGTTATCAGTACATTTGGTGGGAATTGTGAAATTTCCAATTTTCGCAATATGTCCGTGGTATCACGTACATATGTGGGTTGTGCGGTTACTATTGGAAGAATGAAATAGTCCACGAATTCTGAGATTTTGGCTGTAGGGCTTGAGCATCCACTTATGATGGGTCGTCCTACGAATGGGATTCCCTCCGGTGGTGTCTTATGTATTTTTGGTAGAAAATACATTGTAGGACATTCACACTGTTGAGAGATAGGGTTCAGATAAGCCAAAGTTTGTTCGTTTATGTAGTTGTTTCGAAACATGTCGAGGAGTAGATTGTGAACCATTGTTGTGGTTTGTTGCGTTATATCCTGATCCAGCTTTGTATAGTGCTCAGATTCAAGATGGCGGTAACCTACTTGTAGGTAGTCGTCATGGTTCATTATGCAAATGCCTCTACCCTTGTCGTATGGTTTAATTACGATGTCTGGGTTGTTTTTCAGTTTTGTTATAGCTGATAGCTCTTGTTTTGTCATGTTTGGTTTCTGATTTCTCAGTCTGACATGAGCAAATTGGTATTTTGTAGCTTCCAAATAGTTTTCGAGGGTCGCACATTGGGTTGTATTTGGTTGCCACTTTGATGGTGGTTTGAATGGTTGCGTTTTGACAGGTTTGTTTTGCATTAGGAAAGCAATTCTCATTCTTCTTTGGAAGATATTGAAATCACTCAGAAGTTTTCGTCTGTTGGGTTTAACGGGAGTTGGAACAAAATTTAGACCTTTTCCTAAAGCCACTTTCTCGATTGGGGAAAGGTTGGTTTTAGATAAGTTGGTGATGAATCGTTCACTTTCTTCCGCTAGTTGTGTAAGAATATTCTTCTTAATAAACCGTTTGGTATTTGAGCAGGTACTTGAAAAGCGATTGGCTTTTTGTTGGGATTGTGAGATATGGGCTCGTTTGTTGAATTTACGTTTAGCCATACTTCAAGAGATTTAATTTGAAAATAAAAGATTAATTTCAAATAAGATTACAGTAATGAGAATAATAATATTTATGTACGGAATGCCGTTGTAATATTATTAAATATATAAACGATGACAAGTTTTGTAATTCTCTTTTTGGAAGTGGTGGTGGTCCTGAAAAGGACCGGTTTGTTTTGTTTCTTTAGTTAGCTCTCACTTGTCTCTCTTCCGTTTCTGTCCCCGGTTTGGTGGTTGTCTGGGGCGTATGAAGAAACCGAAGAGATGCGTTGCCGTTCTCAGCTCCGGTCCACTGAAGTGTTTTACCAGCTTCTCTCGACTTTCCTTCTTGGCCTCTTCTAACTTAACTTCCACTTCTTTTGCCACTCGGTTGTTTTCCGCCTGGCTCAGTTTTGCAAACAACAGTGAAGCCGTGTTGTTCAATTTATTCCAGTCTGCAGTAAATGCAGAGCTGAAACTGAACTCACGGTGTGGGTGAGGTGGCTTCACTGCGTTTTTGAGGTAGGGCGGTGGTTGGTTTGTAGAAATGGCTTTTGTCAGTACCGAAATTTGGTGGGTGATGTGTCTTTTAGCGGAGGTTAGCTTTGTAACCGGCTCCGCCAAAGATTTCACCAATTTGAAATCGGTATCTGACAGGCGAGTGTGGGTGGTTGGTGTCTCGTTAGGGAACTCTTCACGTATGTCCAAGGATGTGATCAACGATTCCTCTAGGCTGTTGATGAGCGGGACTTGACCGCAAGGGAAATCGTCTTCGTCGGAGGACTGCGTTGAAGGTGAAGAGTGGTGGACCTTGGGGATCTTGGGTCTTGAGCTGGACTTCTGGTGGTTCTTGGATGGCTTGTTCAGGCTGAGTTTAGACATTGTGTCTGATGACTTGCGTGCGGTCAACGACGGTGTATGTCTAGGGCTTTTGCGGACGTCAGTGTGTTTACCCAATTGTGTACTTGCGTTGTTCCACAAATGTGATTGGTCCGTTGGATAGCTCCTTTGTTGGGGGGGAGACATGTCCAATTGTTCCGGTGGGGTTTTGGCTTACAGAGAAGGCGCGGGAAAACCTCACCAAGATGGCTTCGGGATTTTAAGCCTAATCTGTGTTAGTTTTGAAGTAGAAAATGTTGTTTTTCTCCAGTTGTGGAAATATTGGAAACAATTTTTATTTTCTACTGATGCAAGGTCGGTATTGCATGTGAAATAGCCAGATTATATGTTCCTTTCCGATTGGGAATTAGGAAAAAGTATCAGAATAGGTGAGTCAAAGTAGGGTGTGTTTTATAATTTACTGTCTAATAGTGGTTTTCAGGTGTTCTGAGTGTCCTTTACCGCATGCGGAAGTATGGATATTGCAGTGTTTGTTTGACGCTTGCGTCTGTAAAGTATGACAGAAAATTATTTCAAATTCCGGAGAAATTGATGTGTGGGTAGCATCCATTCACGGATGAGTATGAGGTTAAGATACTTTGTGTTGTTAAGAGGTTTGCGTCAGAACGGGGGTGACATCAGACATCAGTTGCCGTGTTATTATTTTTGTGTAGGTAAACAGCCAAAATGGTGTTTTTTTAACAAGAACTTCACGTACAATGCATTTTGCAAAGTTGTGTGAGTTTAAATTTTGGTTTAATAACATGGTAGTCGGTGTTTGTTTTTTCCAACTGAATGCAGGTTTGGAAGATATTGAAAACCTTTAGAAATGTGTACCGAACCCGGGTGCGGGATTAGGTGGGTGTGGTAAGCGTTTTCAATATTTTTTTTGATGTGGATGTCCTTTCCATTCTCTTATAAAACGGAACGGGGTATGGTTTGAGGACATATGGGTGATATGTCTATTCGGTTCTGGTTGATACGGATCGTTAGGGATCAAGTCGTGTGGGTGGTGCACACAAAAGTGTGTACCGGTTGAGTAACAGTTCAAAGCAACCTGAAGATACCGCTCCCGCTAATCAGGTGGTATTCGAAGGTAGCTTGAGTTGACCATCAAACCACAATACTCCCTAAAAGAGCAAGGATTATAAACATGAATGATTGAAAAGTGATGGTGCTGTCCAATTCAGTGACACTTCGTAACTGTTGACTTGAAATCACAAAAATCAGATTTTTGTGGGTGGGATTCGTATCGGGTATTTATATTCATAGTAATGTCATTTTGACAGGGGTTATGTGGATGAATATAAGATGACCGGTGGAGCTATCATGACAGATTGCGTCATTAGTTTCAACGAGATAGGTGAGACTGAGGATATTTTTTCAGATCCTCAAATAGCAATAACATGTTTTCATGCCTCGAGTACGGGCACTCATCAGTTGCAATTAGTTGATTCTAAAAGAATCCGTATGTCTCATGTCTGGATTTTAGACGGTAGGGTTGAGTTAGATGGCAACGGTTAGAAGTAAATGTTGCTAGTCCGTTAGTTGACGGTCATTTTGAGTGAGATCCTTGTTTGTATGTGACTTGTTCTTCCAATAAGGAAAATAGGATTTCGAGTGCTTCATCTTGACTTTCGTTAAAACCAGAGTCGTTGGGAATGGTGGAGAGCTGTTGGGTTGATCGGTCGATTGGACCTTGATTAAGTTTCGCTCTGATAAGTTTTCCCCTAATATTTTGGTCTTTTTTGAAGGCAACAAATGGAGGATTTGGAAAAATCCTCTGGAGTGTTTCGTTGCCTTGTATTAGTGGCCAGTATTGATTGATTGCACGGGTTAAGTCATCATGATTGATATAAGGATTGTATGTTGTCGTAAAGACAAGCGGAGTTTTGTTTTCCTTTTTGTTTTGTCGTTTATGAATCACATTTGATCGTTCTTTGAAAGATACTTTATCCGTCATTTTGTTTATTTCTGATAGACTGTAGCCTCTGGCTTTTAATCCTTCAGAAAAAGTATTGACCTTGATTAAGAAATCATCTTCATTGTTTGTGTTTCTAGCATAGCGAAGGGTTTCTCCGTATATGAATGCTTTGAACACGTGTGGGGGGTGTGATGATGTTCTGTGTAGGTATTGGTAGGTTTCCGTGGGTTTGGTGTAGACTTTTGTGTCCAGGGCACCAGTTTCTCGGAACCTTTTCCCTTTAAAAATGGTTAGGTCAAGATAGTTGATTGAAGTATCAGATGCCTCAAAGGTAAATTTGAGGGTAGGGTGCATTTGATTCATAGTGTTGATTAGATCCTTGAAGTTTTCAAGGGTACTGTCGTAGATGACGAGAATGTCGTCTCTATAGCGCCACCAAGTTAGAATATGATCAGCTTGTAGAAGGATTTGTTTTTCCAGATCGTGTAGTGTTATATCACAAATTTCTGGGCTCGCAGTTGAGCCCATGGCACATCCAATTTTTTGTAGGTAATAGTTGTCACCGAATTGGAAGCAGTTTCTTCCCAAAATCAGTTCCAAGAGTTTGCGGATGTAGTCCGAGGGTGGTTTTGTGATAGGGTATGAGTGGAGGTTTTGGTTGAGGGCGTTGCATACGCTGTTTATTGCCTCGTTTTGGCGGACATTTGTGTACATCGAAACAACATCTATACTGGTTATCAGTACATTTGGTGGGAATTGTGAAATTTCCAATTTTCGCAATATGTCCGTGGTATCACGTACATATGTGGGTTGTGCGGTTACTATTGGAAGAATGAAATAGTCCACGAATTCTGAGATTTTGGCTGTAGGGCTTGAGCATCCACTTATGATGGGTCGTCCTACGAATGGGATTCCCTCCGGTGGTGTCTTATGTATTTTTGGTAGAAAATACATTGTAGGACATTCACACTGTTGAGAGATAGGGTTCAGATAAGCCAAAGTTTGTTCGTTTATGTAGTTGTTTCGAAACATGTCGAGGAGTAGATTGTGAACCATTGTTGTGGTTTGTTGCGTTATATCCTGATCCAGCTTTGTATAGTGCTCAGATTCAAGATGGCGGTAACCTACTTGTAGGTAGTCGTCATGGTTCATTATGCAAATGCCTCTACCCTTGTCGTATGGTTTAATTACGATGTCTGGGTTGTTTTTCAGTTTTGTTATAGCTGATAGCTCTTGTTTTGTCATGTTTGGTTTCTGATTTCTCAGTCTGACATGAGCAAATTGGTATTTTGTAGCTTCCAAATAGTTTTCGAGGGTCGCACATTGGGTTGTATTTGGTTGCCACTTTGATGGTGGTTTGAATGGTTGCGTTTTGACAGGTTTGTTTTGCATTAGGAAAGCAATTCTCATTCTTCTTTGGAAGATATTGAAATCACTCAGAAGTTTTCGTCTGTTGGGTTTAACGGGAGTTGGAACAAAATTTAGACCTTTTCCTAAAGCCACTTTCTCGATTGGGGAAAGGTTGGTTTTAGATAAGTTGGTGATGAATCGTTCACTTTCTTCCGCTAGTTGTGTAAGAATATTCTTCTTAATAAACCGTTTGGTATTTGAGCAGGTACTTGAAAAGCGATTGGCTTTTTGTTGGGATTGTGAGATATGGGCTCGTTTGTTGAATTTACGTTTAGCCATACTTCAAGAGATTTAATTTGAAAATAAAAGATTAATTTCAAATAAGATTACAGTAATGAGAATAATAATATTTATGTACGGAATGCCGTTGTAATATTATTAAATATATAAACGATGACAAGTTTTGTAATTCTCTTTTTGGAAGTGGTGGTGGTCCTGAAAAGGACCGGTTTGTTTTGTTTCTTTAGTTAGCTCTCACTTGTCTCTCTTCCGTTTCTGTCCCCGGTTTGGTGGTTGTCTGGGGCGTATGAAGAAACCGAAGAGATGCGTTGCCGTTCTCAGCTCCGGTCCACTGAAGTGTTTTACCAGCTTCTCTCGACTTTCCTTCTTGGCCTCTTCTAACTTAACTTCCACTTCTTTTGCCACTCGGTTGTTTTCCGCCTGGCTCAGTTTTGCAAACAACAGTGAAGCCGTGTTGTTCAATTTATTCCAGTCTGCAGTAAATGCAGAGCTGAAACTGAACTCACGGTGTGGGTGAGGTGGCTTCACTGCGTTTTTGAGGTAGGGCGGTGGTTGGTTTGTAGAAATGGCTTTTGTCAGTACCGAAATTTGGTGGGTGATGTGTCTTTTAGCGGAGGTTAGCTTTGTAACCGGCTCCGCCAAAGATTTCACCAATTTGAAATCGGTATCTGACAGGCGAGTGTGGGTGGTTGGTGTCTCGTTAGGGAACTCTTCACGTATGTCCAAGGATGTGATCAACGATTCCTCTAGGCTGTTGATGAGCGGGACTTGACCGCAAGGGAAATCGTCTTCGTCGGAGGACTGCGTTGAAGGTGAAGAGTGGTGGACCTTGGGGATCTTGGGTCTTGAGCTGGACTTCTGGTGGTTCTTGGATGGCTTGTTCAGGCTGAGTTTAGACATTGTGTCTGATGACTTGCGTGCGGTCAACGACGGTGTATGTCTAGGGCTTTTGCGGACGTCAGTGTGTTTACCCAATTGTGTACTTGCGTTGTTCCACAAATGTGATTGGTCCGTTGGATAGCTCCTTTGTTGGGGGGGAGACATGTCCAATTGTTCCGGTGGGGTTTTGGCTTACAGAGAAGGCGCGGGAAAACCTCACCAAGATGGCTTCGGGATTTTAAGCCTAATCTGTGTTAGTTTTGAAGTAGAAAATGTTGATTGAAAAGTGATGGTGCTGTCCAATTCAGTGACACTTCGTAACTGTTGACTTGAAATCACAAAAATCAGATTTTTGTGGGTGGGATTCGTATCGGGTATTTATATTCATAGTAATGTCATTTTGACAGGGGTTATGTGGATGAATATAAGATGACCGGTGGAGCTATCATGACAGATTGCGTCATTAGTTTCAACGAGATAGGTGAGACTGAGGATATTTTTTCAGATCCTCAAATAGCAATAACATGTTTTCATGCCTCGAGTACGGGCACTCATCAGTTGCAATTAGTTGATTCTAAAAGAATCCGTATGTCTCATGTCTGGATTTTAGACGGTAGGGTTGAGTTAGATGGCAACGGTTAGAAGTAAATGTTGCTAGTCCGTTAGTTGACGGTCATTTTGAGTGAGATCCTTGTTTGTATGTGACTTGTTCTTCCAATAAGGAAAATAGGATTTCGAGTGCTTCATCTTGACTTTCGTTAAAACCAGAGTCGTTGGGAATGGTGGAGAGCTGTTGGGTTGATCGGTCGATTGGACCTTGATTAAGTTTCGCTCTGATAAGTTTTCCCCTAATATTTTGGTCTTTTTTGAAGGCAACAAATGGAGGATTTGGAAAAATCCTCTGGAGTGTTTCGTTGCCTTGTATTAGTGGCCAGTATTGATTGATTGCACGGGTTAAGTCACCATGATTGATATAAGGATTGTATGTTGTCGTAAAGACAAGCGGAGTTTTGTTTTCCTTTTTGTTTTGTCGTTTATGAATCACATTTGATCGTTCTTTGAAAGATACTTTATCCGTCATTTTGTTTATTTCTGATAGATTGTAGCCTCTGGCTTTTAATCCTTCAGAAAAAGTATTGACCTTGATTAAGAAATCATCTTCATTGTTTGTGTTTCTAGCATAGCGAAGGGTTTCTCCGTATATGAATGCTTTGAACACGTGTGGGGGGTGTGATGATGTTCTGTGTAGGTATTGGTAGGTTTCCGTGGGTTTGGTGTAGACTTTTGTGTCCAGGGCACCAGTTTCTCGGAACCTTTTCCCTTTAAAAATGGTTAGGTCAAGATAGTTGATTGAAGTATCAGATGCCTCAAAGGTAAATTTGAGGGTAGGGTGCATTTGATTCATAGTGTTGATTAGATCCTTGAAGTTTTCAAGGGTACTGTCGTAGATGACGAGAATGTCGTCTCTATAGCGCCACCAAGTTAGAATATGATCAGCTTGTAGAAGGATTTGTTTTTCCAGATCGTGTAGTGTTATATCACAAATTTCTGGGCTCGCAGTTGAGCCCATGGCACATCCAATTTTTTGTAGGTAATAGTTGTCACCGAATTGGAAGCAGTTTCTTCCCAAAATCAGTTCCAAGAGTTTGCGGATGTAGTCCGAGGGTGGTTTTGTGATAGGGTATGAGTGGAGGTTTTGGTTGAGGGCGTTGCATACGCTGTTTATTGCCTCGTTTTGGCGGACATTTGTGTACATCGAAACAACATCTATACTGGTTATCAGTACATTTGGTGGGAATTGTGAAATTTCCAATTTTCGCAATATGTCCGTGGTATCACGTACATATGTGGGTTGTGCGGTTACTATTGGAAGAATGAAATAGTCCACGAATTCTGAGATTTTGGCTGTAGGGCTTGAGCATCCACTTATGATGGGTCGTCCTACGAATGGGATTCCCTCCGGTGGTGTCTTATGTATTTTTGGTAGAAAATACATTGTAGGACATTCACACTGTTGAGAGATAGGGTTCAGATAAGCCAAAGTTTGTTCGTTTATGTAGTTGTTTCGAAACATGTCGAGGAGTAGATTGTGAACCATTGTTGTGGTTTGTTGCGTTATATCCTGATCCAGCTTTGTATAGTGCTCAGATTCAAGATGGCGGTAACCTACTTGTAGGTAGTCGTCATGGTTCATTATGCAAATGCCTCTACCCTTGTCGTATGGTTTAATTACGATGTCTGGGTTGTTTTTCAGTTTTGTTATAGCTGATAGCTCTTGTTTTGTCATGTTTGGTTTCTGATTTCTCAGTCTGACATGAGCAAATTGGTATTTTGTAGCTTCCAAATAGTTTTCGAGGGTCGCACATTGGGTTGTATTTGGTTGCCACTTTGATGGTGGTTTGAATGGTTGCGTTTTGACAGGTTTGTTTTGCATTAGGAAAGCAATTCTCATTCTTCTTTGGAAGATATTGAAATCACTCAGAAGTTTTCGTCTGTTGGGTTTAACGGGAGTTGGAACAAAATTTAGACCTTTTCCTAAAGCCACTTTCTCGATTGGGGAAAGGTTGGTTTTAGATAAGTTGGTGATGAATCGTTCACTTTCTTCCGCTAGTTGTGTAAGAATATTCTTCTTAATAAACCGTTTGGTATTTGAGCAGGTACTTGAAAAGCGATTGGCTTTTTGTTGGGATTGTGAGATATGGGCTCGTTTGTTGAATTTACGTTTAGCCATACTTCAAGAGATTTAATTTGAAAATAAAAGATTAATTTCAAATAAGATTACAGTAATGAGAATAATAATATTTATGTACGGAATGCCGTTGTAATATTATTAAATATATAAACGATGACAAGTTTTGTAATTCTCTTTTTGGAAGTGGTGGTGGTCCTGAAAAGGACCGGTTTGTTTTGTTTCTTTAGTTAGCTCTCACTTGTCTCTCTTCCGTTTCTGTCCCCGGTTTGGTGGTTGTCTGGGGCGTATGAAGAAACCGAAGAGATGCGTTGCCGTTCTCAGCTCCGGTCCACTGAAGTGTTTTACCAGCTTCTCTCGACTTTCCTTCTTGGCCTCTTCTAACTTAACTTCCACTTCTTTTGCCACTCGGTTGTATTCCGCCTGGCTCAGTTTTGCAAACAACAGTGAAGCCGTGTTGTTCAATTTATTCCAGTCTGCAGTAAATGCAGAGCTGAAACTGAACTCACGGTGTGGGTGAGGTGGCTTCACTGCGTTTTTGAGGTAGGGCGGTGGTTGGTTTGTAGAAATGGCTTTTGTCAGTACCGAAATTTGGTGGGTGATGTGTCTTTTAGCGGAGGTTAGCTTTGTAACCGGCTCCGCCAAAGATTTCACCAATTTGAAATCGGTATCTGACAGGCGAGTGTGGGTGGTTGGTGTCTCGTTAGGGAACTCTTCACGTATGTCCAAGGATGTGATCAACGATTCCTCTAGGCTGTTGATGAGCGGGACTTGACCGCAAGGGAAATCGTCTTCGTCGGAGGACTGCGTTGAAGGTGAAGAGTGGTGGACCTTGGGGATCTTGGGTCTTGAGCTGGACTTCTGGTGGTTCTTGGATGGCTTGTTCAGGCTGAGTTTAGACATTGTGTCTGATGACTTGCGTGCGGTCAACGACGGTGTATGTCTAGGGCTTTTGCGGACGTCAGTGTGTTTACCCAATTGTGTACTTGCGTTGTTCCACAAATGTGATTGGTCCGTTGGATAGCTCCTTTGTTGGGGGGGAGACATGTCCAATTGTTCCGGTGGGGTTTTGGCTTACAGAGAAGGCGCGGGAAAACCTCACCAAGATGGCTTCGGGATTTTAAGCCTAATCTGTGTTAGTTTTGAAGTAGAAAATGTTGTTTTTCTCCAGTTGTGGAAATATTGGAAACAATTTTTATTTTCTACTGATGCAAGGTCGGTATTGCATGTGAAATAGCCAGATTATATGTTCCTTTCCGATTGGGAATTAGGAAAAAGTATCAGAATAGGTGAGTCAAAGTAGGGTGTGTTTTATAATTTACTGTCTAATAGTGGTTTTCAGGTGTTCTGAGTGTCCTTTACCGCATGCGGAAGTATGGATATTGCAGTGTTTGTTTGACGCTTGCGTCTGTAAAGTATGACAGAAAATTATTTCAAATTCCGGAGAAATTGATGTGTGGGTAGCATCCATTCACGGATGAGTATGAGGTTAAGATACTTTGTGTTGTTAAGAGGTTTGCGTCAGAACGGGGGTGACATCAGACATCAGTTGCCGTGTTATTATTTTTGTGTAGGTAAACAGCCAAAATGGTGTTTTTTTAACAAGAACTTCACGTACAATGCATTTTGCAAAGTTGTGTGAGTTTAAATTTTGGTTTAATAACATGGTAGTCGGTGTTTGTTTTTTCCAACTGAATGCAGGTTTGGAAGATATTGAAAACCTTTAGAAATGTGTACCGAACCCGGGTGCGGGATTAGGTGGGTGTGGTAAGCGTTTTCAATATTTTTTTTGATGTGGATGTCCTTTCCATTCTCTTATAAAACGGAACGGGGTATGGTTTGAGGACATATGGGTGATATGTCTATTCGGTTCTGGTTGATACGGATCGTTAGGGATCAAGTCGTGTGGGTGGTGCACACAAAAGTGTGTACCGGTTGAGTAACAGTTCAAAGCAACCTGAAGATACCGCTCCCGCTAATCAGGTGGTATTCGAAGGTAGCTTGAGTTGACCATCAAACCACAATACTCCCTAAAAGAGCAAGGATTATAAACATGAATGATTGAAAAGTGATGGTGCTGTCCAATTCAGTGACACTTCGTAACTGTTGACTTGAAATCACAAAAATCAGATTTTTGTGGGTGGGATTCGTATCGGGTATTTATATTCATAGTAATGTCATTTTGACAGGGGTTATGTGGATGAATATAAGATGACCGGTGGAGCTATCATGACAGATTGCGTCATTAGTTTCAACGAGATAGGTGAGACTGAGGATATTTTTTCAGATCCTCAAATAGCAATAACATGTTTTCATGCCTCGAGTACGGGCACTCATCAGTTGCAATTAGTTGATTCTAAAAGAATCCGTATGTCTCATGTCTGGATTTTAGACGGTAGGGTTGAGTTAGATGGCAACGGTTAGAAGTAAATGTTGCTAGTCCGTTAGTTGACGGTCATTTTGAGTGAGATCCTTGTTTGTATGTGACTTGTTCTTCCAATAAGGAAAATAGGATTTCGAGTGCTTCATCTTGACTTTCGTTAAAACCAGAGTCGTTGGGAATGGTGGAGAGCTGTTGGGTTGATCGGTCGATTGGACCTTGATTAAGTTTCGCTCTGATAAGTTTTCCCCTAATATTTTGGTCTTTTTTGAAGGCAACAAATGGAGGATTTGGAAAAATCCTCTGGAGTGTTTCGTTGCCTTGTATTAGTGGCCAGTATTGATTGATTGCACGGGTTAAGTCACCATGATTGATATAAGGATTGTATGTTGTCGTAAAGACAAGCGGAGTTTTGTTTTCCTTTTTGTTTTGTCGTTTATGAATCACATTTGATCGTTCTTTGAAAGATACTTTATCCGTCATTTTGTTTATTTCTGATAGACTGTAGCCTCTGGCTTTTAATCCTTCAGAAAAAGTATTGACCTTGATTAAGAAATCATCTTCATTGTTTGTGTTTCTAGCATAGCGAAGGGTTTCTCCGTATATGAATGCTTTGAACACGTGTGGGGGGTGTGATGATGTTCTGTGTAGGTATTGGTAGGTTTCCGTGGGTTTGGTGTAGACTTTTGTGTCCAGGGCACCAGTTTCTCGGAACCTTTTCCCTTTAAAAATGGTTAGGTCAAGATAGTTGATTGAAGTATCAGATGCCTCAAAGGTAAATTTGAGGGTAGGGTGCATTTGATTCATAGTGTTGATTAGATCCTTGAAGTTTTCAAGGGTACTGTCGTAGATGACGAGAATGTCGTCTCTATAGCGCCACCAAGTTAGAATATGATCAGCTTGTAGAAGGATTTGTTTTTCCAGATCGTGTAGTGTTATATCACAAATTTCTGGGCTCGCAGTTGAGCCCATGGCACATCCAATTTTTTGTAGGTAATAGTTGTCACCGAATTGGAAGCAGTTTCTTCCCAAAATCAGTTCCAAGAGTTTGCGGATGTAGTCCGAGGGTGGTTTTGTGATAGGGTATGAGTGGAGGTTTTGGTTGAGGGCGTTGCATACGCTGTTTATTGCCTCGTTTTGGCGGACATTTGTGTACATCGAAACAACATCTATACTGGTTATCAGTACATTTGGTGGGAATTGTGAAATTTCCAATTTTCGCAATATGTCCGTGGTATCACGTACATATGTGGGTTGTGCGGTTACTATTGGAAGAATGAAATAGTCCACGAATTCTGAGATTTTGGCTGTAGGGCTTGAGCATCCACTTATGATGGGTCGTCCTACGAATGGGATTCCCTCCGGTGGTGTCTTATGTATTTTTGGTAGAAAATACATTGTAGGACATTCACACTGTTGAGAGATAGGGTTCAGATAAGCCAAAGTTTGTTCGTTTATGTAGTTGTTTCGAAACATGTCGAGGAGTAGATTGTGAACCATTGTTGTGGTTTGTTGCGTTATATCCTGATCCAGCTTTGTATAGTGCTCAGATTCAAGATGGCGGTAACCTACTTGTAGGTAGTCGTCATGGTTCATTATGCAAATGCCTCTACCCTTGTCGTATGGTTTAATTACGATGTCTGGGTTGTTTTTCAGTTTTGTTATAGCTGATAGCTCTTGTTTTGTCATGTTTGGTTTCTGATTTCTCAGTCTGACATGAGCAAATTGGTATTTTGTAGCTTCCAAATAGTTTTCGAGGGTCGCACATTGGGTTGTATTTGGTTGCCACTTTGATGGTGGTTTGAATGGTTGCGTTTTGACAGGTTTGTTTTGCATTAGGAAAGCAATTCTCATTCTTCTTTGGAAGATATTGAAATCACTCAGAAGTTTTCGTCTGTTGGGTTTAACGGGAGTTGGAACAAAATTTAGACCTTTTCCTAAAGCCACTTTCTCGATTGGGGAAAGGTTGGTTTTAGATAAGTTGGTGATGAATCGTTCACTTTCTTCCGCTAGTTGTGTAAGAATATTCTTCTTAATAAACCGTTTGGTATTTGAGCAGGTACTTGAAAAGCGATTGGCTTTTTGTTGGGATTGTGAGATATGGGCTCGTTTGTTGAATTTACGTTTAGCCATACTTCAAGAGATTTAATTTGAAAATAAAAGATTAATTTCAAATAAGATTACAGTAATGGGAATAATAATATTTATGTACGGAATGCCGTTGTAATATTATTAAATATATAAACGATGACAAGTTTTGTAATTCTCTTTTTGGAAGTGGTGGTGGTCCTGAAAAGGACCGGTTTGTTTTGTTTCTTTAGTTAGCTCTCACTTGTCTCTCTTCCGTTTCTGTCCCCGGTTTGGTGGTTGTCTGGGGCGTATGAAGAAACCGAAGAGATGCGTTGCCGTTCTCAGCTCCGGTCCACTGAAGTGTTTTACCAGCTTCTCTCGACTTTCCTTCTTGGCCTCTTCTAACTTAACTTCCACTTCTTTTGCCACTCGGTTGTATTCCGCCTGGCTCAGTTTTGCAAACAACAGTGAAGCCGTGTTGTTCAATTTATTCCAGTCTGCAGTAAATGCAGAGCTGAAACTGAACTCACGGTGTGGGTGAGGTGGCTTCACTGCGTTTTTGAGGTAGGGCGGTGGTTGGTTTGTAGAAATGGCTTTTGTCAGTACCGAAATTTGGTGGGTGATGTGTCTTTTAGCGGAGGTTAGCTTTGTAACCGGCTCCGCCAAAGATTTCACCAATTTGAAATCGGTATCTGACAGGCGAGTGTGGGTGGTTGGTGTCTCGTTAGGGAACTCTTCACGTATGTCCAAGGATGTGATCAACGATTCCTCTAGGCTGTTGATGAGCGGGACTTGACCGCAAGGGAAATCGTCTTCGTCGGAGGACTGCGTTGAAGGTGAAGAGTGGTGGACCTTGGGGATCTTGGGTCTTGAGCTGGACTTCTGGTGGTTCTTGGATGGCTTGTTCAGGCTGAGTTTAGACATTGTGTCTGATGACTTGCGTGCGGTCAACGACGGTGTATGTCTAGGGCTTTTGCGGACGTCAGTGTGTTTACCCAATTGTGTACTTGCGTTGTTCCACAAATGTGATTGGTCCGTTGGATAGCTCCTTTGTTGGGGGGGAGACATGTCCAATTGTTCCGGTGGGGTTTTGGCTTACAGAGAAGGCGCGGGAAAACCTCACCAAGATGGCTTCGGGATTTTAAGCCTAATCTGTGTTAGTTTTGAAGTAGAAAATGTTGTTTTTCTCCAGTTGTGGAAATATTGGAAACAATTTTTATTTTCTACTGATGCAAGGTCGGTATTGCATGTGAAATAGCCAGATTATATGTTCCTTTCCGATTGGGAATTAGGAAAAAGTATCAGAATAGGTGAGTCAAAGTAGGGTGTGTTTTATAATTTACTGTCTAATAGTGGTTTTCAGGTGTTCTGAGTGTCCTTTACCGCATGCGGAAGTATGGATATTGCAGTGTTTGTTTGACGCTTGCGTCTGTAAAGTATGACAGAAAATTATTTCAAATTCCGGAGAAATTGATGTGTGGGTAGCAAAGAAAGACAAGTTTTGTGGAGATAAAATCCTCTGTAGTGTTTTTAAAATAAACATTTATTTCCACACATGCACGCCTCTGAACACTTCTCCAGATTTAATTATAATAGTCCTTACCCATCCAACTTTTCTAAACCAAACTCGTTTAACACCTATACTTATTTGAGGAAAAAAACCTGAATGGAAATCATAATTTCATAAATACTTATGAGTTTATCATTGGAGATAGTGGAGATTTACTACAATACTACAAAAAAAGTTTTTAAAAATTGAAGTAACAAATAGGTAGACAATAATGCCAATTGTCAAAAATATGAAATTTTGCATCGTTTTATAAAAACAGTAGACTGTTTTCAGATAAGAGTACAAATTCATGGTGCTTATGTTTATGTAAAATATAATGTTGGTAATATATCACAACTAAGGCACTGCATTACAGCCATCGTGCATAGATAAAATGACCTGCTCACAAAATATGAGCAAAGACCCCCAAATTCTTAGCCTTTAAAGTCAAGCAAAAGTTCCTTGCTTCCCTGTGAAAAGTTTTACCAGCCAGAATACCATGAAATCAGGACTGGTTCACAATTGGACCCAGGACCCAATTCATAAAAGCTGGAACTAGTTGCTGCCGGGATTCTTCCATTTTTTCCCCATCCAACCCGACAGGATTATTTTCTCGGAATTGCCGGAATGATTTTTCTTTGAGAGTACCGCTAGCACAAAGCAACCTTGACTTGACAAAGCCAAGAAAACAAAGATTCTCTTTATTGCACTGTGATTCTTGTTTTCTCTGTCAAGAAAATGTCAAATTCATGCACCATGACTTGCAAAACCTTAAAATCAAGGCTGGATCCCCAGTTCACTCTGCCTTACCTCCATTGAGCAGAAATACAATATGCCTCATAGTCCTCTTCTTGGCACAAAAAAAACAAAGGTCTGGAATCTGGGATTACACAATAACGCCTGCACAATAGCCAAAGATTGGTCAAATATTTAGCACCATCTGTCCTGTTTGTGTGGTTGAATCATTATATGGCGTGTGCGTGCTCTGTGCACGCTCAGCAGTGGAATGTCCGGGCTTGCATAAACAGGTTACCAGCTGAAATGCCATGTAGTGGACATTACTTGTGACTGGTTCCCTGCTTTTGCTCAGTAAATTTGTTAAGCAAGTTTTTCTGCACAACAGCTTTATGAAATTGGGCCCCTCAAAAATAAACATGTCTACTTCCTAAGCTTATAGGCAATGATTGGTTTAAATGGTGTGTGGATCATAGTTTTGTAGTTGATAGCTGGAAAGTACCCATCCACCAATGACAGCTCGTATTTGCGTATCAACACAGACATGATGGTCTTGATTTGCACATATGCGAAGTTCTCCCCAATGCAGCGATGACGTCCTGCTCCAAACGGAACATAGGAGAACTTGTCACTGTTGGAAGCGCTTTCATCAATGAACCTGTGGAAATAGGAATTAAGCTAACAACTATTGGGGTTCTGCAAAGTTTTCAACATTATTAAGGTCTGAGTCCTAAGTCCACATCTACATGTAGATGGTTGAGTCTGAGTCCGAGTTATTGACCATCATGAATCGAAAAAAGTCTGTGACATGAATATTGATACCTGACTCCGACTTGAGTCAGATAGGTGAGTCCGACTTGAGTCAGTTGTAGTACTTAACATGCTTAAGGTCTGAGTCACAACTCCAAGTCCAGATAGGTGAGTCTGAGTCTTAACTTTGATTGACCATTGTTACTCAAATCCGAGTATGTGACATGAAAAATGTGACCTGAGTCAGACTGAGTCAGACTGAGTCAGAGTACGAGCCACATAACACTCGCGAAATGTGAATGGAAGGGATAAACACTGAAAGAAAATGAAAATGTGTGATTTTTACCGATCAGGGTTGAAGGTCATCGGTTCAGGCATCCATTGGTCTTTAATTCGTTGGTTGACAGTTGGTGATACGCACACTTGGTGTCCTGGTGGAATGGTATAACCTTGGACATTCTGCGAAGAGAATTAAAAACCAAATACCAAACAACTGCTTTGAAGAGAATTTAACTGTCAATGTTTGTAGAAAATGTTTGGCTAGTCCATGACTAACAGCTTAACCTTTTACACACGTTATTTACTGCTAGGAGTACTGGTTGTACACAAAGCATTAGCAATCTGGCTGCCTCCTAATCAAGTGACTTCAGCTATGGCTACAACCATTGGCTGCAACAACTTTGTTGAAGAATGTGACTTCTCAGCGATCTAGCAATAGCCACTGCCGAAGCCATTACTTTGGACATGGCCTCTGTATACAATAGACATATATCATGTTGCAGCCATCTTGAATTTCTCTCATGCAACCTGGGCCCTTTTTAAAACAACGGCTTAGGCTCCATCTGGCTGTTTGAAGGCCTGTAAGGAAAGTGCACATTTTCTAAATAACTGCTGTCTGCTTACCATTGGGACCTTGGCAATTCTCATCATGGTCATGATGGGTGGGCGGAGCCTCAGGGTCTCCTTCAAGCAACGGTCCAATAAGGTCATCTCTTTAACCTATGAATAAATTATATCTTGCATAAATCATATCATGCATAAATCTTATCAGAAACTAACAAAAAGCCCTTCACTTACTTTCATTTTTGTACTTTGTTTTGAAAATCATCAAAAACACTTTGGGACTGTCACTGAATTGTTGAGTACTTTTTCCACTTTGTACACTGAAATTATTTCAAATTTTTAAAATTATTGAAATAGAAATCATGTACCAAGGTACAGTTTTGATTTTGTTTTATTTCATTAATATTTTTTAAAATTATTGTGAAATTACAAACAAAATTGAAATAGCTTTTACCTGATCATATGTAAGGGGATCCTCTATATCATTTCCACAGACTTCAAGTTGCTCTTGGTAACAACGATCCTGTTGGAAAGAGGATGAAAAATGGAATGAAGAGAGAGAGAGAGAGAGAGAGAGAGAGAGAGAGAGAGAGAGAGAGAGAGAGAGAGAGAGAGAGAGACAGAGAGACAGAGAGAGAGAGAGAGAGAGAGAGAGAGAGAGAGAGAGAGAGAGAGAGAGAGAGAGAGAGAGAGAGAGAGAGAGAGAGAGAGAGAGAGAGAGAGGAATGTGAATGAATGTACTCTTCCCAAACCAGTTATGTATCGTGCCTTGAACACAACCAATACCATGAGCATGGTAGTGGCACTTTTGTCCTTGAGCAAGGCCATAACTGCTTCAATAATCCTTTTGATGGGACGTTAAGCCATAGGTCCAGCGCGTTGTGTAATGCATGTAAAAGAACCCAGTAAACTTATCGTTGAGAGAATGGGTTTCCCCTGTGTTTCTGGCATGGTTGGCAGCAGATTGTGCCGCATCACCTTTAACACCCTTTATACAAAGTGCTATATAAATGGGTCTCATAATTCAAACTTCAAGGGTAGCTCTACATACTCATTGAAAAAATAATGTACACTTTGAGACGCTCATTGGGAGTCTTAAGCGTATTACATATTGAAATTTTCACAGACTAATTTTTATGAAATGTCTTTTGAAATTTGCTTATGTTCAGCTGTTCAGAAACCCTTTTCTTGAACACTACCTACTTGTAGATCCTTGTTTTTGGCAAGATAGAATCCGAGCCATGAACTTGTAGTTGATGATGTATGCTGACCTGCTAGGAGCAGTCCTATACACATCCCAGCTACCTCATCATCTGTAAGTAGGTTACCATTTCTATTGGTAGTAAAAATGTGCAATGATTAAAATGTTTAACTGTGTGTAATTTGGAAATGTCTTAAAACAAGGAAGTTTGGTCCTACAGTATAGAATCCATCAAATTCGAGGTATACCCAGGGGATGAATTTGTGAGGAAGTACTGAAGGTTGGTTAGCCTGCTTCAAGTTCAGGCATGACTGGTTTGGTTCTACAGTACTGAATCCATAAAACTCAGGCAAAACCAGAAGGTGGATTTTGGCAGATGCAGTCAAAATTGGTAGCAAGCAAGATAACTTTGGCTGTACATAAGACGAGAGTTCTTACTTGTATGTTGTTGTTAGCAATGTCTGTAGCATATCATCATCAGGATCTTCACACTCTCTTCTCTGTTGAATGGCCTAAAAAGAAACAAAATTCCCCTTTTATATAATCAAATCTAACCCAAAACTGACAGCTTTAAATAACAAAAAGTTGCCATAAAGAAACCGAATATATATAACAATTTAAATCAATTAAATTGTATTTTGTTCCATTTTGAAAATTCACAGGGAAAGTGGAGGGTTGAATAAGATGGGATTGAGGTGGTGGTTTAAATGAGTGACTTAAGCCCCCAAAGCTAGAACAAAAAACAAATGTAGAAAAGGATAGTTTTTTTTATCAAATATGGGTATTATGATATCTAGGGTAAGCACAGCAAACATTTTTAAAGATTTAGACAAGTTCAGCTAATTTATACAATTTTGGAAAAATTCAGGAAATATAAAAAGTTAAGACAAATTTAACGCCCTCTATAGTTACCTTGTAGAAGATTTTCTTGACCTCAAGGTGGGCTTTGTCACGTTTACGGAAGCTAGGAAAGGGAATCCAACTGGGGAACAACCAGGCTAGGTGATTGAAACCGCCATCGAGATCCATGTAGAGTTGAGCCACTCGCTCATCCAGCATTGATCTAATCTCTTTGCCTGAACGAAAGAAACAGGGATTAGACTGGTTTCATCCCACATAGAGGAATCACTGGTTGTTGGAAGAGTAAAGATGTCAGATCGGAATTTTGGCCGATTTGACCTGGAAATTTAAATTTAAATTTTCAAGAGCAATTTTTTATCAATTAGAGAAAGTTACAAGTTTCCATTTAGGGTATCCCACAAAAAAAAATCTGCCAATGATGAGTTGCAGTTGTTAAAAAAATGCAAAACAACTTTGCATGTTACAAGTATTTTGTGCATTGTCAAAAAAACATTTATGTATGTTTTTCATTTTGAAACCGCATCATCTGTCAAAATTCGTTCAGAGAAAACATAGAAAAAAAACCTTGGGCAAAAATCGGGCCGTGCAGCTTAAAGCAAAAACATGAAAAATTGGTTCATATTTAGTCAGGTTATTTGTGCATATATATTCTTATTTGTGCTGAGTCTGTTTTTTATTACCATGGAGACAACGACTTGCTGTTGAGATGATCAGCTCAGACATTGCAACAAATAGATCTGCAATACAACAGCGACAGAAAAATAACACTTATAAATAATTGGTAGGACTTTGTTGTGCAGTGAGGGAGGCCGGGTGGGGTGGGGAGGGGGGGGTAGTCAGGCTAGTAAATAGCACCGAGCTAATAGCAAATCTATTTATTTATTTATTCACAAGTGGGATCTGAACCCATGACCAGGGATGTAGCAGCCAGGCTGGTGTAAGGTGGGGGGGGGGCTACCATTGCCAATTAATGTCTCAGTCAGCATTTAGAGCCCCAGTTGGCAAATGAAGCCCCAAATCAAGTAGAACAAGGACATCCAGACTAAAATTCTATTATTTTGCCAACCAAATATAATTTTTTCCCCTTTAAGCTCAGTAACAGGTTTGTTGACCGGTGGCTAGAGGCCAGTTCAAAACCTTCAACTCTTACTTTCTTGACCGGTGTCATTCTTCCATCGTTTAAGATAATCAAGCGCTTCTTCTTGGACCAGACCAATGTGTTTACGGAACTGAGCAATGTTCAGACCAATCTTCAAAATCTTCTTCTGTTCCAGGAATTTCTGTCAGGAAAAAACAAGTTTCTTTTAAAATCGTAATAACTCCCAAATCCTATTCAGGAAGTTGTTTAAATTTGAAGCATTTAGGATGACTGTAGGCCCAATGACAAATGCTTTTCACTGGGCCAGGCATGTAATCCATCTAAATCACTTCCAATTATTTTGACGCTGAGTTATCTTAGAGTGGAGGATATTGGAGGGCTCAGGAGGTTCTCTAGCCACACAAGTTTCAAGTGCATTTTCTATTCATTTATAGCCCTAGCTAAACATTGGTAAAGTGTCTGTAAATGCTTCCATTCTTTGCACAAATCAAGATATATGTAATAAAACCTGGATATTTTTTGGTTTCATTGATATAATTTTCATGGACAAATTTCTGTCTCGATTTGCAATATTTTTTACAATTAATCAAAGGGACATATGTGATAGTTTGCTCATTAAACATGTTTAAATCAGATCTTGATATACAAAGATAAAATGCAATCTCTGACAATCTTTACCACCTACCCTACATGAGCTACCTTTTTCAAAGTGGAAAACCCACCAGCATCTTTTCTGTTATTCTAATTTACCTAACCCACAGAACTGTCTTTAAATCTTGATTTCCACAAATAAAAAAGTGGGTAGATGTTCTACAGTTATTTCCCCAATGTGGTACCAGCACTTAAATTGATCATTAACCATTACTTCCTTCCTTGTGTCAAAAACAGGGCTAATAAAAATTTCTCAACACTCCCCCCTCACCCTCGACACATATTTAATGGTTAAGATTGTATGCTTTAGATCAAATATAACTGGGCCCAATTTCATGGCATTGCTTACCACAGACATGACAGAATTCTGCGACACAGCGCCCTCCAGACTTCTGCAGTAAGCAGTGCCAAGACATTGTGACCTGATGTCCATCTTAACATTATACAGTTCTATTTGTGTTAAACAGTTAGGCTAATTGGTCTACATTCAATAAATATCTACTTTTTTATTTTTAGCTATGGCATTTGTTTTCAATTTGAAAATCAAATCTTTTCCATTCATACATACTTGCAGATCTACGATGTATAAAAATAAAACTGACAGCCACAGAGACAATTCAATCTCTCTATTAATCAGTATCTTGTCTTAAAAGTAGTATGGCTAAAATAACAAAGGTCAACCAAACAGAGCTCAAACAATCAAAGTTCAAACTATTGTAAAGTAAAATTAGCTCAGTTATTGTAAATGCAGTGATTATACTTGTAGGTCTGCAGTAACAATAGAAACTGATAACAAAGTACTGATTAGGCTTAGGATGTGTTTCCAAAATAGTTTTAAATGCCTTTTATATTTGTAGTTACTTTGAATCTTATCTGATTTAACAAAACTGATAAAGTTCTGAGTTTAAATGTACAAAAAATAAATCTGCAAGAAAAGATTGTACACACTCTCAAAGAAAGTATTTTGTTTGCACTAGGTGTTAAGTGGTTTCAGAGTGCTTGGTCTTTTCTTAAGGGGGGGGGGGGGAGTAGTGCAGGGTTAATGTTTAAAACTTACTTGCATGAAACTTAAATATAACTTATATGCAATTGTTCTATTAGGCCTATACTCACTACGTTG
Organism: Marthasterias glacialis; assembly: GCA_911728455.2. Classification (NCBI taxonomy): domain Eukaryota; kingdom Metazoa; phylum Echinodermata; class Asteroidea; order Forcipulatida; family Asteriidae; genus Marthasterias; species Marthasterias glacialis. Next base: position 201,461 of record OU452238.1, on the reverse strand, counting down.
TAAACATTATTTCTCTTTTTGGTTATTTCATTTGTTTGTTTCCCCCCCCCTTTTAAAATTGTGTTTGGGGAGCATTAATGCTTAAAACTTACTGCATTAGGGATATCATATGCCACACCCTTTCCAAATACAGGTGTGGTCAACCGCCCGTAGACCTCCTCAGCATTCAATTGGTCGTTTTTACTGTTGAAGAGGACGGCGCTGCTCTCTGGACCAATCAGATAAGTGAAAGTCTGACCCACCATCGTAAAGGAAAACACAGAACCATACTGGAAAGCAGAACATTTCATACAAATTTATAAAATTGAGTTTAAATCCAGTGGTGTAATCAGAGGGGGCAGGGGGGCTTTAGCCCCTCCCCCTCAGAACCCTTGCACAACCCCCACCCCCAAATGAGATAGAAAAAAGGCACAAATGACTAGTTCAATACATATCTGGTTACACCACTGTTTAAATCACTACAAATAGTAATTTTGGGTAAAAAAGCTGTAACCATTTAAAGGGCTACATTTCTTTAATCATTACTAAAATTTGCATTAGAAATCTGATGTGATTTTTTTATAAATCGTTGCAATAATAAAATTATGCCCTGACAACATGTTAACTTTATTTTTGATAGTACTGTCCAGTGTCAGTGAAGTTTGCTTACCTCTTGAAAGACAGAAAAAGTAGTCAGTTTTTAAATGCAAGTGACCATAGGCCCTTTTTGAAACTACGTCTTCGGCTTTGACTTGGGCTCTGTGGGCTTGTTTGAAGCCCCATAAGGAAAGTGCACGTAAACTAACACTAGAGCCTAAGCCCAAGCCCAAGCTGTGGTTTCGAAAAGGGCCTTATAAATCATACCACAGCCATTTTAATTGATGCAACCAAACCGAGGCAGGAAGGGGAAAAATAGTCTGGTCCTTTTTTTGTTCTATATAAGAACTAATAATGATTCATTTTTGATACAGGGAACACAACATGGTTGGGGGATTTGTTTTAAAGTAAACTAATAATATTTAATGAAAAAAAATTACCTTTTCGTACGCTTTCTCAAGGAAGTCAATGGGGTTTTCTTGGAAATCGATTGCTTTACCAAGAAAGGGAATACCTGATGGAATCCTTGGAGGTAGTTTCACATCCTACAACAAATTGCGAAATAGAAATAGAATTGTTGGAAAAAGTCAATGTTCACCACTCAATTTTTTGTGCTAGGCCTACAAAAAAAACCTGTAGAATGGTCATCAATTAATTAATTTCTTCGAGATGATTAATTACGATGAATATTATAATGATCGTCGTGCTCGTAACCCTTCTCTCCGATGGTTGCAGACCGGACCGTCTGCAAGAGGGTTACGATCCCAGGCCGGCCGGGTCCATCAACGGTCATGACGGTCCACCGGAGAGGCTCTCTACCTACCGACTTCTCTCCCCCGCCGATTATCTTCCGGAAGACGGCGCCAAGAACGAGAACAAAAGTTGATGTCACCAACACCATTGTCATCGTGCTGGTGTCTTGCCACCGTCCGATCGCTCCATCGATGAGCGAACTTCCAGCTCCTGCACTCGCCATCTTGATTCCAAAATCACTATTAAAAAAATTGATAGAATTCTCACAAAACTTGGAAAGAATTACGTGATATTTTATGTATTATTGCTGGTACACCATCCGATCGAAGATCAGCCGGCCGGTGTGTGCAGCTTTTGGTGGTGTGTGTGGATGGTCATGGTGGGGGTGTAGGCAAATTGCAAGTCCGTCCCACAAGATTCGATCTAGGGGTCAATATTAACCAATCACAGGGGAAAACTGGAATATTTAACTATGTTGAGCGCAATTTTTAAAGTTGGCCAGTTTTTAAATTTGCGCACGCAATTTTTTAAAAATGTGCTTGCGCAATTTTTGAAGGTAAAGTTTGCGGGCGCAAATTTAAATTGCGCGCTGCGAGCACAATGATGTGATATTAACTGACGCTATACTGACACGAACTACATTGTACTTGGTCGGCTTTTTCGTGGCACGGCAACTACCTACGACAGTCACGACAGGTAAAATCACAGTCTAGATTCTAGACCTTGCAGTTTGATAAAAAATCATCCGACACCGATATTTGATAATAAATCATCCGACGCAAGAGCGCTATCTATGACGAACCATTCCGCGCACGATATCTTGACAGATTTTAAATTTGCGCTAGCAAACAAAGTTTGCGTGGTTAAAAATTGCGCAAGCGCGTATTTTTTTGAAATTGCGTGCCTTCAAAGATTGCGCTCAACAACTACATTGAGTCACGCCTTCGTGACCAGCTTGCTTATCCACTGTCCCTAGGATAGCAATGCCTGATATAATCTTGTGTGAACAAAGCTCGCAATTGAATAATATTCACTGTTTTATTTGTAATCAACTTTGACGTCAACATTTGTGGATTTGTTACAAAAATAACGGAATTTTACGAAAGGAGAACGACTTCGACAGCTGTATGTAGTAGGTGGGGCATTAAGTTTGAATATTAAAGATGTTTATAATTCAAAGATCAAAGGTTGCAAAGCGCTAGTTGTGTACACGGACGCATGCATGTGTTGTGTGTAGTACAGATCATAAAGTCCAGAGTAGAAGTTAGTTAACGAGATTTGTCAGGAGTTTTTTTTCGCTTTATGGTCTAACTTTATGAGCTGATAAAAAACGTCTCTGGAGATTTTATTGCAGAGTAGACGTAAGTATAAAGTATTTATTTGCTTTAAAGAAGACCTAGAAATCCAGGCACTTTTATCATCAATTGTAGTATATCTCTTATTACCTAGAAAAAATGTTACATTGATGGTCCTAGCCTGACGTGTAAAAATCCACGGGGAAAAGCTTAATAAAAAATAGTTAATTAACGTTATGTAGGCTAGTTTTACCATGGACATGGGGCTATAACAAACACAGTCTACCTTACCAGTGGCCAGTCACGACAGGACTTCTGTTTTAAATGCAAAGGTATTCAAGACAAACTTCAGAGTCATCTTATGTTCTATTTTCCTATGACGTGCATGGAGACAGAATCCACGATGAGTACAAGCCGAAAACAATGACTAACGTTAAATCTCATCACACAAAAAATGAGGCAAGTAGGCTACTACTAAATATGAAATAATTTGTATTTATTTTAATATAAAACCTTGCCAGCCGCGCTTTGTTTTCATTGATTTTAAAATTGGGAAACCATGTTGGCTGATCATGACCCTCTACTTACTAGTAGCTACTGTCAGGGACTAGCTGCGATAATCGTAATCGTAGCTCTAGTCTTGGTCATGCCCTGTAGACCAAAGAGCTACAATGTTTTTTTCTACCATCTGAAATGTACTGAATTGGGTAAGCCCTACATTTAAAATGATGGATAAAGGTCGAAACAAATCTGCCAAATTTTAACCTGTGTTTTGTCGTAACCCTATGGTCTCGAGGATCAAGGGCTACAAATTATTGTAACTAGTCAGGGATCAGAGGGTGACGATTGTTGCAACTAAGTTTGCTGCAACCTTGTATTCAAATACAATGAAACATTCCTCTCTTTTTGATTCCCTAACTGATCTCTAGGCAAAAGTTGGACTCGACATGAGCGGCCGACGGAACCGAGGAGGTCCTCACAAAACAGAGCCAGCCACCGATCTCACAAGATGGCGCCTCTCAAATGTGGATGGCCGGCAGACTTGGCGTTTCATCGAGGAGGGCGAACCAGTGGACAGAGAGCAAAACTTTGTTGAGAAGTTTAGCTTGGGCTTAGATATTGTGAGTATTGAGGTTGATTCTATGAATTTAATGGCATGTCCGATAACCAGGCAGTGTAGTCTGGACTCGGGTTCTGTTGGCTGAATTACCTTATGTCCTTGAGCAAGGCACTTGACAGTAACTGCTTGAAATCTTGACCCAGGTGTATAACTACATTTTACAGGAACCTGCAGAGCTGAGAAAGTATTTTCTTGGATTAAATCCCTTGTCACTAATAATAAGCAGCTTGGGGTTGTATGTACATGCTCCTCAGGGAGTTGAGAAAGTTTGAGAAATTATCCAAGTATGCCTGATGAGCGGGGATAATATAATGTTGTAAAGCACTGTCTACAACTAAGATTTGCTCTGTAAGAACCATGGTTGGCCTGTTATAAATTTCAAATTTCAAATGCTTAATTGCATTAGTTTATAATTGCAAATTATTGTGCTGTCACATTTTCAAGATTTTGATTTTTAAATGCAACATCTTAGTGGATGGTTGGAGACCGGCGGGGATAAGGGTTATGATTATTGCAACTAGCACAGATTATGCGCTCACCATGCAACGCTTCGTTTCACCCACACAAAGAGGATAGATTATGTTGATTTTTGCACATTATGCGGGAGTTATTGTGTAATCCCCGATTCCAGAACTTTGAGAGTCTTCCACCATTGTATTTCGGCTCAATTGAGGCAAGTCCAAGTAAACCGAGTTTCCAGCCTTGGTTTCGGATTGAGGAACAATCCTCGGCCGTAGCTAACAGTCGAGGTTTTGCAATTCATGGTGTGTGAATTTGACATTTATCAATGGAGGAAACAAAAATCAGGGTGAGCAAACAAAATCTTTGCTCTCTTGGCTTTGTCAAGGTTTTTTTATGCCAGCGGTAGGCCTACTCTCAAAGAAAAATGATTCTGGCAATTCCGAGAAAACAATCCTGTCAGGCTGGACGGGAAAAAATGGAAGATTCCTGGCCACTTTCATAGAGCTGCTTATAGTAAACAAATTTTTCTGCTCAGTCTAGCAGGAAAAAATGCTTAAAAGTGCAAGCATTTTTAACATGTTAGCAAGAAAAGAATGCAGCCAGCTTGTACAATCACCATGGATTTGCATTTTAGTAATTTGCTAACAGTATGCACTGGAAGGTTAGCATGCTGTTTCCCATGCTTATGGATCGCATTATAAGCATAAAATCGGCTGGTAGGCAGCTCTATGAAATTGGACTCTTTAGGTCCAGTGGAAGATTACTTGAAGTTCAAGCTCCATAAATGGGAGTATGCCTCATTGGCTTTTTTAAAGGTAAATTCTTTGATGAAAATGATTGGATTGTTTGCGTGTGTTAAATAGGCCTACAATTTGTAATGTAATTTTGTTCATCCTTTAATCTAAAGACACTGCAACTCCATACCTAAAAAAGCATAATGATTGTCAATTATATTTTCAGAGACACTCAATATATAAATACAGACAATTTAAAATTAACTTATATTTTATTTGCTATAAAGAGATAACAAAACCTAGCTTTTGAAGGACCCTTATAAATACCGTACCTTCAATTGATCTTGTAACAAAGTCCAGCTTAAAATAACATTCAATACAATGGAACGAGCAAAAGGCATTTGTTATGATAACGGTTCTTTTAAAATGTAAATTGTTCAATGTTTGAAGAGGAAAAATTGTAAGAATGCAGCAAGGGGGCCTCAAAATTAAAGCTTTTTGTTTCTTTTTTGTTGTTTCTTTTTTTACAGCTTCTTCCTTTCTTTTGGGGTAAATTACATGTATCTTAATGCTTGTAGGCCTATCTTTTATATATTTTTATTGAGTGAATTACCTGGTCGATACTGTTCCACATACCTTTGTGTCTATGATTAGGACCAATATAAGTTATAATTAATTATGGTTTTTGATGATTGATATCGTTTGGTCAGGAGACAGAAGTCCAAACGTTAATATACAAATACACTTGAAATCTTAACCTCCTACTGTCTGACCATTCAACCATGTTCAATACCATCCAGCTGTGGTTTTAGGTGATACTAGCCTGCTGTATGATATCATGTGGGGAATGCTGACCTACACAGTACAACGTCAACCCTCCTACTATCTGACCATTCGATATCATCCACTGTGTTTTTGAATGAAAGATAATCTATGCCAGCCTGCAATGATATGATGTAGTGAATGCATCTATACAATGAACAGTCAACCCTCCTACTGTCTGACCATTCAATATTCCACAACCACTTGTTACTTTTTTTAGCCTTTTAAATTTAATTTGTAACATTTTTTTAGAGTGCTGGGGCACCACCCTTGCCCAAGCCAGCCACTGCCCAAGAAGCAGCATTTAACGGTATGCTCTTCTACTCCAAGCTCCAAACAGAAGACGGCCACTGGAGCGGCGACTATGGGGGACCTCTCTTTCTCATGCCAGGTGAACTTTGACTCTTTCCCGCTAACGCTCATTATTTGCCTTGTGTATTCATGGGGAAAAAAAGGAACCTTGCCCCCCCCTCCATACCTATAGCTAAAGCAATAGGGGAATGCAACATTTTCCTCCTTATTAGCAAGATTCTTTGCTTATTTTATTTGTTGGTGTTTTCAACTTCTAGGTCTGCTTATAGTCTGCTACATCACAAAGACTGAACTACCAGATGCAGTTAAGAAGGAGATGGTCCGGTACCTACGCTCCGTTCAGTGTCAAGATGGTGGATGGGGTTTGTAAGTATAATGTGTAAGCAATAACAAGTTAACAATAACAAGCAGATTATTGCATCAAGGTCTTAGCTGTTTGTGCAATAAAGGCGTATCTTACTTGTACAAGAAGGTCAAAAATCATTTGTGGAAGAAAGAAAAGAAAAAAAGAAGATCTTAACTTATTTTTGCAAAAAGGTCATACCTTAACTTTGACTCTTTGCCTTAGTGGTAGTGGTAGGTCAACCCATTCATATAAGAATGTCATAACTCATTCAAGTAAACAGGTCATTTCACTTATTTTAGCAAGAAGGATATTTCATGTTTTTGGAAGGTCATAACTCATTCATGTGATAAGGTCATAAATTGTTTATGCAACAAGGTCATAACTCATTCATGCAACAAGTTTGTAACATGCAGGCCTATACCCTGGAATAATTAATAAAATGTATGCTCACAGCTCCAGACAGCAGACCCTGTAATGATAATAAAAAAGGTGAATTGTATCAAAGAATATGCCGGCTGTCTAACTAAAATGCAGATATGCCCTCATATTATCATAACGTTCATGAGCAGACATCTGGCTGTTGTTCAATCCTTACCAGCAACTTTGAACAATTGAATTATGCTAAAATATGCATACAAATCAAATCCGGGCAAATACTCAGAACCATTCATATTCAATACCAGCATTTTTATTTATGAATTTACCATAAAGAACAAAGTGTATTAACATCAGTTCAATTCATGTACTTTAAAACTAATGGCAGCCTTTTCTCAATTTGTTTTTTAATGACCAAATAACTTTACAAGTGACTTGACAAGTGTCATAACCAGGATTCAAACCCACACCCTGATGACTTAGCCACCGGAACTTGAATCTGATGTACTAAACTGCTCCTACATGACATGCCATACAAGCCCATTGCTTAAGATGCTGTACTAATTGGGGCAGGGGTCCTGTGGATATTTCAAACCCTGCTCTACAGACTTCCAAAAAACAGGATTTTTTCTTTTACAACTTCTCATTTACAGACACATTGAAGGCCCGCCCACGGTCTTTGGCTGTGCAACCAACTACGTGGCCATGAGACTCCTAGGAATTGGTCCTGAAGATCCAGATCTGATGAAATGTAGGAAGCTTCTTCATTCCTTAGGTACCTATACGTTACTTGAAATCAGGTGTACATTTATAATGTGCCATGTCTGTCATAAATGACACTCCTGGTGCTGAATTATCCAGTCAGGATGGGATTGTTAAGGATGATTTGATGAGGTGAAGCAACCATAATAAAACACCTTGAAAGGTGTACAACATGAAGTGGAACATATTGCTGCTCGACTCTGCCAGAAAACAGGGGCAAACCCCTTCTCTTGAGGAAAAGTGTACTGGGTTCTTTTACATACATTGTACAAGAGGCAGGACCTACGGCTTCACGTCCCATCCAAAGCAATAATGGTTACAGGTCTTGTTGAAGGACACACATGCCCCTACTGGTACCCAAATGAATAATGGTTACAGGTCTTGCTGAAGGACACACGTGCCCCTACTGGGACCTGAATGAATAATTGTCACAGGTCTTGCTGAAGGACACACGTGCCCCTACTGGTACCCAAATGAATAATGGTTACAGGTCTTGCTGAAGGACACACGTGCCCCTACTGGTACCTGAATGAATAATGGTTACAGGTCTTGCTGAAGGACACACGTGCCCCTACTGGTACCCAAATGAATAATGGTTACAGGTCTTGCTGAAGGACACACGTGCCCCTACTGGTACCCAAATGAATAATGGTTACAGGTCTTGCTGAAGGACACACGTGCCCCTACTAGTACCCAAATGAATAATGGTTACAGGTCTTGCTGAAGGACACACGTGCCCCTACTAGTACCCAAATGAATAATGGTTACAGGTCTTGCTGAAGGACACACGTGCCCCTACTGGTACCCAAATGAATAATGGTTACAGGTCTTGCTGAAGGACACACGTGCCCCTACTGGTACCCAAATGAATAATGGTTACAGGTCTTGCTGAAGGACACACGTGCCCCTACTGGGACCTGAATGAATAATGGTTACAGGTCTTGCTGAAGGACACACGTGCCCCTACTGGTACCCAAATGAATAATGGTTACAGGTCTTGCTGAAGGACACACATGCCCCTACTGGTACCCAAATGAATAATGGTTACAGGTCTTGCTGAAGGACACACGTGCCCCTACTGGTACCCAAATGAATAATGGTTACAGGTCTTGCTGAAGGACACACGTGCCCCTACTGGTACCCAAATGAATAATGGTTACAGGTCTTGCTGAAGGACACACATGCCCCTACTGGTACCCAAATGAATAATGGTTACAGGTCTTGCTGAAGGACACACGTGCCCCTACTGGTACCCAAATGAATAATGGTTACAGGTCTTGCTGAAGGACACACGTGCCCCTACTGGTACCCAAATGAATAATGGTTACAGGTCTTGTTGAAGGACACACGTGCCCCTACTGGTACCCAAATGAATAATGGTTACAGGTCTTGCTGAAGGACACACGTGCCCCTACTGGTACCCAAATGAATAATGGTTACAGGTCTTGCTGAAGGACACACGTGCCCCTACTGGTACCCAAATGAATAATGGTTACAGGTCTTGCTGAAGGACACACGTGCCCCTACTAGTACCCAAATGAATAATGGTTACAGGTCTTGTTGAAGGACACACGTGCCCCTACTGGTACCCAAATGAATAATGGTTACAGGTCTTGCTGAAGGACACACGTGCCCCTACTGGTACCCAAATGAATAATGGTTACAGGTCTTGCTGAAGGACACACGTGCCCCTACTGGCACCCAAATGAATAATGGTTACATGTCTTGCTGAAGGACACGCGTGCCCCTACTGGGACCTGAATGAATAATGGTTACAGGTCTTGTTGAAAGACACACGTGCCCCTACTGGCACCCAAATGAATAATGGTTACAGGTCTTGCTGAAGGACACACGTGCCCCTACTAGTACCCAAATGAACAGGTCGCTTGTCCATGAGACTGCATACCTTCATATCTCCAAACTTCTTCTATTGTAACCATACCAGCAACTTTATCTTGTTCCTAAATGTGGCGTAATTCCACTGTAAGCCACGCCCATTTCATACAAACTGGCTTCACTGATTGAACTTCTTTTTCTTTTATGATTTATGCAAGAAAGGTTTAATAATTTGACTTGGCTTTTGCATATGTTCTTCAGAGACTAAGGTCTTCTCAGATATTAAAGTTTCTGTCATAAGAAATGCCTTTGACCAATTTAATGGGTGATTCTTAGTAAATATTACAGACAAACTTATGCCAGGTTTGCAGCCGGAAGTATCAAAAACTTTGGGTGTGCTACACATGTGCACACTTCTGATGCAATGACGAACCAATAGGATTGAATAAAATGCATTGGCATGGAGGTCAAAATAACCTTTCATCTTGAATTTATTCTCCCTGTAATTTATCCATGTACATCTGCTTCAGAATTCCTTCGATCTTGATTTTATCTCAGCCTATACATTTTTGCCAAAACAAATGATTGGGTAAAACATTCAGTTGTATTGTAGCAAAATTGTACCAAATTTGTAAGTCATCATTTTGTTATTTTACTGCTTTACTCTGTCAAGAAACTTTTCTTCCAAAATACTCAATAAAACATTTTCTAGGGAGTGACACAAGAACATTTTTCTTGAAATATATTTTTTTCTTATTTTAAGAAAACCATTTTTTAGCAGTGTAAATATTTTAGATAATAACTGAAACAATGTGTTGTGTGAACACTGCAGAACATTTCCAAAACATTTTGCACAATGCAGAGTATTGCCAGCACCTTCTGGAACAGTTTTTTTTTTAAAGTGAAATTATTATTTTCTCTTTCTGTTAGACTTAACATGACAAGAAACAATCTAGAAACAAAGATGTGCTGCAAAATTTTTAACTATCACTCTAATGAATTGAGGTGGTTCTGGACAGAGCTAGTGGTGTAAAAACATGATATTCCAATAAGTATGCTACTACATTATATTTTGTTTACTCTTTGACATGTTTACTAATTTGTTTGTTTACTCTTTTTTTCATTGTAGGAGGTGCTGCAGCTATACCTTCTTGGGGCAAGTTCTGGCTGTCGGTTCTGAATGTGTATAAATGGGATGGAATGCACACTCTTTTCCCTGAGATCTGGTGAGTACCAAGACCGCCCTAACTGGTTTAGAACTAGACTATTACTCACGGTGCTCGGTAATTATCAGAGATGTAATTTGCATATTGATCACATGTTGCAGAAGTCTGCCTGTACTGATTAAAAAAATGGCTTTGCGGTCTTTGTCATTTTTCAAACTGGCAGAAGCCAGATTTCAAGCTACATTGACTGAATTCAACTTGTATGAACTACTTCAGTAATGATCTCTGCAACCGATAATCTGTGGAATTATATTTGTTGGTTTTTGTAGTCCAAAGCTTTGCGCAAATTTAGTGTTTACACAAGGATGTTTTACGTGGTTCCATTAATGCGGTAACTCATAGACTTGGCGTGGTTCATGTTAATTGCTGGTTGCATACAGCCATTGGCTTCAACTGTTCGTTACATATTGCTTAGTAGTTTTGGTAGCCTTGTTCACATTCAGTGATGTTTGGCTATGTCATGGTCTATAATTGAATTCTATCAATTTCAATCACAGGTGTCATGAGTCGGATTTTCTAAATAATTATGGTGACTTATATGATCAGTATCAACTTTCAACAATTCAAGTAAAGACTTGCACCTTGTAAGGGTTGACAAGGTGCTGTGACGTAATCTGCAGCCAACCATGCCAGAGACACTGAGATGAACCCCCTCTCGTAATGATCAGTGTACTGGGTTCTTTTAACCGGCATTAAACACCACACTGGACCTACAGCTTTATATCCCATCCAAACGACGAACCAATTCGCCTCAGAAGCCATTTGCCCCCGAGGGTGTACAAAACCCATGGACCCTATCACACAGCGTGCAACAATTGTTTTGTTATACCAAGCTAATGCAGGGGGTGGGGGGAACAAAAATTATAAAGTGAAATGAGTTATATTTCTTTTTAAATTTCGTTGAACATTGCATTTCGTTTTGTATTTAAACAAATTCAAACAATTTAACAGGAAATTACCTACAACCTCATACCCGGAGCTCTTTGTAATATTGTACAAGGCGGTGAAAATGACCAACAGTGGGCACAATCAAGGTAGTGTACACATGGGGTACATCACTCATGTGCACGATGTACATTACGTGATTGGTTCTTGACCAATACAAATTCATAATCTTTTACTAGTGTCTTATATAAGTGCTATGACTGCTGACTGGGCTTAAACCCACACTCTAACAACACTAAGCTTTTCTCTTTTCATTCTAGGAATTTTCCAACATTTTTTCCAGCACATCCTTCTACCATCTGGTGCCATTGCAGACAGGTGTACCTGCCGATGAGTTACTGCTATGGGATCAAATTTCAGGCTGAACCAGATGACTTGATCATGGATCTCAGGATGGTACGATTTATCCCTTTTGTTTTTATTTTTGTTTGCGGGTGTTTATGTGATTTATTTAATAATAATAATAAAAAGTAATAATTAACAATAATTAAAGCTTCTTATTTAGTGCTGAAATCCGTCACTCAGTGACACTCATGGCACTCCAACATTATTACCCCTGGTCACTGGGCCAATATTTCATTCCTTAAACCATCTCAGCTCCCTGGGAGTATACAGCCTGTACCAAGCTAAATCAATCACAAGAACCATCTCTACCCTCACAGGTACCCATTTACCCCATGGTGAACAGAAGCAATTACAGTCAAGTGTCGAGTGTCATGACCGGGATTCGAACCCACACCCTGATGACTTAGCCGCTAGAACTTGAGTCTGATGCACTAAACCGCTTTTATAAAAAAACAGACTTTAGGATTTTGAGAAAGGGTGGCAACTAAAACAGGTTTATGAGTTGAAGGGGCGGGGAGATATGTAAAGAAGAGGTCTGCAGAAACTTAGTTTCAGGCATCTTATGTAAATATTAGATTTTTTCTACTTTTCTTTTTTAGTAACCACAGGTTCTAGGTTTTTAGGTCGTTTATTTTCAGAAGGCAAAATTGAGTTCTTAATCCATAGGTGTACAGCTTTTCCACTGATGTCCCTGTTTTTCAGTTTCTTAGCTGTGGCTTTGAAAATTGAAAAATACAGTCAAAGTTTTACTGAGCTTGGCACTTTCCTCTGTTATTTGACAAACTGCAGTTACATGCCTGAATCCACAGTTACACCGTGTCTGAATTAATGGTTATGGCAGTGGCAATGTCCTGAACGCCCTATTTTTCAATGTTGTCATATCTGCCAGCGGGCATAGCCATAGTTGAAGTAGCTTGATTCATACCTGGCTCAATTCTCATTTCAAACAAGATCGTATTGATGCACTACAAGTAACTTCTGATGAAAATTCCGGTCATTTCTTTTTATTTTAAGGAACTGTATGTGGAGGATTATTACACCATTAATTGGCCGGCACAAAGGAGCAACATAGCCAAAGTTGACTTGTACACGCCCCATAGCTGGCTGTATAACTTGGCGTTTGGTAAGCAGATTACCTGTCTGTTAATTTGATAAGTTCCGTAGATTTGGGCATTGATGTTGTAGTCTTCTTATTTCATTTTTATTTTTTGTTTTTTAAACTTTCTGGTAATGAATCCAAGGGATCCTTATCAAAAGGGACTAGCACTGTAAACCCGTAGGCCTTTTATTTTTACCCCACCATCTCATTTTGATTTGTAGGTTTTATTTTCCTGATGGTGTGGAACTGAGCTACAATTCCCGTTTTTTTTTTTATTGAATTACAGGTTGCTTAGATATATATGAGAAGTACCATTTTGCTGATTGGCGCCAGAGGGCACTAGACGAATGCCTCGACCACATCAAAGCTGACGACAAGTTCACTAAATGCATCAGTATTGGACCTGTAAGTAAAATTTACATGACTAAATGGTAGTAGTAGTAGAAGGAATTCTATGGCTACTTTTAAATTAGTATAAAAGCGCATTGGATAGTACTTCTCCTGTACACCTGTTATCCTGAAACCATCTTAACTCCCTGGGAGTACGCAGCCCCGGAAGTATGCGACCTAAACCTGCTATTAAACCAAGTATCAGAGTGACCTACACTATCACTATCATTGGACCGATGGAATTCCTTGGCTTGTTGTGGCTGAGTGGTCAAGCAAACTGGACTCAAGCTCTGGTGTGGGTTTGAGTCCCGGTCTTGACTGGTGTCCTTAAGCAAGACACTTCGGATGAGACATAAAGCCGTAAAAGAACACAGTTACACTTGTTGCTAAGAGAAGGGGTTTGTCCCAGTGTTTCTGGGAGTGGCTGCTGAGTGAGCCATAGCACCTTGTAAACCCTTATAATGTGCTACATAAATGGGCCTCATAATTCATAATAAATGGGTGTCATAATTCATAATAAATGGGTCTCATAATTCATAATAAATGGGTCTCATAATTCATAATAAATGGGTCTCATAATTCATAATAAATGGGTCTCATAATTCATAATAATTGGGTCTCATAATTCACAATAAATGGGTCTCATAATTCATAATAAATGGGTCTCATAATTCATAATAAATGGGTCTCATAATTCATAATAAATGGGTCTCATAATTCATAATAAATGGGTCTCATAATTCATAATAAATGGGCCTCATAATTCATAATAAATGGGTCTCATAATTCATAATAAATGGGTCTCATAATTCATAATAAATGGGTCTCATAATTCATAATAAATGGGTCTCATAATTCATAATAATTGGGTCTCATAATTCATAATAAATGGGTCTCATAATTCATAATAAATGGGCCTCATAATTCATAATAAATGGGTCTCATAATTCATAATAAATGGGTCTCATACTTCATAATTGGGTCTCATAATTCATAATAAATGGGTCTCATAATTCATAATAAATGGGTCTCATAATTCATAATAAATGGGTCTCATAATTCATAATAAATGGGTCTCATAATTCATAATAATTGGGTCTCATAATTCATAATAATTGGGTCTCATAATTCATAATAAATGGGTCTCATAATTCATAATAAATGGGCCTCATAATTCATAATAAATGGGTCTCATAATTCATAATAAATGGGTCTCATAATTCATAATAAATGGGTCTCATAATTCATAATAATTGGGTCTCATAATTCATAATAAATGGGTCTCATAATTCATAATAAATGGGTCTCATAATTCATAATAAATGGGTCTCATAATTCATAATAAATGGGTCTCATAATTCATAATAATTGGGTCTCATAATTCATAATAATTGGGTCTCATAATTCATAATAAATGGGCCTCATAATTCATAATAAATGGGCCTCATAATTCATAATAAATGGGTCTCATAATTCATAATAAATGGGTCTCATAATTCATAATAAATGGGTCTCATAATTCATAATAAATGGGTCTCATAATTCATAATAATTGGGTCTCATAATTCATAATAAGTGGGTCTCATAATTCATAATAAATGGGTCTCATAATTCATAATAAATGGGTCTCATAATTCATAATAAATGGGTCTCATAATTCATTATAAATGGGTCTCATAATTCATAATAAATGGGTCTCATAATTCATAATTCCATGTGTGACACAGCTAGTTCAGAAACACACTCTGTTAACCCAGATTTGAGAACTTCAATCAGGTGCACTAGACTACACCTTTAAAAATGCTTCACGTAGCAGCAACTACCATGATAGACTTTGGACTGACAGCCAAAGCTCACTGTAAAATCATTCACAGACTTTCACTCTGTCACAAAGTTCCACACGGTTAATAACTTCAGTGTCCGTCAAGTATCGCTTAGATTGTAGTTTTTTTTCAAAATGCCTTTTGTGTTTATGACAAAAGTATACTATTTTCTTTTTCTTGAACAGATCTCAAAAGTGATCAACATGTTGGTGCGATGGATTACAGATGGACCGGACTCAGAGATCTTCAAACAACATGTTGAGCGCATCCCTGATTATTTATGGTACACCTGGCTTGCTTTATTTCTGTCTTTCTCTCGTTTATTAAATTATACATCGTAAAACACTGTCGATAAAATTAAACATTAATATTTGCAGCGAATAATTTGCCTGATTCATCAACACAATGAGCATTTCTTCAACAAAGATTTATGATAATCATTTATTGTTCAACAACTATACGTGATGTTTTTAGTTTTTATTTTGAAATCACCCTCAAAATTGGACGAAAAATTTTACCTGCATTTTCCGTCCATTTTTGAGTGAAATTCAACTCAAATTTTCTCCAGTATAAGCCTGCATGTCTCTTTACATATTGAAACATTTATGTGTGGTTTCAGGTCCTTGACAAAAAGTGACAACCATTGGAAAACCTGCTAGATAAAAAAAGCCGTAGATAAGTGGTCCCCTGTCAATAACAAATGCTAAACTTAAGTGTTGTATTTACTTTGTGGTTTATGTGAACATTTCAAGGATTGTTTTATTTTTGTTTTGTTATCAGGATTGGCTTGGATGGAATGAAAATGCAGGTAACGTGGTTCAATAGTTCATCATTTATGTTCAGATTTGTCAAATTTGTCAATTAATTTCCTTTTATGGTACATTCAAAAAAGAAAGTTTCCGGCATTCTGCCAAAGAATCCCGAAAAAAAATTTAAAAAAAATAAAAAAATGGTTAGAGTTCCTTGGCCCGATTTTTGACCCAAAATAGTTATGTTTTTAAATTTGTTTTTTTTTAACGAATTTTAACAGATTGTGCTGTTTTAAAAATGAAAACCATACAAAAACTTGCGTATATGCCACAGACAATGCAAATAGTACAAGTAACATGCAAAAATTGTTTGAAAGTTAACAACTTTTTTGAATCTTTAAAATGTGAAATTTCAATATAAATTTTCAGGGAAAATTGGCCAAAAATCTGGCCTTGCATCTTTATAAGGCACTGATATTAACTGGATGTCAGTCTTTATTTTCTCACTTGTATGTAAATGTTAGTATATTTTACGCAAAAGCGTTTTAATACCATCGAGCGAAAACAAATGTGAATATAATATTTATTATTTATTATATTATTGTTATAATTATATTACCAACTGACATTTTTTATACCAAAATGGGATCACGGAGGGTGAGATTGATGATTTGTTGCATTTACAGGGTACCAATGGCTCCCAGTTGTGGGACACGGCATTTGCTGCTCAGGCCTTCCTAGAGGGAGGAGCTTCAAAGATCGAATCACTCCATCAGAGCCTTCAGAGAACCCACGATTTCTTCAAACTCACTCAGATTCCAGAAAACCCTCCGAATTATCAGAAGTACTACAGGCAAATGAACAAGGTGAAGTTTTGAAAATGTAAATAAAGTTTATTGAAATGATTTGTTGGAGATGACAAGGAACGATTATAATGGCATTGGGCTTCCTTTCTTTATAACATAAATTTAATCTGTCATATTTTGTTCTGGTTTATTGATATTTGAACTAAAAAGTCGCAACCCATCAGTTTAAGGTTGAAGGGCTTCTGACTGCCCCCCACCCCTGAACAAAGATATTGCAGGATGACCGCCAACATTACAGCTAGATAGCTCAGTTGGTAGAGCGCCAGCATGTTAATCCAGGTCAAATCCGCTCCAGTCAATTTTGCTTTGTTCCCCTAAAAACTTAATTAAATTTACCCAGTTGGTTTCCCTTGGGGTTTATTACTTACAAGAACAAAAGACCAGGCTTGTAAGAATGCAACATGAATTTGTTCAGTGTTGTTAAGGTTGGTGTGTTTAATCAACAGGGTGGTTATCCGTTCAGCACACGTGACTGTGGTTGGATCGTTGCTGACTGCACAGCGGAGGGACTCAAGTCTGCTCTGATGATTGAACAGCTCTGTCCCTTCCTCAAGGACCACATCACCCAAGAGAGACACCAAGAAGCTGTGGACGTTGTAAGATAAAACTCCTGTTTTTTTTCCCCCCCCCCCCCAAAAAAAAACCAAAACAAAACAAACAAACAAACAAACAAACAAAAAACAACACCCAAAAACTGAGGATATGAACGACATTGTATGAGAACTGACTGAGCACAGCTTGCAGCGTGTCATCGTTGAGCAATCTAGAGCATCAAACTTGAGTTCCTATAGCTGAGTCATCTAAGTATGGGTTCAAATCCCAGTCGTGGCACTTTTGTTCTTGAGCAAGACACTTAACCATAATTGCTTCTCTTAACCCAGATGTAGAAATGGGAGTGGAAGAGAGTTTATAACTGCTTCTTATCACCCGGGAGTAAATACGAGGCTAGAGATTGTTGATATGACAATTACCTAAACAATAAAATATATTGTGTTTATTTATTGTAGATGCTGAACATGCGAAATAGCGATGGCGGATTTGCAACTTACGAGACAATGCGAGGGGGTGTTATTCTTGAAAAACTCAATCCATCGGAGGTTTTTGGTACGTTTGTCTGTGATCGGCACGAAACACAACGGGTTGTATTCTGTTTACTGTTTTAGTAGTGCCATTGCCAGACAACTTCTTTAGCTTGAAATCGGGTGTCAAATCGATGGTTTCAAATGCTGTGCTTGAAATGGTGCTTTTTGAGACCTGCAGGCTACTTAAGTGGGATTCGAACCCAAGACATGTGCATTCTAGCCCTTCTAGCCTTCCATCATGCCCTGTAAGAAGCAACCGGGAACTTCAACAATTTTAATAGATGTAATTATTGGATTAGGAAGAAAGATTATTATAGAAATAGTTAAAGACTCCAACTGGCTTCTTGTCACCAGGCACGCTTGGTGGTCTGGTGCTCTAGAATATGGGGGTTGTAGGTTCAAATCCCACTGAGTAGCCTGTTGATGTCTTGTGTTTTCCTGCATGACTCCAAAAGTACTAAATAAGCAGTGCTTATCACACTTCAGTGTAAGGGTAAAAGATCACAAATATTTATCAGCCCTGAAAAACAGGTTATCCAAATTTACAACTGGTTGTTCTAAAGACACCCAGCTACCCAGAAACACCTCACTACCCTCACAAAATGATATTGTCACCTCGCACAAGAGAAGCTCCGTACCAAGACTTTGGAAAAGTAGGGTTTGTGTGTACATCTGGCGTAGTTTTAGTGAGATGCCCTGTTTTTAACACACCTGGTGTGAATTTCACAGAGCGCTAGGACTAGCCTGATCTCGAGTTAGAACAAGTAACTAGTCCAAACTTAAAGGACTAGCCATAGGTTGGGACTAGTCCCAAGTTAGGAATAGTTTTGTGAAATCCACCATTCAGTTAAAAAGCATGGGGCATGTCGTGGCTGAGCAATCTAGCATGTCTAGAGCTGTATAAAAACCAAGTATTATTACAGGGTATTTTTGGAGATGCGTCTTTTCCAAACTGACAAGACGGTACCTTCTCATCCGTAGGAGACATCATGATAGATTACACCTACGTAGAACTCACCTCGGCCGTCATGCAATCTCTCAAGAAGTTCAGTGACATTTATCCCGACTACAGACAAGCTGAAATCAGAGCTACACTGGACCGTGGACTGTTGTACATCGCTCGTAAACAAAGAACTGACGGATCGTGGGAAGGGTATGTAAAGATTCTGTAAATATTTTCGCTAAAATTATTTTCCTTTGTCAAACTGTACTGACTCAATTGCACCTGATGTCATTACAGCAATAGTTTGGGTTGCGTCATTTTTGGAATCAGTTTCCTTGTGTGTTACTTCAGAGTTTCAAAATTTAATTTGAACCATACGCTGCCATTTTTATAAAATGAAAGATTTTATGTTTTTCTCCATTGAGCTGTGTACGATTTGTGCCTGCTGGAAGTCCAGGATCTATGGCTCTTCAGTGAACATGTGTTGGATGTCACAAGTGATATTACCATCAGTTCAATTCAAATTCAATTCAAATCAAATCAATTCAATTCAATTCAATTCAATTCAATTCAATTCAATTCAATTCAATTCAATTCAATTCAATTCAATTCAATTCAATTCAATTCAATTCAATTCAATTCAATGCAGGGATTCAAATTCCTTGTAAAAGCCCTCTTTTGATTATTGTTATTGGTTTTTTATTTATCTATTTTTTTTTTTTTTTTAATTTAGTTCCTGGGGTGTTTGCTTCACTTATGCTGCCTGGTTTGGTCTTGAAGCCTACGCCTGCATGGGATACAGCTATGAAACATCGTAAGAGCACCAGTCTTTATACTAACTCATTTTCAAGTAGATATACATGTAGAATGACAACAAAATAGTAATAAAATAAGAATAATAAAAGAAGAAAAGTTTCAAAAGTTTATTTTATTAAAAGTATTCCTTGTTAATTTTTTAGCTATGATATTGTCCTATCCTTCAGCCAAAAATAAGAAATGATCCACCTGCTGTCTCCAAACAGATGATGCTGTTTCAAAGCAAAATAATAACGTATTTGGCGTATGCCATGCACAATGCAAGAAATCTTGTAAAATGCTTGTTGTTTGTACATGGCTGCTGGTAATGTAAGATATGGTTTGGTCCTGACAATAACTCATTTGTATCGTTTAATTAATAGTAATGATCATTGACGTTTTTTTCGTTCAGTGTCCCAAATGAAAGTTTATAACTTTCTGGAATGTGGGAAAATAGCTATCTAACATTAATTTTGTTTTTAAAAATTTGCAGTCAATTTGGCACAATATTGGGTGATGCATCTACAAGTTACTAACATGAATTTGTATAATTTTAAATTACAATTTGCAAACATATCGCGATTCTCCCTCCCCGCAGGTCATTTATACACGAACAATAAAGCAATAGTGAGTGCTGCTCTATCAACCATTATGTCTATGGCCAAGGCCCACCACTCGTACTTCAAGCGAATGCCCTCTATTGGTGGAATTTGCCCGCCGTGTAGGTGTTGTTAGTTTTACTGACAACAATGAAGAATGCCTTGCACCAAGACTAATGTTACCCCTGCTCTGTGAACAAGTACAAATGCTGGCATGATTTGATAAATGTATCACCAGATATTTCTTCCTCTCTCTAGGACAGCATCCAGCGAGGTAAAGAGGGCGTGTGCTTTTCTCCTCTCTCGTCAGATGGAAGACGGAGGTTGGGGAGAGGAGTTTGAATCTTGCGAAGAACGTCGGTACATCCAGAGTAAAACTTCACAGGTTGTCAACACGGCATGGGCTGTACTGGCTCTCATGGCTGTCAGGTTAGTAAAAGGGGGAAGGGTTGTATGCAAGGGTCCCGAATGACAAATTTGGACATAAAGTGAAATGTGAATAGTGAAACGGTTTCCTGTAAGAAATGTTTTCCTCAATTTTGACAGATTTCCAGAGCGTGAAGTCATCGATCGAGGCATCAGGGTGATCAGAGACAGACAGCTTTCTAATGGGGATTGGGCTCAGGTAAGAGGTCATGATCTTTCAACTTTCACCTGTGAAAGTTATGTCAATTTTTGATTTGACAAACAACATATTTTTACGCAAATGTTCCACACATTTTTTTTTGAGATTAGCTTTTGTTAGAAAGATTTTATATTGCTGCTTTGGTATTTTATATTACTGATTAATAAAAAAAAAAATAAGAATGGATTTTTTTTTATTTGTTGGTTACAGGAGAATATTAAAGGTGTGTTCAACAAGTCATGTGCAATCAGCTATACCAGCTATCGTAACCTGTTCCCAATATGGGCTTTGGGTCGTTATGCACGGATCTATGGTGACGATGCATAGGGTGTGTCTGCAAGGGGTGGCTTTGGCTGTGGCTATGGCTGTGGCTGAAGTATAGAAATTTACAGTCATGTATGCTAAGCCAAAGCCATATCTATTATTGAGTGGCTGTGGCTAGACAAGCTGTCAAATGATGATTGAGTGACATTGGCTGTTGGAAGTAGCGCCTATGTTGGAATTTACAGTCATATATCCTCAGCCAAAGCCAAGGTTGTTAATAAATCATTCAGGGCCTTGAGTATATTATATTATTATTTTGTGAAGTATTTGGAATTGCCTCAGTTACTCTTACAGAGATGTGTTTTTAACAAATCAACTCCAAAATGTTGGCAAAAATATGAAAAAAATGTGAGGCTTGCTGCCCCTTGTTATTTTCACAGGGCCCCGCCCTGTAAATAATTATAATTCTTTATGCCAGGGTGGTACATGTATTTAAAAAAACAAATCTAAGCTTGGTTTAAAATGGCATTTAAATATTTTAAATAACTAATTAATTAATACAAT
Organism: Marthasterias glacialis; assembly: GCA_911728455.2. Classification (NCBI taxonomy): domain Eukaryota; kingdom Metazoa; phylum Echinodermata; class Asteroidea; order Forcipulatida; family Asteriidae; genus Marthasterias; species Marthasterias glacialis. The sequence continues at coordinate 179,753 of OU452238.1, read as the reverse complement.
TTTCAATATATCTTTAATATTTAAGTATTTAAAGGTGTATTTTATTGAAATTGTCTGATGATTTCTATGGAGTTGTTTTGATTTGAAAAGTCAAATTTTAATCATTTGCAACAATTTGGAGAAAATGTAAGGCTGACCCCCTTGATTTTCGTATTTTTGCATATCTTTGTAAGATTTTTATGCCAACTTGGTATTTAACTTGGTGTATAATGGTGTAAAAGTATTTACAAATATTTTTACATAAGTCTTTGAGAAGAATTACTACAACTTTCAACAAATATTTGTTGTGGAGTATTCCGCAAAGGTTTGCTATAATTTGAATTGGCTCAGTTTTTCATATGGCATATGGGGTGTTTTAATTTTAAAAATCAAGTTTGAAAATTTGACAAACGGTTTAAAAGGAAAAAAATTTACAATGTAATGGTTGCTCCTTGTCAATTTTTAATATTGCCTCCAAATTTGCAAAAACGGCAAGGCTTGTGAATTATGAAGATTTTGCCAAAAATGTGCAAAATTGCAAGGCTTTCCCATTGTGATTTTTGTAAATTTTGCCCCCAAAATAGGCAAAAATGCAAGGCTTACTCCTGGTGATTTTGTCAATTTTGCACAAAATATTGAAAGATGCTCGTGTTTTTTGTCAATTTTGACAAATAAATGGGAAAAAAAATGTAATGCTTACCCCTTATGAGTTTTGTCAATTTTGTAATTTTGTCAATTTTGCCCCCAAATTTGCAAAAATGGAAGGCTTACCCCTTGTGATTTCTGTCAGATTTGCCGCCCCCCCCCCCAAAAAAAATGCAAGGCTTACCTCTTGTAATTTTTGTCATTTTTGTGCCAAAATTTCAAAAACAGCAAGGCTAACCCCTTGTGATTTTTGTCGGTTTTGCCCCAAAATTTACAAAAATGGAAGGCTTACCCCTTGTGATTTGTCAGTTTTGCCCAAAAATAAAAAAAAAAAATGCAAGGCTGACCTCTTGTAATATTTGTCATTTTGACCCCAAATTTGCAAAAACGCCAAGGTTAACCCCTTGTGATTTTTGTCAGTTTTGCCCCAAAATAAAAAAAAAATGCAAGCCTTACCTCTTGTAATTTTTGTCACTTCTGTGCCAAAATTTCAAAAACGGCAAGGCTTAACCCTTGTTATTTTTGTCATTTTTGACCCCAAATTTGCAAAAACTCCAAGATTCTACCCTTTTGTGATTTTATTTTTCCCCTTGAAAGCCTGTACATTAACAAACCAATGAACCCTTAAAACCCCATTCTGTGAATACATTGGGAATATGTTTTAATTTGAAAATTTTGGGTGGTTACAGCTTACCTATATCTTTAATGATTGTCAAAAAAATATATAAAAATGTGAAAGAAATTTATGAAATAGACCAGTTGTCTCAACGGCCATTTTGGGTTCAAAATGAGGCTGTGTGTGTGTAGCGGACTGGTGCCGCTCAGAGTAAATTAGTTTTTTGAAGGGAGTTCCAGGGAACCCTACTTTCAGTATGGTAAAGGTTAAAACAGTGCTTCCAAAAAAAAAGGTAGCAAAATGTCTACCAAACAAGTTCATGTTGATATCAAAACAAATTTATTAAAACATTCATTTATTTAGAATCTATGCACACTCAAAATAGTTAAAATTAATTCACATTTTGTACTGTCAAATAAAAATCAACCACTCGCAAAAAAATAAATGGTCTGCAAGTATGAAGACCTCTGCCAGCAATTTGTGAGTTTCAACTGAGCTTTTGAAAGATTTGTTATAAAGGGTCACGGATGTACTTACAATAAACTGGGCAACAGTAACTGGGAGGCCATTTTTAATTTCAAAACTACATTAAATATGTAACCACTAACGGCAAATTTCATAGAGCTGTTAAGGCATGTTTCCATTTTTTAAACCCTCCTACTCTAACCATTCAATATCATCTAACATGTGTGTCTAATAGGGTTTTGAATGATAGATAAACTATGCCAGCCTACAATATGATATCATGTGGTGCAGACATAAGACACACTACACACATGTACACTGTTGGTTCTGTGCACAGTTGCGTCACCATACACACTCTGTGCAGTTGAATGGTTTCATACGGTTGATCAACTCACTGAAAATGGTACCAAGAGTAGGAGGGTTCAAGATAAGTACATGGTTCATTTTATAGCAGTGGTACAGTAGTCTGCTAACTTCCATGACGTTCATCGTTTGCATTAATATAAATTTACATTAGCTCTTTACAATCGTTCTACCAAAATTATGAAATTGTGTAAACATTTAATTTAAATTTACTTTTGTGATAATTTTTAGGAAAATCTGCCTTCCCAAAGAGCTTTATAAAACTTAGCCTTCATTATGAAATATGAAATGACCAAATACAATCGGTGTACATAACCCCTTTATCATGGTGCAGCCATTTTGTTTTTTTCATCCATTGAAAATCAATGTACCCGAACCGAGGCTGGATGGACAAAATAGTCTGGATCCTTGGTACACTGGGAATCAGTGTTCATTATTGCTATCCCACACAGGGAACATGACAAAGGTTGCCGCAACATGATGAATGTCTATTGTACAATGTGGCCCTTGTCAAAACCATGGCTTCGACTTTAGTCCATTTGCAACTTTAAAATGTTGCACTTTCAGAACAAGACATATGGCGCTGAAGCCAGATCCAAAGTTGCAGCTGTGACCTATGGAGCCTATGGTAAAGCTAGACCAACAGCCAAAGCCGTGTCCTATGGAGCCCGTTGTGAAGGAAAGCCACATCTATGGAGCCAGTGGCAAAGCTAGAACCAAAGCCGCACATATAGAGGCTGTGGTGAAGCCAGACCTGCGGCTGCAGCCTATAGAGCCTGTGGCAAAGGCGAAGCCAAAGCCCAGGTTTCGAAAAGGCCCTGTGTGTCACTCTGCTTGTGGTTTTAATAACACGGCTCTCAAAAACCGAGAATCGTTACAGCATTTTAGTAATTCAAATTTAAAATTTGTATGGCAAGCCATGCATAGATTAACAACAGCATGAGTTTTTAATTGTACAATTAATCCGGCAAATTGTGTAATTAAACTTGAACATTTAAATTTTTTACAAATCGTACAAAGTTATCTCGGCAGATTTCATACCCTTATTTAAAAAATATTATCTGTTACTTTTTACTTTGGAATGTGTGCTTTTGTGTTTTGCATATTACTTTTACGTCCTTAATTTAAGTACACTTTATTTAAGGAAAACATCAAGAAAACTGCCTGACAAGATTTTTTCTGAGCACCAAAACTTCCTCTAGTTTTTGAATACTGCATTCGTTATTTCTAACTTTTGGTAACAAGTCCTAATAATTTCTCATTCATTTTTATATTGAATTTACAAGCAAGCTGGTATATACAGCCGTTTTAAGAAACGCTGGTAAGTATTTACATATCGTAAAAATAAAAAATATTCATGAAAAGAACAAACAAATCTTGAACTGTTACTACAAAACAGGAAATTCAACACAACTGAAGTTCATATGCAGCTTTAAAAATAAACCATGTTTCGACAAGTAAAACTTCCAAAATAGTATCACTATTGCTTATTGAGTTTTGATTTTAAATGATTAAAAAAAAAACCTAAAGACCACATTGTTTTTGGACACTCTGTTGGAACCATGCCTGAGTTTCAAATTAGGATTCCATTTAGGATCTGCTGGATAACGTCACTTAATTGTAACAAAAACTACATGTATTTGCATATGATGTCACAAGCTCAAAGAAATTGAACCTAGAAATTGCCGAGTATCTGTGCAAGTCCTCACTATGGAAATTTATGCCACCGGTCATTTCGCTTATGCGGCAAATTGCAGCTTTCAAATTGGTTGATCTGGTAGAGTTTTCCATATGCCTGTGTCGCATGGTATTAAACTATTTGGCCAATAGAGGGCGTACACAGTAGCCACAGATAAAGATCAGGTACGTCGTTGTACTGGCTGTAATTCTATGGACACGCTCAAACAGTGCTCTCAATGAGATAAAAAAACAAACAAAAGGCATGCCATTGACTGACAGTGAGCTTATCCTGTACACCACAAAATGTAGGGTACCAGTGTTGTTCTATTTACTTGTCAGAGACCATATTGGCTGCAGGCGGTCTGTACCAAAATGCCCAAAGCAGCCACAAAACCTGACTTACTTTGTTTTCCTAAGTTAGCATACTACCTATAACGTCTAAAACAAAATGAACGTTGTTTCACCGGAGAAGAATAAGTTCAAATATCATTAATATCGAACAAGTCTGGACATATGGCAATAATAACACAGAAATGTATTCTCTGTAAGTTAGACTAAAACAAACAGAGAATTATAACATGCCATTTTCCAATTGTGTAAGTACCCCCACAAAACAAATTATTTTTCCATAGTTTGACATCAGCTACTGCAGCACATACGAAGGGGCCTACCCCTCCCCCTAAATATTTTTTTCAAAGACATCTATGAACGGCTAATTAAAATTCTTTCTTTTGGCACAACATATACAAAAAAGGTCTGGAAAATATTCTCTTACATTTTGCTCCCAATATTCGAGTAACGTAACGCACTGCAGTCTTATCTGTGACAAACTTGTTAATAAAACTATTGAAGTGAAAGCTTGTGAAGTGTGCTATGTGAATGTGCACTCGGCTAATTCCTTATCTTGCTCGTGGTTCAAAGACCAAAACTATAAAAAAAAATTAGTTTAACAACTTTCCACAAACTTTCACCCAGTTGTCATATGAAAACGGTTAACAAAAAAATCACTATAAAAAACAATAACTTGTTATTGCTTATAAGATGTAACCAGTTTATGCAAAGTAGATTTGAGGTAATATTCCGAGCTCTATGACCTAGCACACAAAACCTTTTTAAAATAGTTCTCAACTGAATTAATAACCAGATAAAACCTAAAGAAAAATAAAATGGTGTATTTCCTAACTTTTTTAAACGACTACAGAAAAAAACATAGTTTTACGTTTTTTTCTTCGTGTCAGAGGTCTGTGCAAAATACAGGCATTGAAGAAATGAGATGGTCAAACTGCAGAATGAACAAAGTATTGGCCAGAAATTCATCCTGGCAACTTTTTTTACGCTTTTTTCAAACTTGGACTTGCTCCTCCACATGTACAAATATTTTAAGTCAGCAATTCTGATGCCTTTTATCATTTCTTTAGTGTATTTCGACACTTTATTTTTAAATCTTTATCAACACTACCGTCTGGGCCCACTTTCATAGAGCTGCTTAAGCAGAACAAGTAGCTAAGCACAACAAACATGGCACTTGCCACAATAAAGTTACCAGCTCATATCCTGCTCATAAATTGTTCAGCAATATTTTCTGCATAAGCAGCTCATTGAAATTGGTACCTACTCTGAAGTGTGTCTTTTTAAAGATAAAGCAGCGATTATTTTGAGTAATAATACGATCTTTGTTTGTGGATATCAGCAATTTAGCACCAGGTGTAAGAAATACTCACAACACATCGTATTAAGGCTGTGCTCTTTCTGATTGTCGTACAAAATCGGCTGGCTACCAGCATCAGTGATAGTTGTGTATAGCAGTGGAGAGGTGTGAAAGTGACCAGGGAACAATGTAGAGGTCCGTTGGGAAGGGTCGTGGTGGGAGCAGCATGCAGTAGCAAGATGGGTCTACTTTTTCAGACACTACCTCTTGGAGTATCTTGTATCTCCTAAATATAGTGGGGAAAAAAATTTCACTTCATTAAAATAATTTGGCAAATACATGTAAACAGTACACTGTTACATGGAGTTCTGTGCAGCTGGGCAGCCATACACGACCTGTACAGTTGAATGTTTCCAAACAGTTAGTCGACTCACTGGAAAATGTTACCAAAAATAGGATGGTTAAAAACAATATTTTTTTAAATACTTGAGGAATAAACTTCTTTTTACCTGAAATATGGGCTCCAAGTCTCTGCTGTAGACTCTCCAGCTTCTGGATGTAGTTTGTTAATGATGCCTCTGGGTCTCCATTCAGGGTTGTGTCTAGGGGTCTGTCCAGGGGTCTGTCCAGGGATCTGCTCAGGGATCTGTCGTGATGAGAGGAGGAGTGATATCCTGAGAGTCTGCCGTCGGGACGTGGTGATGTTGACGGCGCACTGTATGTGATAAGCAGGAAGTCAGGAAATCTGCAAATCTTACAAAGATTTTTACATGTGGGCTCACACTAAACTAAAGACTGGATGGTTTGCTTCAAACTCCTACAAAGACCTTTGGAATATTTTGGAGATATATGAATTATTCATCAGGTAAATATTCAAAGCTTACCCGTGCAATAAGACAGGACTGGATGACCTTGCCCGGTGGTGACTACTTTGGAAGACTGTCCGCGACGTTGTAGTCCTTGTGACATCACGAACAGGCGGTGACGCACCATTGACAAGGTAAGCACCCCGGGGCAGGGTACTTCTGTCCGGGGTGGTGACCCTGACGGAGGGAATAGAAGTAGAAGAGATCCCTCTAGGGGACGGTGATGCGAGCTCTGGTTGGAGGGTACCAGTCATGACAGGGGTACCAACCCGTGTGGCACGTCGCCATTTTCTCACCAGAAACTTGAGTCTGTTAAGCAGAAGATTGAGTTAGAATAATGAATTAAATTCAGAAAAATATTTAACATTTGTAAACGATATAAACTTTTAAATAGTAAAAAGATGTAGGCTTTTTCTTCTTCTCTTTTTGTATTGGTGGTCATTGTGGTTAACCTGGAGAAAACTAACCTGGACACAGCTATGACAACTCTTGCAGCACTTCTGAACCTAGTGAACGCCTTGCTGTGCCTCGACCTTCGCTCTAAGTCTTCTGGTGCGGGATACGCCCCCATCTTAGCAATCAGCTGCAATGTGGCCTGTTCGCAGTCCTGGAACCCGCCCAGAAGGAGTAGAAGGTAGCGCTTCTGGTAGACCAGAGCTTTTCGGAAACTTTCCGCTCTGAGGTACTTGCCGTACATCTTCTGCAACTGGAATATTGATTAAAGGAAACATGAATAAACCATTTGCTTGATTTCATATCTGGCACAACTACTTGTTTTGTCAAAAGTGATTGCTCCACTTTGAATCTCTTCGAGTTAAAGGAGCAATTCAGAATTGGTTTTTGCTAACAGAACAGTGTAAGCACTTTATGTAATCCACCATATACCTAAACTGACAAACCTGTAAAGTTTGAGATCAATCGGCCATCTGGGTCACGAGAAAATCGTGAAAAACCAATTACACATTTCAATGAAGTCGTCATGAATAATAAAACGCTTCTGAGCGATAAACTCCAATCGGAAAACTAGTTTATCTATTTTTCATCAAATGTGGCATTTCAGACAGAAATATTTCAAGGGATATTTTCTACTATCATCATCATTATACCGTGTAAGTTTTTTGTAAATCTGTGATCTTGAAGTATATTTTGTCTTACCAATTCTGAATTGTTCCTTTAAGTTTGGTGCAAACTTTTGCAGAGATTTATAAGAGAAGTTTACATGAAGAAGTTTGGCACAAGGATACCGGTCTTTGCTAATGAGGAGTCTGTAATGCAAAAGCTTGCCTGAACCCATTCATATACAAATACTGCCTTTGGTCAAAAGAATGGATTCAACAGTGTGCATTGCTAATGACTAAACAAGTCATTACACCCAACAATATGCAAGTAAATCTCAATATCTTTGTATTTTTAAATACTTCCATGGTAACCCTTTCCTGATTATAGTCAACTGAATTTGACTAAAGACAAAATCATTTAAAAGGTACCTTGCCTCTTCTTTTTCAAGGCAGTTTTTGTTGATTTTTGGAAAATCAAGTTTAGCTTCAGGAATTCATCAGTTTACCTTCAAATGTTGGTGCTCAGAAAACTCTCCGCTTGCTGCCAGGTGAGGGCTCCCTCCCTCTCTCTTGGCTGCCTCGTGCTGCAGCTGGGCTTTCAAGTGGGCGATCTGGGACTCTGACTTCTGCAGTGCTGCTTGGGTAGCATGTCTCTCTCGGCTCCACATGGCTCGCTCCTCAGCTAGTGCAATGTCGGTGTTGTCTAAGGAACGTCGAGTTGCCTAAAAAAAACCAGAACAATTAAGCTTTTTTAAGATACAAAAATAACTTGGAATGATGCTGACATATAAATGATGTGGCAATTCCACAGTAACTCTTGTTGATGTTGTATACTTACTACCTGAGTACAAGGGCCTTTTTCAAAACCTTGGCTTAGGCTCCGGGCTCTGTTTGATGTTGAAGCAGCGTGCAAACTGCTCCGAAACTGATGACAAAGCCCAAGCCAGAGCCGGAGCCCAAGCCGAGCTTTGGAACAGGCCAAAGGTTGACATCTCCATTTTGGATTTGTTTGTTCCTCACTCTCACCTCATCTAATTGAGCCTCCCGCTGTCTGAACCTCCATACCTCTTCCTCCAGCTTGGCCAGAGCAGACCTCATCTCCGTCTTCTCCTCGCTCAGCCTCGAGGCAAAGTTACTCAACTCCGCATTCTGAACCAAGAGACGATCGTTGAGTCGGGACGTTGATGGACTTTGAGTCACTGGGATAGTCTAGAAACAGGACAATTTTTAGCTGATTTTAAGTCTGTACTATAGACCCTTTTATTCATAACGCTTTTTTGAGGCATTCAATGTAATCAAATCATAGAAAGAGAACACTGAGAGTGCTTATCTCACTCGTCTGTGACTGCTGTCCACACCCTCTTTGTCCACAGTGGACATAAAATACCAATACCATGTGACATGCCTGTATGGCATAACTAACCAGATCAATCAATGGGAAAGCTGAAAGTTGCCATACATTTAACTTGGTGATATGCATGAATTGCCTGAAACAGCAGCACAGAATTCTCTGGGTTTATTTCTAAAACCAAATGAAGGCTGGAAAGGGCACATAGTCTGGCCCCTATTTGGAATAGAGAGAATCAGTATTCATTACTGCTGCAGTGCACAGGGCACATGGCAAAGACAGTGGCACCATGACAACTATCTATTGGGGACAGATTATGATGTAGTGCCTGGCTTTAATACAGCCACACCCCTCTCCTATCAGGGTTTTTATTTCAGCTGTAAATACACGGTCCTCACCTCAGAATGTAATGCCAGAGATGCGTGTAGCTGCTTCAATTCAGAGAGTGTTTCTGTTAATCCTCGTTGCAGAGAGGCCAACTCCTGCTGATCCTTCTCTAGACCAGCTCTGTACAAAAGAAATAAAAATGAAGAAATTAATTTCACAATACACACTGGCCACATGAAATGGTTTAATTTAATCTCATTGAGCTCACCTGTGTAGTCTTGCAATCTCCTCTTGTTGTCTGACAGCCAGTAGCTGAAGTCGCTGCCGAATTGCTTCAAGCTGAGCCTTGTAGAGTTGGAGCCGAGAGGTGTAGACCGTGGAATGTGGACTGTGGCGTGGACTGGCTCTGGATAGCTCCTACAAGAACCAAAATGAGGTAAACAGCGAAACATGAGAAAATCGTTGAAAACAATTCTCTCAAAATCTGGAAAAAGTTTGCCTGCTTATTATAAATCAGCAGTGTGAATCCACGTTACCTCTTCAAAGGCTTGCTGCAGTTCCTCTTCAGTGACCCTCGGGGTGAAGTGTCGCTGAGCATCTCTGAGTTTCTTCAGCTCACCTGACGTCGCCTCATGACTTTGTCTCATCTCGCCCAACTCTTCCTCCAAGGACTGGATTTTCTGTCTGTCCAACTCACGCTCCAATTTGAAATCACTCTACGGGCACAAAGAGTCAGTAAAATGTACAGTCAATGGGAGACTTTGGAACAATAGGTGGCAGCAGGCTTACCAGGTAATTTGTCATTGTTTACGTAGCTAAGAGCATGCGCCTATTTCCAAGAATAATAAATACCGGAGCAAAGGTCACCCGGACATTCCACTGCGGAGCATTGTCGAGTCAGGGTTTATTTATGCCAGCGGTACCCTCAAAGAAAAAGGATTCTGGCAATTCCGCCAACAGAGTCCTGCCAGGGGGACGGAACCAAAAAAAAAAGGGAATTCCGGCAGCAACTGGTTAAACTATCTTAGTTCCCTTAAAGATCCTACTCCCCCTCCTCACCTGTCTCTGTCTCTCCAGTTCTCTTTCCCTCTCCCTCTCTCGCTGACGCTGCCGCTCAATCTGCCGTTCTTTCTCCCTGATGATGTCCCGCTCACGCCCCTCTTCCTTCTGGCTCAAGAGGCTGGCCTTCAGACGCTCAGATTCCTGCTGGACCTGGGCCACTCTCTCCTGCTCAGCGGAGAGTTTGCAATTCAGATCGTCCTGTTGGCCCTGCAAGGCGAATAAAAAACAAAACAAATAAAGAGTTGCTAACAAATTCTTAAACATCAGCTTCAAAGACTCCCCTATAGAATTTATTTTAATCCACAACCTTAACCCTAAGCCTCCCAAATCCTCTTTACCAAAATGAAGGATTCAGAAGGACTGAGGACTGTAGGGCCAAATAACAATTGTTTATCACTGGGTCAGGCATTCCAATCTTATCAAAGTCCAAACATATTGGTGTGGAGTGACATAAGAAAGGATGATATTTAAGGATTGAGGTCACCAGTAGACACAATTAAGGTCTGAAGTAAGGATTGAAGAGTTCTATCCTTGTCTTTGTCTGGTTCATCGTAAAAACAAAAAGCCAATCACCTGTAAGCTATCAATTGTCGCCCTGAGCTGCCTACACACTGCTCGCTCTTCCTCCAAAGCCTCCAAGCTCCGCCTCCTTTGACCGTCTGAGACCGACTCCAGCCCAGCGATGGTGTTCTCTAGCTGGTTCACCTTGGTCCGTAGGTCCAGATTCCGGGATTTCTCAGAGTCCAGCAGGGTCTGAAGCTCACCGATGTTGGATTTTTCGTAGTGGGAGTTTTCGGCATAGGCGCTGCGCTCCTGGTCGAGGGACTCGTGAAGCTGGGTGTTCAGAGCTTGCTCTCGCTGAATCGAAATAAAAAAATATTTATAGATACATGTATATTTCAATGTCTATAACTGTTTCAGCTATTTATTTTTTTAATTTAAATGTGACGAACTAGTTTTAATGTAACTTTAGCTACTCCAAGTCCTTCAAAATCCACCCCAATGTGGATTGACTGGTTTTAATGAATTTCTCCTTGAAGTGATTTTACAAAATGGTATGAAAAGTAGGAGGGTTAACCCTAATCCCCCACCACCTTCAGCTAGTGACCCTCCCATATCCTGTAAAATATTCCACTCTCTGATGACTCAACACCCAAATATTTGGACTTGGATAAGATTGGTCAGCCAGTTCAACTGATAAATAATTATTATTTAGTCCTACAGTACCACTACTTACAAAGTCCGACAACTTCCTATGTAAGATTTTGGAAGATTTGGTACCATTAGGATTTAACAGAATCACTTCATCCTTACATGCAAGGCAGAGTGCAGTTCTTGGCACCGCGTCTTCTCAATGTCCAGTGTAGTCTTGAGGTCGGAGGCCTTTGACTTCTCCGTGTTGACCAGACTCAAGCACTTGGCTTTCTCCGCATCTAGCTCCCTTTTGAGACCTTCGGCTCGGATCTTCTCCTTCTCTAGATCTTTGTAGGTCTCCACCATCTTATTCCTCTCATCCTCTAAGGCGTGTCTTAGCTCCTGTTGTAAAGTGGAGGATGGAAGAAGGGGGTGTTATTCAAAAGACAAAGAAACTCTACAACCTTACAAACCTTCAGTGCCCAATTTCATAGACCTACATGTATGCCAGATTTCATAGAGATGCATTAAAGGGCCCATGAAGAGGTATTTTGTCACATTACATTTTTGTGGCTTAATATACGGTTTGAAATTAACAAAACATAACATTGACTATTTTGATGTGTTTGTTATGCATTAATACACTTTAATTGAGCCCCGAAAATGTGTGTCGTTTGATTGCGCAATGATTTGTGATGTAGACTGTGGTCAAACGTTTCAAAGACAGCTCTGGTGCCAAGTGGTCAACAATGCATTGTGTGTTATTGTCACACACATGGCCCTGGCCAGCCGGTCCACTGTCTACGTCACAGATTTTATGTTAATGAGGAAGTGTGGGTGGAGCGCGGCAACCCCCTAATTTTAGAAATTGTTATTTCTACGGTAAATAGACATGTAAAAATGTTTAAAAAAATAATAATACACTATGATAGGCATACTTCCTTTTTTAACCAATAAAAAAAATTAATTCATGGGACCTTTAAGTACAAAATTTAGCTAAGCACAACCCAATTATGCTTAATACCAGGAAAGGCCACCAGCCAAAATTATGAAAATAATATATGTTTTTTGACCGGCTCCCTGCTGTTTTGTTTAGCAATATTTTCTGCTTCAGCAGCCCTCCAAAAATAACCCAGCTTTGAAGAAAACATTAAGGATTTAAAACCATGCATGAAGGAGATACAATCTAGTCAGGACTGCGGTAACACCAAGTACATTAAATCTCTCTTTAGAAGTTGTGGTGGTTCTAAAAAGAACCAGTAGTCATGGTAGTGTGTAAACAACCTTGACATTTCAATCAGTGTGCTCTGATGGGAAATTTGTTTAACTTGTTAACTGTGTCTGCTTGTTTGTTTGTTTGTTGTTGTTTTTTGTGTGTGTCTTGGCGGCTGTTTGTTGTCAACTTGGTTTTGGAGTTTACATACCTTTACACTGTTTTGTTCTCTCTGTCTGACCTGAGCTGTCCGATGTGTCTCCATCTCCAACGTCTCGTGCAGTTTTTGTACACTCTGCTGTTCCGATTCCAGGGTCTCCTGTAGACTCCTCGAGTGTGATTTCTCAGACTCGAGTTGTGCTCTGTAGAAAGAACAGCCAAACATTTGTTATTCTTAAAATATCAATTGGGACAGAAATGTTTGGGGCAACAATAACCTAATGTGGGAATTTAACATAAAATTAAAAGATGAAATCATACAACATACATATACTACACATAAATGAACCAAAACCATGAACAAAAAAGTGCAAAAATGGGTCAAATTCCGACATTAAAAGAAAACATGAACAATGTAAATGTAAACCAAATAGTTATTAGACTACCTGGAAAGAAAACAAAACAATCACCATACCAGAGGCTAATTCTGAGTCAACAGCAATCATGCAGGCTGGCATACATAAAAACAAAATTAAAAACAATCCCCATTTTGGGCACGAAATATGACATCCCTGCAAGGATCTTGTATCCTGATTTTGTCAGCCTCCATTGTGGATGCTTTTTACCGATCACCAATCCTGTTCATAAGTGTGATGTCATTCCACCGAAACCCGTACCCACTTCACTTCGATTGGCTCCAACGATTGCAAGAAGCTCTTACAAAAAACACATTGAAATAAATGTTTTTTTTTCTGAGGATTTTTGTACAGGGAAAAAAAAAATCAACCTTGGGCTTTCCTTTTACAAATGCTTTGCAAAATGATCATATTTTTGTCACAAGAAATGCCTGTGAATTACGAAATGAGTGGTTTTCGGTAAACTTACACACAAATGTATGGCAAACTTTAGAGTCGGAAGTAACCAAATGTTGCGCAGCAGATGCGCCTGTGTGTGACGTAATGACTCATCAATAGGGTGGTCTGCCCCACCCTGGACAGCCGCCATATTTCATTAAAGCTGCTGAGCAGAAATTATTGCTAAGCAGATATAATGTGCTGAGGAAAGCTTAGCTGGGAGAACAGTCATGAGCAAGTGATTGAAAGATACACAACATTTCAGCCAGTGCTCTATTTCTGCTGATAAGCAAGACTTCCCCCGCTTAGCTAGTTTGCTTAGCAGCTTTCATGAAAACCTAGCTCTAGTTCACTGGAGTCTTTTTGAGCTGGAATTACATAATAATTCAGCAGAAAAAAAATGCATAAAGGCAGTGGTTGATCCCATTTTGAACTTTACTGTCCACAGCAACACACATCATGTGATATTTTTGCAGGTAAAACAGTTTCTACAATTGACCCAATTTGTGCCATCTTGGCTGTCAGTTTCCCTGTGTGTTATAATGTGTAGGCCGTATCTTAAGCAAATTTGAAAAATTTAACCGGTGCATGCAAAGCAATCTTTTTCTCCATTACAGCGTTATGAAATTAGGCCCACTCCATTCAACTACCCAGTTGAAGTCCAAACAGCGATGTAGCCACATGGGGTGGGGTGGGGGGGGGGGAGGGTCCTGGGAGGCCCATGCCCCCCACTAATTTCCAGTGCCCACCAGGTTCCCCCCCCATGAACACAATCCAGATACATGTAATTCATTAAAAAAAACATGGCCTCTGGGCCCCCACTGATAAGCCATAGAGTAAACATACACACAGTTCACAAAAATAACCAAAACATGCAGTCTGGGCAAACACAAGCATTACGTTTAAAATATAAATTAACATGCAAAGCATCATGCCCCGAACAAACAACGACTTCTGTTAGTTTAACAAGATGCTAAAATGTTTTTTTTTTTTGTCAGTTATCAAAACCATTCCTACTAAAAAATGAAATTCTTGCCATGTGTGAGGACGTGTATGCATTTTTCTACCATGTAGTCATGTTTGTTAGATAATGGATTAGTGCTTATTCCATGCTTTCTTTTCCGTTTCCGGATGTGGTATGATGCACGATTTAATGCCTTTTATTAGCGCACACTTACAAAACTCCTTCAGCGATGCCACTGTTGGTGGTGAGGTCAAAGGGCAAAGGTCAAATCGAGGAACGGGGAGAAACAAGGGAATTTAATTAATACTGGTTGGATGGCAATGGTTTTTCAGTCACGAATGTTAGACCTTATAAAGATTACCCCCAAATTACCCTCTAAGAATGTCTTCAAAGTGAGTTGATAAAAGTTGAACAGTTACTGTAGGTGTTCATCAAGCTTTAAGATGGAATGGTTATGAAATTAATGGCTTTGGTCTTCCCAAAATCTACATACTTAACATTTTTACTTCTGTTTAATATAAAGACGACACATATGGATTATATGTTTTAAATTTTCTTTGAGTGTAATGCATGATCTAGACACAAGCCACAACCCATGCAGAATTTGTCATGCACATTATATGATATGTTGAGATAACTGGAACATCCAGTTGTATAACAATGAGGCATAGACCTTCTTTATCATGGTGCCACCATCTTGGTTTTTCCTACCACTCAAATCAATGTACACCAAACCGAGGCTGGAAGGGAAAAATAGCCTGGCACCTTTCCAGCAGAATGAGAATCAGTATTCAGTAATGCAATTTCCACACGACATGTTTCACTATATATGGTGGCAGCATGATAATGGTCTCTAAAATTGATGAAACTCTTGGAGAATTCTATAGCTCACAGCTCTCAGCGGCTCATCTGTGGGACAGAAACAGACTGTTACCCCTCTCTGAGCCCTCCTCCCTATCATGCAACCTCCCCATCCATGACCCCTTCCCCAGCACCCCCTTCAACCTCGAGATAAACTTTTCACATTCCATAATTTTGTCCTACACATAAATCTCTTCTGGATGTCTACCAAAAGCGAAGTGAAGACAGAAATCTGGAAGACAGTCTGCAAAGCTTCCGTTATAAAACAGTACTTTTTGGTCAGGCTTTACCGACAATACTTTGACCATAAATCTTTCCTTATGAAAATTATATCTGCAGTGAGAAGATTTCAAAATCCTTAAAAAGTACTGCTCCTCATTTACACTACTTAAAACTGCCTAGCTGATTGATTTTTTTTTTAACAAAGTTGCTTTTTGATGTTTATTATCTTCAAAGAAAAATTAGAAGAGGTATTTTTTTTTTAATTCATGTTCTGAGAAAATCTGAGAAATCGGAAATCTGTTGTGAGAATTTCAACAAGGGAAATAGTTAAGACATTTTGTCACTGAGGTGCACAAAAATGATGTTTGCTTACGTGACTTCAGCCAACTTGGCCTCCAGTCTCTCTTTGCCACTCGTCAAGCGATCCAGTTTGATCTGCAGCTCCGAGATGTCGTTCTGCAACTCCATGACCAGGTTCTTCTCCTTGTTCAGGGCGTCAGCAAGCTGGGAAACCTTCTCCTTCTCCACGGCCAGTGAGGTCTGAAGGTCCTCAACCAGGACTCGCTCCTGACGATATTTGTGCTCCATCATTTCAACTGAAACACAACGGAAAGGTTTTATAGAACATTTAAGACCCCTGAGGTGAGGGATTTACAAAGTATAATTCTTGTGGCAAAGGGGGCTGTTTTCTTGTGAAACAAGGGTACCTCCATTAGAAAATAAGAATGTTTTTGGCAACTTTGTAAAAACTTTTTAGAAGTACTATTTATTTGTTTTGCAGTGGAAGTTGTTTTCTTTTAGCTAGCTTTTTTGTGTGCAAGGGGAGAGTGGTGGGTAACATGTCAAATACTTCTGGGTAAGAAGGAACAGAACACAAGCAGGACTTATGATGCTCACGTTGTCTCTTGAGTTGTCGTTCCCGGTTGGTGCCGTGTTCCTCGACACTGTTTAGCTGTGACGTCAGCTTCTGTCGTTGCTCCTGAAGCTCCATGGCAATCATGTTAGAGTGCGCCCTCACGTGCTCAATCTCGGCCAGGAGGGATGCGCGGTCTGCACTGTAGATCTGCTCCATGGATGAGTTGTGATGCATCTCCTGGAAGAGAAGATCCATATCAAAATAAGAAATGAGTAGCAATTTGGGCGTCTTCCCCTTGGTCCAGAGGATGAAGCCCCCAGAACCTCTTGGTGTTAGATTCTAGTGAATTTACAGACTCTTCAGATCACAACAAAAAAAGGACTAGGGAAGTGGGCCTGGGTCGCCCCTTTGTCTAGAGGAAGAAGCCCCTAAACCTCCCAGGTGTTACATTTCAGTGAATTTACAGACTCTCTACATCAGCGTGGGTCTAGAGGTTGAATCCCCCAGACCTACTGGATGTTCCACAAATAAGGAACTAAGGGCGGTCGGGTTGGCGTAGTGGTATCTTTCCTTGCCTTCCACCTCAAAGATCCCAGTTCGAATCCCACCTATGTAGATTGGGTTTTTCAGTCCCTACCTGATTACATGGGTTTTCCCTGAAATATTTCTCTAGGCTTTTCCTCCCACATCTAAAACTGAAACTTCCTTCCTCGTCTTCTCTCCATGGGGTTCTTGGCCAGTTTAGTGATCAAGTTCACTTTTTTGAGAATCCTTCCAACCAGAATAAATGAAATGAAAGAAACTAGTACAGTAGCGAGGCTTGGTCTGTCCTTAGTCTGGAGGATTAAAACTCTGAGCCCCGTGGTACATTTATGATTCCATCAAAAGCTGTTGATCCAAGACACAGTTGCACATAGTACACGTTTCATTAATTGCCCATACCCTGCACAGCCAATCTCAAATTCCCAATGACTCTTGACCTTAAGGTCGATACATAAGGTCATACCTGCTCTCGTATCCTCTTCTCAAGCTGCTGGACTTGAGACAAGTCCCGATCACCGCTGGACATGACATGGGTCCGTAGCTCTGCGAGGAGCGCATCACGCTCTCGGTCAAACACGGACTGGATGACGCGGAGCAGTTTGCCTCGCCATTCCGACTCCTCAGACTTCTCCTTCTATTCATGTCAAATGAGAACATGAAATAAAAAAAGGAATTCATCTTCAACAAATGACATCACACTAAAGAAAAATCTAAAACTGCTCACTGACATCTGCTTAAATTATACATTTTCTTCTGGAGACTTGTGCACTCTTTCTGCTTGTAAATGTTGACCTGATGGGCTTTTTTTATGTTATCATTGGTCACAACATCTTTAATCATTTTATGTACTTAACGGCTGTAGCAATGAGTTTGATTTTTATTTATGTCAAAATTGCCCTTTCAGTACAAAAACAGTGTATCAACAACAAAAATAGCCTGTAAATGACACATGTATTTAAAGTATGCAAAACAATGGCATATATTGCTCAGGGAAGAATGCAAAACTAACTAAGCTGTAACTCAGGGTTGACCCTTGGGGTTTTCCAAGGTATGCGTGTTCATGAGGTTCAAGCCAGAATTACCGCTTTTTAAATTTTGCATTCCTCTCTAAAACTATCCGGGATCTACACATAAACCCAATTGCAGTGAAAGACAGTATTTGTGTATGGAGCCACTCTAGTATGCAATAAGACATTATAACACAATAAAGTTGCAATGCATTTGCACAGACCCAAAGATATATAACTATTTTGAGGTCTTATGAAATCCTTGACTTCAAAACGGAGCTACAAATGTCTCACCCACTGTCCCTTGTTAGCCTCGGAAATTAAATCTTTCAGTGCCTGTATGGCATCCAGTAATGCATGCTTCTCAGCCTCCCAGGCATCCTGCAGGGTGCGGACATCCGTCCCGTCCTGGACGTCCGGCCGGGGGGACGTCTGCTGACGGAGATATCTCAGATCGGAAAGGGAGAGTACCTGGAGGCCTTCGTTGTGAAGTCTGTTAAGCACCGCCTGAGAGTGACGGAAACATTTTTTCAAATAATCAGAGGGGTTTCATCAGAGCAAAGACATTTCTCTGAATGTCTTTGCTCGATCCACTAAGCGAAAGTAGTAGTAGTAGTCACGGCCAATTTCCTACCTCCCCAGGTAGTACTTAATAAGCAGGACAGTTCTTTTCAGAACTAAGTTGTCTCCCGAACTCTGACTCAACTTTTTGGAGTATGCAGCTTCGACAGCCAAAGTTAACTAATTACTGTAACAATCTTGTACCCATTTACTCCTGGGTGATGAGAGCAATTACATTTAAGTGTCTTACTCAAGGACAAAAGGGCCCTTGCTGGGAAGTTTTGGAAAAATTGGGTTAGTCAAAAGAGTATAAGAAGCTTTAGTTTTAGCAACATGTTAAAACAAAACTTTCTTCAACTCTTACCTGTAACCTATCTGGGATGTCTCCGCCGTTCATGAGCCCTCCATTTTGAACAGCGCCCTCTGTCGGCCCCCGTTCTTTACCAACCCCAGCCTGCCTCGTCTTCAGCTGACTGACCAGTCTGGAATCCAGTCTCTCTGTAGCTTGAAGCTCCCTAGACAATCTGTTAGCTGTGTCTAAAACAGAAAACAAATCTTGTCACAATAAGAATGGACAAATGCACATTTTTCTTGCCAGCACTTGGGCCAATTTTGTTGTTATGCTAAGCACATAAAATCTTGCTTAGACAAAACAATAACCAAAACTGCTTGAAGATTTGGTCTTGGCAAAAAAATAAGTTGTGCTGTATGAAATTGGCACTTTCTTTTTATAATAATAAACTTTCTCAATTTTACTTCCATTCAACACTATTATAACCAAAACAAGGTTGAGAAGATAAAACGGTCTGTTCCTTATATAATGTGGAGAAGTCATTAAGCCAAAGGAGGGCAACAAGAACTAGAGCTATCATCATTAGTGGGTATACAGTGAACACAACCACACCATGATTAAGGTCAAGTGAGTGCTAACCCAACCTGCAATGAAGCTGCCCATGGGGCTAGCACTGGCGGGCGTTGCGGCCAGAACCCGCTCAAGCTGTCGGCTGTGCTCCTCTTGGATCTTCCCAACCTCCTCAGCATGAGCGGTCATCAGATCACGATTCACCCTCAAGACGGCTTCCTCCATCTCATGGCGGTGGCGCTCTTCTCTCGCACGAGTATGCTGGGCATACTCATTGCGGAGTTGGTCCATCAGGACTTGTGTCTCACGTTCCATGGTACGTTGAATGTCACGGACATGTTCTTGGTGTTGGCGCGTGAGCTCTGACCTTATCTCTCGAAGTTTCTGTTGATTGTGAGGACAAAATTTGTTAACAAAGCCTCATGACAGATAGCTTTGTCAGAAGGAATACAGTTGACTCATTCTGACATAAAGCTGCCTTCTACAGTTTATCAGTCACTTACATGTATGTTTAGATGCTTGTGAGTAAATACTTAATCATGAATTGCTTCCCATCACCCAGGTGTATAAACAGCGTTCCATGATGGTTTAGATAGTATGGTTTTTGAGTAACACCTTGGTGTTCATAAGCTGATACAGTTTTAAGCTCCTGGGAAGTTGGGAAAATTCCAGTGATGACCAGGGATAATTCTTAAAAGCAATCAAAATGAAACTCTCTTTTTATGTCCTTTTTTGTTCACTACGAACCTGCTCCAATGTTTTCCCTGGCGACAACCCCTGCAGGCTGGCCATCCTTCTGTCATAGTCCATCTCCAGCTCTCGCAGCCTCTCCACATCGGATGCCTGTGACTCCTTCAGATGTCCCAGCTCTTCTTGGTGGCGTGTCTGCAGCGTCGCCAGCACCTCGGCGTGCTTCTGCTGCAGCTCGGCAATTCGGAGCTCGTGCTCCCGCTGCAGTCGCTGCCAGTTAGTCTCTTCTTGGATGGGCTGCTTTAGGTGAGGTGGCTCTTCGACCAGATCCTGCTGTTGCTGCTGCTGTTGCTGGAAGAGCCTCTCTTCAAGTTCGTCAAGCTGAAGACGCAGTTTGGTTATTTCCATGTCTTTTTCCTGCAGATAGTGTTTTTTCAAGGACGGTATATGATCAATATTTGTATACAGGTCATTATAAAGTTAAAAAAAATAAAAGTCTCAAAACAACACTAAGCATTTATTGTACAGCCCATACCTGGATCTCTTGTTTGAGTGCCTTGATTTGGCTCTTATAAGTCTTGATGTTACTTCCACTTGGGGCTTCCTCCTGCAGGCGAACCAGCAACCCTTCAAGATGGGCGACCTCCCTCTCTCTGACCAGCAGCATTTGCTTCAGGGAGGAAATGTCTTGTTCATACTGGGTCTAAGTCAAATCAAAAGACCTTTAATTATTTAACTCAAGAACATAATTTCATAAGTGTTCCTGACACGATGAAATGTCAAACAGAACTAAATACGTAATAATGAAAAGAGTTCATCCAAACCTGGAGTTGAATGTTGCTCTTCTGCAGGGCTTTAAGTTTCTCCTCGACAGATGGACTAGACGAAACATCTCTCTTCTGCTCCTTTCCTAGTGACTGTTTGAGATTCTGAATCTCCTCATCTTTGGCTTTTAGTTTAGTCTTGAACTCTGTCTGCAGGTTCTCCTAGGGAGATGAAAATTCGGAAATACAGAGCTTTACAGGTAAATTTGTTGTAAAAAGATCCAATAGTTTACTCTCTATATTATCTACAGAAACTTCTGCTCAGCAATCTAGCTTTCTACTCACCAACTCCTCCAGCTTCTGCTTAGAATCCTCAGCCCGGCCCACTACATCCTCTTGAGAGAGCTGTACCTCTCCCTGTGCATGTTTGGCATCCTCAAGTTCCTGCATGACCTGGGTCAGTTGCTCGTTGAGGTGGTCGATTTCTTGGTTCTTCTCATCGAGGAGCTCCTGGGCGAAGCGTGGCATGGAGGCGGTGACTTCATGACTGGATGACGTCACCTTGTCCTGGGAGGAATTTAGATTTTGAAATCATCATCATATTACAATTGATTTGGTTTTTGGGGTTTTTTTTTTCAGGTAACTATTTATTTTTCTAGTCTTTGTTTTCTGTTTCTTTTCGTGTTTTTTTGGGAGGGCGGGGGGGTTGGTTTTGCACATCTGATAGTCTGAGAAAGAAAAATATATTCCGCAGTCAGAGTGGGCTTTAATAAGTCTGATCCACTAAGTATCACCCACGACTGTATTTAACACAACGTGTTAGTTTCCTTCGTTACACTGCTGGGAAGTTTACTACAGTAGGCAAGGCCTAACAGCACAATTTTTTTTTTACAACATTTTTTCTTACATTTGCATTCCAGGTCGTTTTCAGGAATCCCTGTTTCCCCTTCCCCTTCAACTTATGCCCGCCAAAATAATTCACCATGGTCCAGCACCCACCCCTCCCCCAACCAATCTTCCTCACACTTTACCTCTAGCTGGTGCACCTCTTCTAGAGCCTGATTCAGTTGTCCCTGTAAGTCTTCTCGTCCCGAATCCTGTTCTCTATTAGCGACCTCAATCTGCATGTTCAGCTGTGAAATCTCTTCATCCTTGTTTATGATCTCCTCACGGAACTGCTCCAGCTGCTCAACGAGGTTTTCAATCTGCCACGATGAGACAAGACATATTTTTTTTTTTTAATTTAGCCAATTTAATTTTGATAGTTGTTTTTCTCGACCAACATTCAATTACTGCCAATAATAAGCCTGCTGAGCAAGGAAAGGTTTGGCTCAGCAGAAATGGGGTACCGGCCAAAGTACTATAAAATTTACATTGTTTGTGGCAGGTACCTTGCTAACTTTTGCTCATAAAAATAAAACTGGCGCCTGGATATAGAAGTGGTACTTGCAATGTGAGCAAGGGTTCTTTTTTTGCTCATTCTTCCCATCTCGGTATATGGGACCTGGCCTACCCATGTCATCAAGAGAGCAAAGATTGAAAGTGTCTGGCTATCACAGAATCACTGGCATTAAACAATTACAGAATCTTAAGTCATGTGAAATAAAACAAAATGACAATACCTCTTTGTCTTTCCTCTCAAGAGCTTCTTTGTCATCCTCCAGTTGTTTTAGGAGGGAGACTTCAGAGGTCACGACCTCTCCCGAGTCAGAGCTACCTGTGCCATCTGCTGTCTCCACACCATGCTTGAGCGCATCAAGCTTTGACTGTAAGGCAGAGATCTAGACGAAATTTCATCAAGGTGATTTTTAAAGTTCCAATTGAGAGAATTAAATTGTGGGAAACGTCCATGCCTTTTAATCAAAATTTTGTAGCATGTTGATTTCTGAAGCAACCTAACAAGCCCCAATTTCCTAAAGCTGCTAAAGCATAAGACATTAGTTAAGCAAAAAACAATGTTGGTTACCAGCATGTTTTTTAAGTTAAGCAATATTTTCTGCTTGAGCAGCTCTACGAAATTGCACCAAGTACATGTATACCAGTCACAGTGCTGAAAATGTCCATAAATGTTTATTTACAATCTTGACAAAAACAAAAGAAAGATTTTCACATCTGAGAAAATGTTCATTCAAACAATACTGAAATATTAAGGGAAAATTTTCAACTTAGAAAGAACAATATATACCTGTATGAGCTGATCATATAGCTGTTTCTGAAGGGTCTCTTTTTCATGCATAATATCTGCCTCTAGGTGGCGCTGTTCACCGAGATCACGTTCTAGTTCCTCCGTCTGCGCTTCAAGCTGTTGCTTTGATTGGACGGCCTCGTCCAACTGCCGCTCAGCGTCTTTCAGCTGACTGGTCAGCTCTTGGGTTGTGTCCTCGGCAAAGTGGATGTCTCGCTCCAGCTGTTGGATTCTCGTCTGCGCCTGGGTGATCTCTTCGGTTTTCTCCCGAAGTTCTTCACGGAGTTCTTGTGCCTGTGAGTTCATCCAACCAATATGACTTAATGAAATGTTTGTACTGACATAAAATGTTCCTAAAATTTGGGAAGAGCTCAGTCCCACATTTGAAAGTTTTATTTGTTTATTTTTTTTCTGAGGTAGATATTTGAAAACTATATCTCACCTCTTTTCTAAATAGTTCATCCACGTTGGATGGAGTCTTGTCCTTTGACCTCTGGTCTTCCTCCAATCGGGCAATCTCCCTCTGAAACTCCTCTCTCTCCTGCTCGCGTTCTATGGTTTGTTGCTGTGGAGTTTGTGGACAAACATTAATTTTTTTAATTGATGTGATAATTGCATCAGGGATAAAGACAGTGACTTACACCGATGTGTGATAAGCACCATATACTCAGTGCCTCCGGAGACCTGCAGGGTTAAAAACCCACAGGTTACCCAGGGGGGATTTAAATCCATGACCCGTGCATTCTCGTGCAATAGCTTCTTGTTTCCCCAAATATTGAATATTTATCAAACATTCCTCTAAATAATCTCAGTTTAAAAAAAAAGAAGCCATCTTGAATAACACTTGGAGTAAGACCAACCCGCCTCTTCAACATCTAACTGCAGGTTTTGTTTGATTCTGAGGACTCAGAACTGCACTAGTAAATCTTGCATGGGATTTTGCATACCACCTTAACAACAATCCAAAAGCTTGGGTCTTCAGTTACCATACAGCCAACGAGTGAGGAAGGATCCTAATAAATTACTCAAGGGAGTTAGACCTAAAAGAAATAGAAATTACCTCCAAGAACTGCTTATTCTTTTTAAGCTGTTTCTCCATGACCTCCAGTTGCCGTTTTAATTCCTCCGTCTCCTCCTTGCGTTTCTCAGTGAGCATGTCGCCCCTGGCGATCTGCTCCTCAATGGCAGTCTCCAGTTGATGCACTTGATCCTGCAGGTCCATCTTGTCCTTGGCTGCTTGCTTCTCGGCGTCTTGGCGCTCTATGAGGGTGGCCTCTGCCTCCTCACGGAGACGGAGGTTTTCCTGCAGGATACCTGAGAAATTGAGGGCGGAACAAAAAATGATGTCAATTGTTGATTTAAGAAGCTTTTACAAAAGTGCTTTGCACAACTAGGGCAAAAAACAAAACAAAAATAACATTTAAAGTCTTTGTGTTGGGGGAAAAAAATCATCACTACAAAACCTACGTTGCCTCCGTGAAGTATCATGCCTGTATTCCCCAAGTTGGCCCAATTTTAGAACTCTGAGCATAACAATGTAAGCACTTTTTAAATAAATGACAAAAAGGGTACCAGCCACAGAAAAAGGGAACCAGCCTAACAATTTTTTCTCTGCTAAGCTTATCTGGGCCCAATGTAACAACTTTGCTAACTAGGCAGAAAATATGGCTCACCAAAGAAATTAACGGGTTACCAGTTGCATCAGTGTGTATCACATGGCATTTTGGCTGGGGACCTGTTTCCACTTAGCAATATACTTCTGTGTAAAGCAATGTTTTTGTCTAAAGCTTTACACTAAGGTAGGACATCTGTGCCCCCCCAGCAGATCTATGGAATCAGCCACGGTTTTTATCTTTCCAAAAATGTTGCTATGTTGCTATAGTCATAAGTAGGACTTGGAACCTCACCAAAATTTTTGACCTGAATAAAAAACAATCTAGCCATGCTCGACTTCTCAAAAACTTGGTCTGACTATAAAAAAGCGTGACACATTTCCTTGCAGAATAAAAAACACCTTGGGTAACTCTTCGGGAGTGGAATTGTTTCTCAGTGGACGAATTTGCTCCGATGGTGAATCATTAACAATTAAAATAACAAAGGAGAATACTTCGCAGACGTTGGATGTAAACACAAGGGGGATGACTTAGACGCAGCTAGGCAAATGAAATTCTCTCTGTGTTTTAGTACACTCAATCCAACCTGGCATGATGACATATTGAGGTCATATTGTTTGAAACAAAGGTTTTCACAAAGACCTGTCTGTGTTTAGCAATTTTGGCTATGGCTGCGGCTGCTGGCTACGACTTTGCCTGTTTGGCTAAAAAGGTCGATGTTGAAGTATTGGAGTTTGCAGTCCACCTAGCTTACAAACTACAGCCAAAGATGTCAGAAATCACTGAGTGCATTGACTACAGTGGTGACTAGCGGCTGCTGAAGCAATGCTGAGCTATAGGAGTTTGCATTGATCTAGCATAAGCCACAGATGAAGCTGTCAGAAATTACGGAGTGACTTTTGTTATGGTTGTGGCTAGCCGCTAGGGCAATAATGAAGTATACACAGATGCAGTCATCTAGCCCTTGCCATAACCAAAGCAATGAAATAAATCACAGAGCGACTTTGGCTATGGCTAAGGCTGCTGGCTGCAGAATATCATCCTCAAAGAAACAGGGTCAAATCTTATGAAGCAAGGATAACTGGTTTAACTCCTAACTTTCAATGATCAAAATTAAATCTGTTATGCAATATTTACTTGCTTCACTGTTTTGTGTAAATGTGTCCAGGTTACCAGCTAAAGTCAAATGCGCTCTGTCAATTTTATTTTTCTTTAGAACACAAATTTCTAACAAAGCAATATTTTTCCAATTTAAGTAATTAGTTTCTAGGAAATAAGGCCCACTTCTTGCAAAATTGATTAAAATGGATTGAGAAATGTATCAGATGAGAGCCTGTAAATTAGAACCACACCCTTTTGTGAAAGATCAGTTTCCTTGCAGCGAACAGGTGTTATTGACCCACAAAATGGTGATTCACAGAGCACGAGAATGAAATCCCCAAACCACAAAACATCTGCCAAGATTGTACTTACCTTGTGTGTCTGTTAATCACAGGCAAAATGGACACGAGCAGTCATAGACGGGATGACAGACAGAGTCAAACACCATGGGCACGGGGGAATGGGGGAGGGGGGTAACATGCAAAACAAAAACAAGCACACGATAACAATGGGAGACGGGAGTAAACAGGAGGGGGGCGCCTTGATTTCACAAAAATGTCCTTACAAAATGGCCCTCATGTAACAGAGCCCCGAGAATGAGATGAACTTTGGTGTTTTGTGAAATTGGAACATTATCCCCCCAAAATGTACCAGAGGAAAGGGGGGGGGTGGGCAACATGCAGGAAAAAGAAATACACAGATAAGAGCCCAACACCTAAATGATAACCAAGGAATAATTCACCATGTACAGATATTGCAGAAAGAAAGAAATTGTAAATGCTGCTTTTTCTTTTCTTTTCTTTTCTTGTGATTATTCCACAAAATCTGCTTTAGATAAATGCAAGAAAATTTCTTTGAAAGGACATTGCAAATTTTTTTCTTGATATAATTTGAATCAGGGAAATGATTCAGTCGGACCCTCAAAACTCTGCAAATGGAATAACAATTTGTTGGGTCAGTACAATAAAACCCTCCCTTCAACATACAACACTACATGGTTTAAAAAAAATTGTTGTGTCTTTACACATTTCAGAATGTACATTCAAATACTAAGTTATTACTCTGGAAATTTTGGGACGCTAGGTGGCAGCAGACTTATCAGATACATCCATTGTTCACTCAGAAGTGTGTGCATGCTCAGAAATATGCAAAGAATGAAGATGACCTGGTTTGTCTGCTGCCACCTGGTATCCCAAAATCTTCAAATAGGTTTGAACAGAACATCATAAAACCTTATTGTTTTACGTGAGATACATTTTTTTGAAAAATGTTTTATTGATCGCTGGACTTTATGCGTATTACATCACTGGACTAAGGCTCTCTCTCACATGTTTGACATGTACCTCTAAGATGGTGGTGTCCATAATTGAAAAGAATTCTCAAAAATGGAAGTAAAATTAGATAATGTCTTCTTCAACACCAAACAATTCAAACTCACCTAAATCTTCCTCGCCCAGACGCTGAGCAAATGCCGCCTTCTGCTCTTCCACTCTTTCCCTCTCTTGTTGTAGCGACGTCTGAGCGTGATCCAGAGAACTCAGCCTCTCTTTCAACATCTCCACCTCGGCGGCCATGTTGTGTTTGTCGGCCTCCAGTTTGCTGTTTAGCTCCTCCAGTTCTTGCTTCTCGGCAGTGAGTCCATCAAGCAAACCTTTCAGGTTGGGGATAAAACAATTTTAAGGTCAGTATAAAAACGTTGATTCTTTTTTTATCTTTACAGTCGAAAGTCTAATGGACTCAGTACTTCACAGCTACACCGCTCTTGCTGGGCATGAGAGCAAGCAGACTAATCTTATCAGAGTCCAAAGGTTTGGTTGTCAAGATGCGTTTTATGATGAAGGATTTTTATGGAAAATGGGAGTATCCTACGCGCATTGAGTTTAAATCCACAAGGTGTGACTTCACAAAACTGAAAACTTCTAACAAATGAGTAGTGGCCTAAAGACAACCCCCATGAATGTGCAGTGTGTTACATTTTAGAGGACTTACAGACTCTATACTAATAGAAAATTAGTGGTTTGGACAAAATGGCACCATATCTTTCTTCCTTGTAAGTTTAGAACATTTAAGAAAGTTTGAGGGCAAAGGGGAGACCTATGAAAAAATCCTGAAATCAGGAAAAATTCCAACAAATCCAATGACAGTTTGTTGCCTAGCAGTTGATTTCAAGAAACTTTACCCAACTGCATAAGTCCCCTTGCACAACACTCATTGCAGAAGTTGGGCCACTTATGCAATAAAATGTGGCACAAGTGGACTTAAGCAGTTGGTAAAGTTTTGTGAAATTGGCTGCTGGTCTTGGTTTCCCACAGACTTTAAGATTTTCTAATGAAAATGGCCTTCTCAGAGATGAAACTCCAGGCCTGGTTATTTAATTCCTACTTTACCTTCAGTCCTGTGAATCTCCACAGCCAGATTCTCCCTGGCCTCTGTCGTCTCCTTCAGCTGGGCCATCAAGCTGTCTCGGTCAGCCCGTAGGTGGCTGGCTTCCTCCACACTGGACTCTGTGGCGTTCAGCAGCTCGGCCTGGGAGCTGCGAGCACGCTGGATCTGTTCGGCAGTGGCCGAGACCATCTCTAATAGGCGATCTACTGAGTTCTGGAGGCGGGTGGTTGCACCTGGGAATGAAAACAAGTGAGGATTTGTGAGCAACGGGCGTGATTGTACAAAGATGGAAGAAAGAAGTGGGTAGTGGTATCCTCTTAATGTGGAAATGAAACCCCCTGAATGTTACATTTTACAGGTTTACAGACTCTCTCCACATCACTTCAAATATAGACTTTAAAGATCTGGTCAGAACAAGGGTCTTGTCTGTAATGCATTTTCATCTCTTTCATGAACATCTGAAGGTGTGGAGAGATCAATAAAAAATCTTGCCAAATCACAAGCATGCAGTATGAGAGCATCTTGGATGTAGAGCATTTGTTTTGAATTACACTGACGCCAATAAGGATTTGGCCTCAGTCACCCCTAGTCTCAACCTTTGTGCCTGTAGAGTATAGGTGACATGTCCTCCGACATCTTTGCAGAACCAAAGCATTAAGTTTCTGCCCGGTGGAGTGCACAGGCGTCATGTTTTGCATAAATTTGGATTAAGAGTGACATCATGGGTCAGATTGTCTTTGATTGACCTTCGACGTCACTCCAAACTTATGCAGCACAAGAGCTGCGCTTATACATGTACCACTGTGAAGATTTCAATAGAGGGCAGTTTAGATGTAAATGAAGGGCACATGGTCTATATAGTCCAATAGACTTTACGATAATGGAAGTGCACTGTGCAATATTAAAACCACCTTTCATCAGTTACAAAGCATCAGGATTATTGAATGGCCCTGAAACGAAAAACAGTCTAATTCATCAACACAACTTAAATGAACTGCACAACCTGTTTGACAAAACTCTGGGCCTCGCAGTGTACTTTACAGGCATTTCAGCAGGTCCTACTTAGCAAGATTTCTCCGTGCTAGGCAAATTTTTCAGCTCAGGAGTTGAGCCCAGGAGGTGGTTAAATGAACTTGTCAGACAACAGGTGTATCTCAAATTCAACATTTCAGCTCAGCTTTCTAAAAAGTTCTCCGGGGAGCTAAGTGAAGGACAGATCTGCCGTTCGATCCACATTATCTTAATTTCCTGGGGAAACCGAGAGATGTTTGCCTCCATGTTAGATGTCTCTATTAGTTTTTTTCTACTCACAACCCAGAGAAGGGCACATGAACTGAAGGAAGTTTCCCACTTAAGAAGCCAGACAGAAAAGCAAGACTAAAAACTTCACGGACCTGAACTATGAGAGGTCCTTGAAAATTCCAGACATTTAAAAACATTTCAGGTGCTGTCCATTAAGAAAGTTCCAAGCAAGCTTTTTTTTAAACAACACAGACAATATTGGTAATTGCGATAGACCAGTATCCGCACTATACTTGAACCAGAATATACATGAAATAACAAACCTATGAAAGTTAAAGCTCAACAAAAAGGTCGTCAGAGTCGGAGTCACCAGAAAATGGTGAAAAACACCATCACTCTTTTCACTGTTGTCAAACTTCTGATCACAGACTTGTGAGATCAGAACTAATTGTTTTGCTCTTTTTTCAACAACAAAAGCACCTTAAGCAAAAGTATTTCCTGGAATGTTTACCACCATGACCATCTTTATACTGTGTAGGTTTTGTGTAAATCAAACATTTGTATCTTCATTCTTACCAATGTTATGCACATGCTGTAAAGAATTTAACAGAAAAATTTTAAACCCAACTTCCAATAAACTTCCATCACGGAGAGGTCCTCTTATAATTCTCCTTCCATTCATATCATGGTTGCCAAAACGAGGCTGGGAGAGTGAAACAAATCTGTCTCTCTTTGTTATAATGGAGGACTATGGACTTTAGGTAGTGTAGGGTTGCATCTTAAAATCATAACCTTTAGAATGCTGTGTGTGTAGTTGTCTGTACAGTTGTCTGTGTGTATCTGCTTTCAGCCAATTCATGCACGCTGCATTTTTAGCTGTATGGCAAGTTTCAGCTTTCCCCATTGGTTAATCTGTTTAATTTTGCCATATACAGGCATGTCACATGGTAATAAATAATACTGTGTTCTTATATAGCACCTTATCACAACCCTAGGGGTGTATCAAAGTGCTCATTATTTGTTTTACAACAGAATAAGCAGAGCTATGTTTTTAATTGTGAGATCCATTTATATAGCATCTTGTAATGGTTAACAAGGTACTGTGGTGCAATCTGCTGCCAACATTGCCAGAAACACCAGGGCAAACCTCTTCTCTTAACAATAAGTGTACAGGGTTCTTTTACGTGCATTACACAACACACTGGACCAACGGCTTTATGTCCCATCCAAAGGACAAAGCAATAATAGTTAAGTGCCTTGGTTATGGACACAAGTGTCAAGGCCAAGACACAAACCCACACTCTGATGATCAGAACACCAGTCTGAGTCTGGTGTTCTTAACCGTTTGGCCATGACATGCCACACCACTTTGGACATGGTATTGGTACTTTATGTCCACAGCTGACATAGAGGGCGTGCACAGCAGACACAGCCACAATGCGCATTCTCTCTGTTCTATTTCTAAGGATTGTATAGACTTTTCCCACAGCGTGACAATGATGTTTTTATTCAATCAGTCGATATGGAGCATCAGACGATGGACCTCCAAATACGTTTTCATTAATGTAACCAACCCGAGGCTGGAGGGATAACATAGTCAGACCCCTTTTCGGTGTAATGAGAATCAGAATTCTTTACTGGAACAGCCAATGGGAATCATGGTATAATTTGGACAAACTGACCTGTGACAAGTTCCTCTCCTTCAGTGTCCAGATCTTGTCCACTGAACATACTCTCCATAAGCTGCTGGGAGAGCTCCAACCCTTCGTCGCTGAAGAACGACACTACACTCGTATCGTGGAGAGCGTCTCCAGAATCATCACGCGGTGGGTCCCCAACTGCCGGAGAAACTGTGGATAGGTAATAATAGAAACAAACATGTAGCAGCCATGTTGGTCTGGTTCCCTGTCTAGCTTACAAAGAATCCTACTATAAAGGATTTAAAGGCACCTGTTTCTTTTTAACTGCACCTCATTTTGAGATCTGCATACATTAAGACGTGCATAAAAAGCAGCAAGATATCTGAGTTCAATCTCATAAAATAAAGAACGAGTTTCCTCCACCAGTCTAAAGAAGATATCAAATTTCACTAAACTATCCATTTTGGGGTACATTATTTACCCTAAATCAGAACCCCAACTCCCAATGAGGAGAGCAATATACCTCAACTAGAAATCCATTTGCTGACAACACCCTCTGCTACATGTACACTAGTTCTATGCAGTGAAACTACATGAACCATAAAACATTTTTTAATACTTCATTTCTTGTTTCATTTTACATCAGCCTCACTTTGATGTGAGTCATAGATGTACATGGCATCAGCCAAGATGTATCCCCTCCTCTATCCAAGCTTACCCACGCTAGCACCTTGCAGCTGACCATCCACTCCCTCTGCTGCCTCTCCCTCAGCCTCCGTCCGCCCCTCTGTGTCCCTACTGTCCGATCGCCCCTCCCCAGCCGGCCTTGTATCTGTAGCAGCCAGCTTGGCCATCTGCTTGTTGATGGCTTCCTCCGTTGCCATGGTAGCACGGACAGCATTGGTCAGGACATGAAGCAGGTGCTGATTTGCCTCTTGTAGCGTTTCCCTGGAAACACATGGGGATAATTGATTTTGAACTTGAGAAGGACACTTAAACCTACGCTGAGTATTAAGATATGAATTTTTATATGCAAGAGGAAGGAAATGGTTTATATTTTACAACCATATCAATTTCATGGAAGAGAATCTATAAAAGGAAAAAACAGTGAGGTTTGTCTCTGATAGATTCCAGGGCTTCAATAACGGACAGGACCACTGGATAGAGTCCAACTATCTTAGCACTCAATTTTAGCCCATAACCCACAACTGAACAAGTGCTGTAGTCTAGCGCCTTTTTTTAAACACAAACAGGTTTTTTTAGCTCTCCTCATTTATGCTTAAAGCTTTTGAAGTCCAAAATGCCTCCTCAAATATTAAGAGACATAAATTATTTGGTCTTATAAAAAATGCTTATAGACAAGTAATATGTCTGATCTGCAAGAATATAGTTTAGTGTAGATTTCCTTGAAATTCAAACCCCGATTTCCCTTGAAGTTCAAATGATACTTAAATAAATATTTATGCAACTTCCACTATCTGTTGTTTTATCCTTTTTTTCTTTTTAACTGACTTGGAATGGGTTCTTCTTTTTTAGAGTCTTCTGTTTTAATGAGTTCCTTTTGAATGGCTTGGAATTGTTTGTTTCTATGGGCCTTTGAAAGAGGAGTTTTCCTTTAAAAAAACAACATTCTCCAAGAAATAATATACATGTTATTATGAAGAGAACTGGTGGTCATTTTGTAACAACAAGCTTATGTGATACTGCAAACATTTAGACCATACTGCAACAAAATTGTGACTACTGCAGCATAAATAAACAAAATAAAATGCAAGTAGTTAAACAACTAAAAAGACAAAAATAAACTTCTTTCTGGGTGGGGCATGGAGGAGGTGGAGGGGGCGAGGTTTGTTTACACCATACATGCAAATTATAGACCTTTAGCCATCTTGGTTTTCCTATTCAAATCATTCTAACCAAGCTTAGGCTGGATGTGTACAGTCTGGCCCCTTTTTGTATAATGACAATAAGTGGTCATTATGGTCATATGGTACACAGGGAACATGACAAGATGGTGGCACCATGGCTAAAAGTCTATTGTATCCATTGACATCTGTTCAAACTACTACAATGTACCTAAAGTTCTACTCTACAAATTAATGACATAGAGTTTTATATTTTGATTGTACCAACCTTGCATTTTGGTCTTCAGGGGCACGATTGTGGGTCCTTAAAGTTCAATGTAGTCAGAATTTAAGTCAATAAACCTCAAGCAATATTTGCATCAAAAATCTACACAGGCCTTCAAGCCAGCACTCATTCATTAATATTACTCTAATCCCCAAATATAAACAAATATTAAAATAAATAAAAAAAATCCCTCAAAATCCACCTCATCATTTTGATCAAAAATAAGTAAAAGTAAACATTAAAAAAAACATTTAAAAATACTGAGAGGAAGGTAATTAGCTCCAGCCTACAAGTACGCTTTACATGAAGTTTACTCCTGAGCCCGTGTAGCTCGAGGAAGTCAATTTAATTTTTCCCAGGGTTATGGGTTCGAATCCCAGTCAAATACGCCAGTGGATTTTTTCTATTCGCAGGAGTCGGAGGAAACACTAAGTATACAATGCTTTTTAGACACAACGGTGTAGGGTAAAACCTAAAGTAATTTTCTTATTCCCTGAGGCATCTATTAAAAACTAATAAATGTCATTTAAGATGGAGACAGCACAGCTTTGAACAGACAGGACAGTTTCTACATAAATGTACATCATCAATGCGTTCAAATCGTTAAAACTGAAAGTGTATTGTTTGCCAGAACACGCTTGAGAGAATTAAGAGTGCGCTTACCCACAGTTTTTGAGTTCCGAAGCTCTCTTGAGCATGATTTTACTTTTTTATTAATAAAGACGAGATCTATTATTCAAGCTGAAGTCTTTTCAAAATGCTAGACAAAACATGTACAGTATGTTCACATTTAATGTGCATCATTTCCAGGAAATTTAATTTCCAGGAAAGTCATAGCTAATCAGTTAAATCCTAGCTACATGCTTTTCGATTTGATGATAATGTTTTGTTTTTTTCTTCACACACTACTTAAAAAATGTTCAGTAAAATGGTTGAGCCTGCAAATAAAACATTGCAATTTTTGATGCGATTGGTGAAATATTTGAGGTATGTGAAAACTTGTTTTAAAATCTGAAAGGGTTGTGTAATTTTCTTCACAATCGTGGAGTGAGACAAAATTGTTGGTTTACACAATGGGCTAGCCTGTTCTGGTCATCGTTTATTACTGCAAACCAAAAACCACATTGTGGGACGATACGTGCAAATTGTGGCTAATACAAACAGACAAATCTTTATTATTTGTTTTATTTTCTATTTAAAA
Organism: Marthasterias glacialis; assembly: GCA_911728455.2. Classification (NCBI taxonomy): domain Eukaryota; kingdom Metazoa; phylum Echinodermata; class Asteroidea; order Forcipulatida; family Asteriidae; genus Marthasterias; species Marthasterias glacialis. Next base: position 145,509 of record OU452238.1, on the reverse strand, counting down.
CATTAACTATTAAAAACAAATATTTCTATTAAAAACAAACATTTCTATTAAAAACAAACATTTCGAGGACCTGGTTTAATTCAGCATGCTTCGGCCAAACTTGCAAAACTGGGGTCCAGAATGCCCCCAGTTTTTGTATATAGCTAGTATTCACCGTCCTTTAAAACATATAATCAACAGGTTTGTATTGAAAGTAGGGCACAGTTACCATGTTTTGTTGCAAATTACAAAAAAAAATCTAACCGGCATAAAATTAAAGGAATGTCAACATATTGTTCACACCAAACAGAGGTAGTTGTGTTAGTGTAACAGATGAAATTTAGACTAACTAATAGTGAAAAACTGAATGAGCTTTTGCAGCAACACCTACTTGCACCTGATGGAGTAGTTGTTGCTATGAAAGCTCATGCAGTTTATTCCTATTAGTTAGTTGATAAGTGCTATCATTAAGGTTTTATAATAAACACCATCAATTGGCAAAAATGACCTGTACAGGAATTTATTTGTTCATTTATTTGTCCATTTGTTTATTGAATATGAAGGTCATCCATCACAGGACCAACAAAGTCCACTCAAGGCCGAGCTACAGGAGAAAACGAAGGAAGGGAAATTGGTACATACATGTACTGTTCATTGTGGAAAGAGAAATTGACAGAGTAGATGAAATCTTACCTTTCAGTGTTTAAACGATCCATGTCTGCCCTCATCATAGTGACCAAATTACCGCCTTCTTCGTTCTCTCGCTCCCGTCGGCTTATTACTGTGTCATACGTGGATATCTGCTGCAACAACGCCATGTTCTCCAGCTGTAACTATTGATACAAGAGCAGACAAGTGGCGGCCATGTTGAATACAAAATAAAAAGCACTCACTCAATGGGTAAATGATATGGTGGCTGCCATCTTGAAAAATAACCTAGAAATGATTGCTTCAAGGTTTCAAGCGGAAAAACTTGAATGAGTCATGTAGCGTAATGCTATGACAACAGAGGGGTTGTTCATAACAAGTTAAATGTACGTCTCCACAGAAAAAGGGATACAAATTGAAATTACAACATCTGCTACAGTAGATTTGAATCAAATATGAACATGTATCTCCTTCAGTAAGAAAGCAAATACATAATTGCATATAAAATTAATATACTAATCTGAGGATGTTCCATGTATGTAAACGTGTATAAAGAATCAACCATGCAGGATGTAGGCTATACCATTCACCAAGGGTGGGGGGGGAGTGCCAACCTGAACATGGCATCCTTTAATTCCCTTTGATGGTAAATCAATCAACCGCTTCAGTTATTAATTGTGCGCTGAAGCTTTCCCGTTTCATGTCAGTAAAGTCTGTTTCTTTTAGAAATCATGCAAAGTTTGATACTTTTACAGCTGACTTATTTTTATAATCATCGACACACCCCTACCCATACAATGGTATGTCTTGGAGGGACGCTCTTGCAGGAAGTGAGAATTTGAAGTGAGAGTGAGGAAATGTTTGCATCAACGAGGTATGGCATTTAACATACAGAAAATGACTTATCATTATCAAACACACTATGTAAGCTGGTGATTGCTTTCAACTTACATCAAAAACGGATCAACTTTGAAAGTAAAAAAGTAAACACACCATTTCTTATGGAGCAAAAAACATGAATGACCTCATGATATTTCATTCCCACTTTTACTTTCCAGTGTGCAAGGGTGAGATTGTATTTAAAAAAGAAAAATCCTGAAAGTTTGGTTTGAACAGTTCCCTCTTGGTGAGGAGAGGATTGCAAGATGTAATAGGTCAATTTTTTTTTTTTTTTTTAGAGGTTTGCAAACTCTCTACATCATTTCAGTTAGACACATGTATGAAGATATGATCTTCTTAACAAGGGCACAGTCTTGTGTAGGGTGAGAGTGGATGAAAGTAAAAACACTACATACTTTGCACGTGTGTGTTTTATTGCTATTCATTGAAATGTCAGGCCGTTAAATTTGTTTGCATAAAAACCAATTATCATTTAAATTCAATTCAATATTTTATTAGTCCTGTTAAAAAAGTACTTGAAATGTCTTCTCCTAGTGTAAAAAGTATATATAAAACACAAAAACAACACACCACTATACATATTTACAATTTAAAAGTGTTTAAAATCATTACAAAATTACAACTACAGAGAGGAGACAGTAAGACAATAAAAACCGGCATCACTGGAATGTAAAATGCAAAAATTCAGACTACACACAAAGTTTGACAAGTTCCCCTCCCTTCCTAAGTTAAAACTATCTCCTACATGTCCTGTGGTTTATATTAAACATTCAAATTGCACTGGGTAAGAAGGAAAACTTATGGCAGTCTGTAAACATGATAAATTGTCTGTAAGGCCCGTTCGCATTCTTGTGAATCAAATTCATATATTCTTCTTCTTTTTTTAATTCGACACGGCAGGAGCGCGACGTTTGAAACCACTTTTGGAATTTGGTGCAGTAGAGGCTTAGCTCGACCATGGCTCAACAGGCCCTGCCATGCTATTGAAAAAGTTCAGCAGAAGCACGACGTTTGAAACCACTGCTGCCCAATGCTGCACTACTGCCAAACTCAAATGATTTGAATTGGACACTCCAAGAGCACGACATTTTAAACAGGCCTTAGATTCTTCCTCCCCCACTAAAAACAATCTGGGAATTTAAGGAGTGTGTTTCATCTGTCCAGATCAGATTAAGTTTGTGTATTTAAACCTTTAAAACATCTACCCAAAAAGAAGAAAAATATCCACAGTATACCCGACAGTGTGCACACAATCTTCTTCCTGATTTAACCTTCTGTTTATGGTTATTAAATTCAGACGATGATCGTTTGATATAAACCAATCTGATTATCAAACCCTTTTGTGTTTATTATTGCAAAGGACAATAGAACAGGTGAACAAAACAGGTGTTCTTACTAATTGGAATCGTTCATGTGGTCTTGTAGAAAATTTATTTTGATTGGGGAAACCTCCAGGAAAAAGTACAACATGAGTTTTGATGCATGAACATTTTTTTTATTTCGATTTTCAAGCAATCATGCAAGGTGAGAATTTCCAGCAATCTATGTGACTGTAACGGAGTGGATGAAATAAATAAAACTGGCCTGAAATTCAAAAGAATTTCAGGGCCAAATAGCTTAGCACATCAAAATTGTGCTTGTCAGAATATGGTTACCAGCCAAAACACCATGTCACATGCACCATCTTTCACTGGTTTTCAGCAAATTTTTGCTTAGCCTAGGGGCTAAGACTTCTCTTTTTTTAATAGAAGTTTTCTCTTCAAAATACACAATTTCCCCCATTAAACCTATCTACTCGTAGTAACATTTCCCAGGGAAATTGCATATTGTTCCACAAATTTCTGCTGAGAAAAATTCAGCAGGAAACCAGTCACAAATACATATCACATAGTGATTTGGCTGGTATCCTATGTCTGGTAAGTAAAAGTGTTTTGTGCTTGAGCAGCTCTGTGGAATCAGCCCTAGGTTGTGTATTGTGGAACGACTGTGCACAGAGCTCTGTAAAAAGTGTGACGATACTTTCACCACATGATATATTATAAAAATAATTTTGGAGGCTAATCATCCTTACTGGCAGCTGAGAAGCTGAATTCCGAAGAACGTGGCTACAACGTGTCCAAGCTGCAGGCATGTAAAGGGGCCTTTTGGTAGCCATCGACCCATAAATGATCACGGAGCACAGCCAGAGATCGAAAGTGTTTGATTTTTTCGGAAGGAGGAAAACCGTAGGGTCCGCAGAAAAATCCTTGTGGCACAGAAGAGAACCAACGCACAACTTTACTAACATATGGCCCAAGTTGGGAATCAAACCAGGGCCACAGTGGTGAGAGGCAAGTGCTTTACACACTAGCCACCCATGCCTCCCAAATATTACATTGCAGGCAGAATGGTCAGAAAGTATACTTTAAAGATGATACTTCAAAATAACACATACATGTAAAACTACACTATAAATCTAAGTGGACACTTTCCTTTGCTTGACTTAACCTCTCACTGCGTTTTCACTTTCTAAAGCTACACTTAGTGTTTTCACTTTCTAACGCTACACTTAGTGTAAATAAGGGCTTACCTGATTGGTTTTCTCTTCAAGTTTCTCCACTTCCTCCCTCTGTTGTTCTTCTTTCTCCTTCATCATCTGATCCAGCTCGCCTGAAACACAAGGGGTGGAACACAAGTCAAGAACAGCTGATTTGCATGTTGATGATGTTGATTATAATGTAAAAGCAGGTCAGGCTCCATGAGCAAATAGCGCTCAGAAAGAGAATGGACATATTTTACCAACAGAGGGGGTACATGTAGTTTACATTTTCAACCAGGGCTTTTATGGAAATAGACTGGCTTTGAGATGGACATTGACAAATCTGTTCAATCGACAAGTGCTGCCATAAATATATTTTCTATTCATGTAGCTAAGCACTGGTCAAAACCATTACTATCAATTGACCCCTTGCACGCATGGCATACGTGACGACTGTGCCACACTCACCATTTTGGAAGTTAATAGGTTTACGTGTAAATGCTGCATCACCTAAAAATGCGCACCACAATATAAAACAGACAGCGACATTGACTTCCAAAATAGCGCAACCAAGATTATTGTGATGATGATGTCAGATGAATTGGGTCAATATATTATAATCTTGTACTAGAAATGATTGAAATTCAATACAAACTATTTCAAGGCCTATCCAAAAATTGACGACAAACTCATAGCAAAATATGCCACTAAAATTTGTATACTACCACCATTGTTTACAAGTTCCCTTATGTTACATCAATCATGAAGGTGGATTCTTATAACATAGAAAAGGGGACCCAGACCATTTCACCTTCCAGCCTCGGCTTGGTTACGGTGATTTGAATAGGAGATCAATAAATGGTCTTGTTAACACACTCACCTTTTTCTTGCTCAGCCTGTTTCATCAACTGTTCCTGGAGCTCCTCCAATGCCTTCTCTATCTCCTCTTGATGTTTCGTCATCAGCTCATCCACCGCCTCCTGGACCCTTTGGTCTTGCTCCTCTTTCAGTCTCTTGATCTCCCTCTCATGACTTTCTTTTAGAGCAATGAGAGCATCCTGCTTCCCATCTCCAAGTTGACCCTGCAGACGGAGGATCTCATCCCTATGTGCTTCTTCAAGCTCTGACTTGGCCGACTCTATCTCTCGCTCAGAGTCGGTGGCTATGGCTTCCAGTTGATCTTCATGGTTTGCTCTGATCTTGGCCAGTTGCTCTTCATGGTTCTGTTTCAGCTCTATCAATTCTGTTTCGTGCTTTTCCTGGGCTATCCTGAGCTCTGCTTGTTGTCCTCGGATCTCTTCTTCCAGGCTCTGCACTCTCTCCCTGAAGTCTTTCTCAATGGAGTTGCGCAGCATGTCTTTCATTGATTCAAGCTCCTGGCGATGCTCTACCTCTAGCTCATCTGTGACCTGCCTGAACCTGGCCATATGATCTGTCACAAGGTCTTCTTTCTCTTTCACTTTCTCCTCCTCATACTTTGCTTTAAGAGACTCTAAAAGCTCTTCGGCACTCAAGATGTGAGCTCTTTCTTTCTCCATCTGCTCTTGCATCTTCACCTTCTCCTCGTTTAAGGTCTTGGCAAGTTCAACTTTCAGAGCTTCCAGCTCATCGAAGTGTTGTGCTTTCAAATCATTTATCTCTTTGTCCCGCTCCTCCTCCAGGACCTTCCGGAGTTCTTCCATTTCTTTGGCTTGCTCCTCCTGGAGGGCTTCCTGAGCATCGTTTAACTCCTGTTCAAATTCGTTTTGCAAACGTTCGTGCTGGTCCTCTAAATCTTTATCGTGATGCTTTTTAAGGTCCAGAATATCACTATCTTGGCTCTCCACAAACTTGTCCAACATTGCCTGGTGCTCCTGCATAAAATTCAACTGCATCTCCTCCAATTCTTTGGCAGATTGAAGTTGAGTGTTTCTAGTCAGGGATTCTATTTCCTCCGTCATGGTGGCCTTGATCATCTCCAACTGGTTGTCATATTGTCGCACAAGATTCTCCTTGAGCTCTTCAACTTCCGGGGCAGTGCCATTTTTGATTCCTTCTCTGAGAGTTTGGAGAGCCAACTCTGTATCGCTGAGTTGCTGTTTCAAATTCGCAAACTCATTGGTATATTTTTCCCCAACATTCTCCTCATCCTTAGAGCAGTTATCTAGTTTGTCATGAAGATCTTTTTTCTTGGTTTCCAGTTCGTAGATTTTTTCTTTATGCTGTGAGAGAACCATCTCCATGAGCTCCATCTCCTGCGCCTTCTCCATGGTGAGCTCCGCGAGGATGCGGGCAACCTCATCTGTGATCTTGTCCTGTGCTTGCTGCTCAAGATCTGCTTGCATAGCTCTAAACTTAGAATCAAATTCATCCTGTGAGAGAGCTCTCACACGTTTTCCTTCAATTTCTTTCTGCAACTCCAGCTCACCTTGAACATTATCCATTTCAAGAGCATGTTTATGCTCCAAGTCATCCTTCAACTGGGAGAGTTCCTCCCTGTGGGTGAACTTGAGCTCTTCTTTGATTCTCTGTGTTTCCTCTTCAACTTGACGTGCTGTTTCAACAGCACACTCGAGCCTCAGCTTTGTGATTGCCTTAGTGTGGTCTTCTGAAAGCCGTTGGCGTAGGGCTTCCAACTCCTCTAAGTGATTCTGTTTGACAGTTTCCATCTCCATGATGTGTCTTGAATTCAAGGTATTCTTGGCTGCTTCCAGATCTGCATCGAGCTTCAGCTCAAACTGAAGATTCCTGCGCTCCAATTCCATGTTGTGCTCGTGCGCAAGCTCCTCCTTCAGATTCTCCATCCTGGTCTGGTAATCCTCCTCCATGATACTTCTTAGCTCGCTCCGCAGCTGCTGCTTGACCTCCGCCTCGATTTCCGCGAATCGCTCCGGAGACTGAGGCGGAGAGCTCTCAACATCTGACAGGTGTGTCATCATCATCATGGTCTGGGCATAGCTCCTTTGTATCGGCCTACCTCCCTCCTCATCCTCTGAAGCTTCCTTCAGAGCATGTTCTCTCTCTGCCTCATGTTGAGCCTTAAGCTCTTCCATCTCCTGAGCCCATCTGTTTTCGTTTTCCACCACCCTGTTCTCAAAGTACTTTCGTAGCCTATCGAGCTCCTCAGAATGCTCATCCTGGAGTTTTGCCCTGACACTTGTCAACTCGTCTTGGAGCTTTGCAATCTCTCGATTATAGGTCTGGACAGCTTCTTCCCCAAGAGCCTTATCCCTTTTAACTCTTTCCTCCTGAGTCAAGTCCTCATTGTCTGCTCCTCCTTTCCTTGCAAGAAGTTTCTCATTTTGCTTCTTCAGCTCAGCGTAGGAAGCTTTTAAGAGAAAGAGTTCACTCTTGAGGGAGGTGGTGGATTCTCGTTGGCCCTTCTCTTGCTCTAACTCTTCTCTCATCTTGGCAAGTTGGGCGTATTCCGCTTGGACCTTGGCCTGGATGCTCCCTAGCTCTTGCTGGTGAACCTTTTCCAGGTTTTGTCTCATTTCTGGAAAAAAAATTAACTAAAACATTAGACACAAGCATTCTCCTTTAAATAAGTGATGTGATCTGGGAAACCCCTACATTTGGTGAACTTTTTCATTTTTAGCGAGAAAACAATTTTAAATGCATCATATCAATAAGCTTAGTGCATTTTTGTTTTTCAAACTTTGTCAGAGTGCCACTCCGTCTGTACTCTGTAGAAACTCTACAAAAACCCATTCAAGCAGTTTGATAAAAATACCCAAAATAGAAGTATATGACAGGAAACACAGCAAAGGGGGTCACTTATCTACAGCCACATTAGCACTTTTTCTAATGGTTGTAATTTTTTTGTCAAGTACCTGCAACCACCCAAAAATAATTCAACATGTGAAGGGCCATGCAGGCTTATACTGAAAATAATTTGAGTTGAATAGGATTATTGTTTTTTAATTACTCTCAACTTTCATTCAAAAAATGGTTGGAAAATGCAGATAGATTTTTCCATCCAATTTTGATGAAATTGTGAGGGTAATTTAAAAATAAAACATAAACACATCAAAAGAATCAACTAAAATTATTTTGAGTTAAAGCCTACATGTCCACTCACATGTTGAAACACTTTTGGCTGGTTCCAGGCACTTAAAAAAAATGTACAACTATTGAAAAACTGCGAACATGACAGAAGCAAAGTGGTCCCCTTTACTGTTTCCTGTCAATAACAAGTTAAGTGTTAATAACAGTTCAGTGTGTACAAAACGAAATGACAAATTTCACATTATTTCCAAAACACATCATATCATCTGACCTTTCACCCATGACCTTCCGGTTTTCCAAACAGCATCACCTCAACCTTTTAAAATATTCCCAATCAGCTTTTCTTTTCCCAACCATTTTTTTCCTACTTTCTTCTTTTCTGTAGGACTTGGAAGACACCAGGTATACAGTGCTTATACATCTGTGTGGTAGTAGGGTAAAATCAAAATCATATTCTTCATGCCCAATGTAATTATTTCTTCCACTAAACATCTTATTCTAAAATACATCTTCCTCAAGACCCAACCTTTAACCCCGATACTGAACTCTTGACCCCATGACATTTTAAAATAGTGACCTTTAACCTTTACCTTCAGCCTGTTTGACAAGAGTCTCCCTCTCCTTCAGCAGTAGGTCAACGTCTGCGCGATGCTCTCGTTCAAGCTCTTCCTTCCCCTCTGGACCTCGACCCAGGAGCTCTCGTTCGGCCTCCAGCTCTGTCTTGTACTTCTCCTCCATCTCTGTTCGGAGGTACTTTAGTTGCTCCAAGACCTTCTGGTCCCACTCATCTGCAAGGCTCTATGATAAAAAACATAAAATGACAACATCCATGGCTTACATACATCACTGAATGTTTGTGTTATTGTTTTAGAGTCACTGCCTCTTCAAAAAGAGATCATTACATTACGTCCAATAAAGATAAAACTAATATCAGTTTTTTAAAGTTCTACTAAAAAGAAACAAGCAGGTGAAAAACCACAGCAACCAAAGTTAATTCTTTTTTAGCAGGGGGCATAGCTACACTGTGACGCAGCAATACTATCTTTTGTCTGGGGAATCCAAATTGAGTGTTTGCTTGAGACCAATAACCAAGTCACTGTACCAGACATTATTCAAAATCTAACTTGCAAATGGCTTTAGTGGAATGTTTCATCAAGAGAATCTTGTTTGAGAAACAATGTGATGTTGTGAACAGGTTTTTTTTCTTCTTTGAAACAAACATTTTTACTTCTTAAAATATTTTGTTGCGACTGACCTCAATGACCTCTTGATGTTCTTGGCTGAGACGACGCTTCAGCTGAACAATGAGCTCCTTGGAGTTTGTGCTAACCTCATCTGCAATACAAGACCCCCAAAATTTTAATCTTACATTAAGAAGCAAAAACATAAGTTGAAATGATATCAACATTGTCTCTAAAGGAGCTTCACCTTACTGCCATTATCTTCGTCTTGTGTTCTGTGTGTAGCACCCAAAATGAATACTGAATCTGACAACATAAAAGGGGGCCAGACTAATTTCCCCTTAAGCCTCATTTTGGTTACACTGATTTGAATGCAAATAAAACAAGACAAGATGGCTGCTCTGTAAACAAGATATGTAGGAGATCTTGAGAATATGGGAAAGATTTTGTACTTATTAGCACTAAATTCTTAGCTCTCAAATTACTCTCAAAAATTGCTCTCAAATTAATGCAAATTTTCCCTGACATTCTAATTTTCTTGGGAAGTTTATGAAGGAGATTTGGACCCAAGAAAAACTCAAGTAAAATCAAATCTGTAAAACTAATGTCTGGGAAAAACCATCCTTGACTGCTGGAGTTGCTTGGATCTGAGGTTACTGGCCCCATGCTAAAACTACTGGACTCGGGCCAGTGGTCCACCATGTCCAGTGGGTATTTCAAGCCCTGAACGTGTACAATATTGAAGAAGATTATTGAACAATAATGGCATGCCTGGAATTTCATATTTGAGAGGGCAAGGCCATTTTCATTTTGCTACTAGGGCACTTCAATTGGAAAATTGATCAGTCTATGGGAAACTTTTAATGGGGCACCAAGGCCAAGACCAGGGCAACAGAGACCATTGCATCCGTGGCCTTCATGTAATTTCCGGTCTGTTACGGCATGACATGAACTTACATTTCAAAGTTTACTGTATGATACCATAGAGAATACATGTACATACATGACATTGTCATGATTGTACATGTGGTCAGCAGTATCTACATGTACAAGTATGTATCATGTACCATAGCTTTTATGACTACAGCAAAATCAATACATTACTCTGACATGTCGGAGTGAATATACACACAAATCGCCTACAGCTTTAAATTTACCATAATATGCAAACAATCCATTGTAATTAATTTATGCGCATATTTTCTGTAGTTCTTACCAATGTGAAAGAAGGTTTTTAACTGAATTAACCCCATTCCCCTAGTTGTCATTGATCAAATAACTGTTTTATCTTCCAGGACGTGTAAATCCTCAATCCTGATTGGTCACAGCCCTGGAATATATACTGATATAATACGGCTGCAAACCCATATCTCAAGGTGCACCATGTATGTTCTAGAGCTGTTTTAACTCTGTGTATTGCACATCAAGTTTGCTGGAAGATAAAGTCGTTATCAAAGGCACGTTCATGGAATATGGAAAAAAAAAGCGCTTCAGCGTCCCATATCCAATTCAGCCTTCGGTCTCATTGGATAGAGACGCAGAAGTGCTACATGTACATGTACATTCCCGCTTGTGTGATAACTTATACATGTAATATCCTAAAAAAGATCCTCCACTTCTAATTTTGGACTTGTATAAGATTTGCTTACAACATGTATGTACATGTACATGGCCCAATGATAAGCCGGTTTATACTTTCGATCTTGCAAAAACATTTTTGGTTCAGTAAAAACATGCACACTTTTCAGCATGTAAACACAATGTCCATAATTTTGATTGTTACCATGGTTACAACTGAAATTAAAATCGGGGGCTTCAAATTCTATTTTCTTGACTTTGAGAGTATTTCAGACAGAAATATTTCTATGGAAGATTGGTACTGGTATGAACTTCATAATCAGTAGTCTTTCAGACTGCTGCTAACAAAAAAACGTTTAGATGAATACCAATCCTGTAATCTACCTTTAAATAACCCCTGGTGGCTGCTGGCAATTCCCTTGTTAGAAAACTAAAATAATATCAGCAAAACAAAACAACTGAAATAAAAACTTAAATAAATAATGCACCAAAAAAATACAAAGGTACATGTAGTTAATCAATGCCGGGACAAGACAAAATTAAAGACCAGAAACCATAAACAAATTCCACCCAAATTCAAAAGATTCATCCTTTGGACGATTTAAATAGCCACTTCAGTACAAAGCCAAATTCTAAAATTGCTTTTCATGTCAAATTCCAAGCCGCTAGATGTAATCACAGCATTTATGTGTAATCTGTCACACATCACATAATCCCCCCCGCCCCCCCCCCCCCCCACAGAACACTCAAAATGACCTCATAACCATAGTTACACAAAGCAGTTTTTTTTCTGTTCACCCCAACACTCCTTGACAACAGCAAAGCCCAGAGAGCTCACTTGTAGAGTGTACACACTACAATGTAACTGTTAAAATCCATTGTGTAAACTGTGCCAGCACATGTTAAAGACTAAATTCACAAGTGATACAACCTGTAAATGTAAGTTATGTACTTGTAACATACATAGCATTAAAAACCGAGTCAAATTTCTGGAGTTGGGATCCCAGCATAAAACTAACAGTATTCTTTTAACCATTTGCTGTCAGGATTAGTTTTTGTTTTGTCCCGTCTCCCTAGCAAGATTCTTTTTGCTGAAATTGTCAGAATCTTTTTTCTTCGAGGGTACCGCTGGCACAAAGAAACCCTGACTTGACAAAGAATCTCTTTTTTGCATTGTCTGTTTTATTTCTCGACCGATTAAATGTCAAATTCACACAACATGCATTGTAAAACATCAGCTGTTACCTACGGCATAGGAGAGGAACTAAACACGGAACCATGGCTCAATTGCCAATTCACTCTGACTTACCTCCATTGAGCCGACTATACAATTAATGAACAATGGTGGAAGCCTCTCGATGCCACGTAATTCCCTTTTTGAAACAAAAGGACAAAGGTCTATAACCGGGGATTAAACAAAAATCACCTCTCAATGGCGACAAAATGAGAGTAAAATCAAGACCTTTTTTTGTCTTGTGTGGGTGAAATGAAGCATTAGACAACATGTGTATGGTCTGCGCACGCTCTGTAGTTGAATGACCAGGCGACCTTCTGTCCGGTGGTTTGAAATTACAAGGGTGTCTTAAGATGGTTTCCGTTTCCAGTCATTTGTATGTATTCACGTCATCCGGTGTCAACTGGTTAAAAGCACCAGTCTTTTGGACAACATTCTCATTATGGTCACCGATAATATGCGTGGAAGAAAAATCCCAGATTGTACACCATTTACATTTGTGAGAGAAAATCCAAGATGGCTGAGAAAGCAGCCTCATAATGATCACCATTACCATGTGTACAAGAAAATCTAAGATGGCTGAGATCTATGAGATCAACATTAACAATATCATGTATTAAAAAATAATAATAAATACAAAAAAAAGTCCAAGATGGCTGAGATCCATGAATGATAAAGACACATCCTCGGGCAGAGATGCACTTTGGCATGCATCTTTCTCCACGACTCAAATCACAATGGACAAGAGCAATGAACCTGCTGATTATGGGTCGTGCTTGACTCATCAGCGGAAAGAATGCACTGTACAAGAAAAGAACCTGTCAACGAGGCAGCGATACATGCACCGAACTATTTCAATAAACAGTGGCGCACGACTGTGCTTGAAGAATTAAAGTCGATGTGCGATACCCCAAAACATCCAAAACAAAAACGTTTTAATAATAATCATAAATTAATTTATAAAACACTCTTACGCATCAAAGACGGTTGCACAGCACTTAACAGTGAACTAAAACAACATGAACAAAATAAAGTTAATTGTGTTGATGAGATGAGTTTTAAGAGCCTTCTTAAAAACATCCATGGAGGGGGAGAGGTGGATGCAATGTGGATTGTGGAAGCTCATTCCAGAGTCAAGGTGCATGTGCCTAGAAAGTATTGTCGCCAGCTTCATGTATGCTGAGTGTTCTGGAGTTTTAATACAATTTCATTTTTATTTATTTATTTACTTTTTCTATTTATTTATTTATTTATTTATTCTGGTTGTGAAGCCAAGGATTCTCAGAAAAGCAAATTTAATCATTATACTACCCAAGAGCCCCATGGAGAGAGAATACAATGACGAAAGTTTCAGTTCTTGTATTTATTGTTTTTATATTTCATAGTATCAATTTCCCAGAATAAAAACAGCTGATAGATAAAAGATAAAAACAGAAACAAAATGATGAAATTATGTGCTTATGACACATAGAAACGCTTGATAAGATGCCATATAAAGTGCAGAATTCTGCAATAAGCAGTCATAAAACTGGGCCCTGGCTGCTCCTTAATCACCCTGGCAAATATTTCTGCTTTTCAACATTTGTTATTATTTATTCTGCTGTTTGTACAACAATAATACATGCACAAATCATTAACAACATATATGTTTGTGACATCTTCTGGTTTGTATTTTCTTTCTTTTTTTTTCTTTTTTTTTTAATTTAGGAAAACATTTGCTTAAAATGTACTACACTTCTACATGTAATAACATAATTGCGAATGCGCATTGTGTTACCTACATGTACATACCCAGTGTATGTTTTTAAAATCCTAGCAAATTAAATTAAGTCTAGATTGACTGAAGAAGGTATCGCATGTTTGAGCCTGCCTTTAACCCTAACCATGCTAACCCTGTGTGTATACATTGTACATTGGCCATGAAGCTGAACAAAATTAGAGGGAATGCTACACCATATGGTACAAGCTCGACATCAAAATGGTTGTGGACTTGGATCAAGAGTGGTTGAACTAGGTTTGGTGGTTGGTTTGAATTGGCTGCTCCGGGTATGGCCGGCTACAGATGGATTGCCATGTCATCATGCGTTGAAGTACAGGACACCCCTAGAAACACCCTTGGCAACAGTCGTAGCCGTAGCCACCAATTCACATATCCAATGGGGGAGCAAGTGGATGCAGGGGCTTGAGCCCTTTTCAGTGGCCTACCATTTCGTTTTTAGCACAGTATACTTTCACTCCAGATTTGGACAAATCTTTTTCAGTGAAATATCAATGCTCTTTTGTAATTTTTGGGGGTTATTTTATTTTTGTGCGTGCTGCATATGACTGAATGGGTGCAATGATACATGTATACACCATTGGCCATTTAGCAAGACATCAATTTTATTAATCAAGTTTATCATCACATTTAAACTGTTGACCTAGTTTCTATAATAACAGATTGTCCATGAGATAATACAACGCTGCACATCCCCAATGGTAAATTGTTGTAATTAGTGCCAAGCTATGAGGTTGTCATGAGAACAGAAGAACACGCCACAGTCCACCGTGACCATACATCAAGTATTGTACACGGTGAGAAAATGGCGATAAAATGGTAATAAAATGTGTGTGTCGACTAGAACAGAGAGAGGTTTACTGCACATGTTTCAACTAACGTTGAAAAACATATCTTGAGCAGAATGGAAGTATTTGGCATTTTGGGGTCTGAAAAAAAAATATGACAGATAGCATTTTATTAGAATTCTATACATATTTCTTTGGTTTTAATGTAAAAAAAAAATTAAAGCAAATTACCTATAAAATATGTTTTGGTATTTTATGCAGTAATTGTACGCGAACATGTCTGCAATTTTAAAAATGTTTTGAAATTATGTTCCTGCATAAAAATGGATCTGTGAGTTTTTACTTTAATGTTTTCCAAAAAGTGGTACGAAGACCTCATAAAGTTATTTTTTAGAGCAAATAAGTGAAAGTTGTGATAAACTCATTAATTGTTCTACAAGTAAAATTTAACATAAATTGTTGTCGTAGGTTTAAAATTACATTTTGGGGCAATCAATTTTTCCAAAACCTGTTCGTTCCTTTAAAAGAGTTATAATGTATCCATGAACTAATATGTGCGCTTGTGTGCTCATTTGGCTGTTGGTATACTCCTAAGGACTTGAGATGGTTTCAGGAATGTTTAGGGCCTGTGAAACAGGGGTAATAATTTAAGGCACCATAAGGGGGCCTACATGTACTTGGCTTAAAAAATGCTATAAATAAATATCAATATTATTAACATTATTATCATTTAGGCACTACCTTTGTAATTCTCATCTGGAGGAAAAAAAACGTTTTAAAGTTCATCTAATGTTGCTCTCCCATTATGCCTTCCCGAAACAATTCAGAATTGTAAATTAGCATCTTCACCAAAAACTTGTGGCCAAAAATAATATGTAAGGAAAAGTTGGCAAAGGGTGTCGTTGAAGGGAATTGGTTGTTTACTAAGCTTTTTATTTATGCAGCCACTAAAAGGAAGGGATTTGAAGCACTGAATAGTCCAAGAGAAAATATGCTAAGGTAGTAGCACCTTTAAAACAGGCATGCAGCTGCAGTTTGTTAAAAATAAAAATAATAAAAAATGATGAATGGGCCAGACAAAGCAAGATTTTGACCTATTTTTTCAATTTTCAATTGCGCGGCTGAGAAACCATAAATGAGGAAATCAGCTGAGCAGCTGGAAAGTTGCATGCCTTAACTTTTTAAGGGTTGGTAACTTTTGTAAATAAACTGGAGATTCTAAAGAATTTTACAGCGGGGAAATATATGAAGATGATATGTTACATGGAAAGCTCTAGCTTTGACAAGATTTGACACCATTGTAAAATGACGGGATTGATGCATAAAGAAAAATCAAAGACCAACAAAGATATCTTTACATGAAAATTTAAATCAAAACTGAAAATGTGTCCTAAAACCAATATCTAGATTTTGAAGACAGAAACAAGGAATGGGTAAAATATGCAGTTGTTTATTATTTGGTGCCCGTAATGAAAGCATCACAACGGTTAAAATATGGTTGTCTTTTTTTTGCCTTTGCATGTTGCAACACGTCAGTCGTCTAGCCAGCAATGTTAACGTATCTAATCCCACTCTTAATTCCACTGATAAAAAGCTAATAATCCCACCGATCTTACAACAAACACTTTTTTAATAACAGCATTTCCCGCTTACAATAAAGCCACGCAAACAGTTTAATGCTTACCACATCCTGCGTACAATCCTCGGACATAAACACTTGGAGTATATTAAAATCCCCTGGCTTAACAACAGTACGGATGTCAAGATGAGCCACTACATGTTGCTAGATAGTTCCCAGGGTTTTTTATTATTATTTTTTTTTAAACCATTTGCCGGGGACTCAGATAGTATCACGATAAGCTGTATAGCGTCCCCTTGCTCTCTCTCCACTACACCAATACAAACAAACCCACGGCTTGCATATGAGTTGTGTATAACACACTGGCATAATTACATTATCATGAGCTGGGCCCCAACAGCTGACCTTTGTACATCTGTGTGCGTGTGTGTGTGTGTCAAGTGATTTACATTTATCCTCCCATTCACTCAATACAATTTTCCCTACTCTGGAGCCTTCTTTTGTTACGTTAATTTTGACCTCTTCTTTCTTTCTTTATTTATTTGTTATGCTAATAATCAAACAGTGGTTTGTGATTGTGATTTGGGGTTGGACCATTCACACATAAAGGGGGGGGGGAGGGATAAATAGAGTCTGTAACAGCACAACCAGGGTGATTTAATTACTTCTGTTGGATCATTCCATTTCAAACTGCATAAATTAGTCAAAGATAAGTGCTGTCAAAATTCCATTTCCTTAGACGTGATGAACATCTAATAATTAAATCACAGGATTTAAAATTGCCCCTCAAAACATCTTCTGTCTTGATCACCCCACTCCAAAGTTAACCTGACACCCTAGACCAGGTATCCCTTACCCAATTTCATGAATGAACCCATAGCCTTGAATAGTTGATTGGTTACTGGTTTTTTCCTCCCAAATTCAAAAGATATTATGATAATTCTGAGGAGACAGGTGAAACATGACAATTAAACTGTTCCAGGCACGTGCCTGGATCGTCAACATAAAGTCTAGAAGTGAAGCCAGTGTTAAAGATCTGGCAGCTGCATATTTTAATTATTTCATCATCACTTGGTGTGTGTGTGTTGTTGTTTGTTTGGGTTATTTTTTTCTTTCCTTTTTTTCTCATGTATCATTTTTAGATACTAAAATATTAGTCTAGTCAATCTATGGTTTGACCTGGGCAAATTCCTTCTATTTCTCAGAAATGACTCAAACTCCAATAATGAAAATTAGCTTTGAGAATGGCCACAAAAAATTTTAATTTCAGTAACATCAATGGTTGACATGTTAACATGGATACCAAGTCATCTCGGAGTTATACAGGATTGTTCAATGCTAACTGACAAGGAAATCCAACTAGGCTCAACACCAAGAGTATCAAAGTATACTTTTGCTGGTTTTAAATAGGGGTAGGTGGATAATTTAAAATTATTGGTTCATCATTTTGTTATATCCAGGTTGACTGGTAAAACAAATAAACTCAAACTTATACAGTAAAATAAATATGAATTCAAATGTGGAGTGTCGTGGTCGAGCGGTTAAGATCACCGGACTCAAGTTCTTGTGTTGTTGGCAGCAGAGTGTGGGTTCGAATCCCGGTCGCGGCACTTCTGTCCTTGAGCAAGATACTTTACCATAATTGCTTTGTCCTTCGGATGGGACATTACGCCGTAGGTCCCGTGTACTAGGAAAGGTAGTGCACGTAAAAGAACCCAGAACGCTTATCGTGGAAGAGTAGGGGTTTACCACTGTGTTTCTGGTTCACATGGCAAGCACCCTTTTCTACAGGTTTCTTCAGGATTGAGAGCTACAGTGATTTAGTTCACTTATGAGGCATCCTTGGTTTCATTACCAGAAATATATAATAAAAAAAAAATACAGAGGGACCAACCACTCTCAGTTGCCAACATAAATGTACTATGAACATTTGAATCTTGATGTACAATGCTTCAAATAAAGAATGCCTATCATCAACTCTCTTCCCTCATTACAATTTGTTTGTTGTAATCATGTGATGAGGTCATCCATATGCCATCTTTTTGACCAAGTACAATATTAACAGAAACTTTCAACTCACCCTTCCTTTGGCTGCTCTCTTCCATTTGTTTCTCCATGGCCGTGAGTCGCTCCGCCCACCTTGACTCCACCTCCTCCATATCTTTCCTGTGTGACATCATCAGGGTGTGTCTCAGTTCTGCCTGGGCCTCGGCTCTCTCATGCTCCAGCCGCGCTCTCTCTACCTCCCGCTGACTGGTGTAGATTTGCTCCATGGAGAGACGGAGGCTTGCCAACTCAATCTCTCGCTCATTCTTCAAAAAAATAAATAGTTTACAATGAATATTCAAATTCTAAATCGAACATGTAGTTAAACATTTGAAAAACAATACATCAATAAGTGGGCTTATGAAGGATCATGAGCCCCTTAGAGCTCAGTCCAGTGTAAGCACAAGAGTTGGTACGGATGAGGTTGGTTTGAGTATACTACCTTTGCCTCCCTCCTGACTTGCTCTACCTCCTCCTTATAGGCTTTCTCCAGCTGCTCTCTCATCTCATTGAAGATCTGATAATGCTTGGAATCCAGCTCTCCTCGGAGGGCCTCCATCTCCCACTCGTGTCGATCTCTCATCTCGCTCAGCTCTCGCTGTCGCTCACGTTCGTGGACGTCCTTGACAGTGCCGAGCTGATGCTTGCGCTCATTCTCAAGCTCGTCTTGAAGGGCCTTGAGCTTGCCTTCAAAGTACTTCCGTAGCTCCTCCATCTGGTGGCGGTGAAAAGGAAGGATATGTAGTTGATTAATTGAGATGAAATTAGAGTAAGAAGATGATGATCATTTCTGAGGCCAAATCTAAATTGACAATTTTGGCTAGTCGTCCTATTCACTAATCATGAAATTACCAGCACAGATTCTAAATATTTTTAAATAGGGAACCAGACCATTTCCCTTTGAGCCTCATTTTGGTGACATTGATTTGAATAGGGAAAAGACAAGATGGCTGCACAGTGGTGAGCATACAACATTAAAAATAATCCTGGCTTTCTCCTTGTTCTATTTCTGAGGTAAAATGACACAGCTTATACACAACTAAAGAAACCAGTCCATTCATTCTTACCACACACAGGGTTCAATTTCAGAATGCTGTGTTTGTAGTTATCTGTGCATATCTGCTTTCAGGC
Organism: Marthasterias glacialis; assembly: GCA_911728455.2. Taxonomy (NCBI): domain Eukaryota; kingdom Metazoa; phylum Echinodermata; class Asteroidea; order Forcipulatida; family Asteriidae; genus Marthasterias; species Marthasterias glacialis. The sequence goes on along the minus strand of OU452238.1, from coordinate 126,163 downwards.
AATTCATGCACGCTGCCATTTTTAGCTGAATGGCAAACTTCAGCTTTCCCATTAGTTGAGTCGGTTAATTTTGCCATACAGGCATGTAGCATGGAATTATTACTCTATGTCCAAAGCTGACATAGAGGGCGTGCAAAGCAGACACAGACGATAATCAAGCTTAGCTTTCTCCTTGTTCTATTTCTGAGGTAAAATGACACAGCTTATACACAACTAAAGAAACCAGTCCATTCATTCTTACCACACACAGGGTTCAATTTCATAGCTGCTTACCAGTAAGCAGATTGTTCTGCGTACTATAGCAAAAGAAATGTGAGTAAAACAAGATATGAGCGTGTCTATCCATTGAAACCAAGGACATGAACAAAAGGGATTCGGCTGTTTTGACAGAGCGGGTTCAGCTTCACTTTAAATTCCTGTACAAAACCAATGGAGACCAACCAATGAAAGAACAAAGAGAAGTCCTTAATTTACCAGTTCAACAAACATGTGTGACAGCACGTGTGCGTGTGCCTAATACTTTACTGAAACAATTGCCTCTATTGCCCCTGGTCATTGCCTTGGTGCTCTTGAAATGTTCAAATAGATATTTACAATTTCCTCATAGACATGCCCTTTATCAAGAAGAAATTGCCTTGGTGCCCTTGCCCTTTCAAGCACAAAGCAATCAGGCCTGGATTTGGATTGTTGTGTCACTCATCTGCTTACAAGAACACAAGGTAAATTAAGGACTTCTCTTTGTTCTTTCATTGGTTGGTCTCCATTGGTTTTGTACAGGAATTTAAAGTGAAGCTGAACTCGCTCTGTCAAAACAAGTAGGGTAGAGTAATCTTTGCATGGATAATAGTAAGCAGTAGTTATGAAATGGAAACTGTGCTAAGGATCGATCCATAATGCAAAAAATGTCTGCTTATAGGCTTTATGAAAATGACCCCCTAGCTCAATAGTTTGGAAGTACTATGAGATTAGGGTTAATTTCATTAATATAACGTCAGCAGTCTCAAGGGGCGACTTAGGGAGGAATGCCAAGTTACAGGTAGAATACAGGATTGGCATTCATCAATTTTTGTATTAGTATCAGTCTGAAAGCTTACTGATTGTGAAGTTCGTACCAGTACCAATCTTCTGTAGAAATATTTCTGTCTGAAATACCGTCAATGACGTGAAAATAAATTTGAAGACCCCCATTTTTATTTTGGTTGTAACAACCAAAATTAAGGAAGGACAATGTGTTTACCTGTACATGCTGAACAGTGTGCAAGGTTTTTCACTACTTTCTCTCGACTCAGATGACGGCTTGAGCCCAAATTTACACAGGTTTGTTTTTTTATGTATAAATTGAATCACACAAAGTACGAACACTGCACTATCAGCTTTACCAATCCTATATTTTACCTTTAAACAAACCGTAATTTGAGGTTGAACTTCAGGTAACTGCGTTGTACCTTGGAATACCGTGGGGTTACACAAGACTCAACCCAAGTTACCGCTTGTTTGATTTTGCATTCCTTCTTTATAGGATTTATCTACATGCAGATTTTGAGAGTTTTATTGTTAGTTTGTCAGAGCATAGTGGCTTTAAAACATGTGTGGGATTGTATGAAAAGAAAAATCCTAAACACTGCACAGCAGAACCCTCTTGGTCTGGGCCTAATTTCATACAGCTGCTTAATGGCTGATTTTGTGCTTACTGTGCGATTTCCATTTCATAGCGCTGCAAACCATAAGCACATAAACAGCTTACAGCTAAGCAATTGTATGACGTAACAATGCAACTCCATGGTGAATGATAAGCTGGCAATCTAATTTTCTTGCTAACCTGTGAAATATGTCTGCGATTCAGTGATCTGTTTATGTTACCTTAAGCAGAAACATATGTTTACTGTTAAGCAGCTCTATGAAATTGGCCTCAAGGAGATATTGAATACACAGGATGTTACATTTTAGAGGTTTGCAGACTCTTAACATCACTATAAATAAAAATCTAAAGGTTTGGTTATAACAAGTGTTGTAACTTTCTTCCCTGTAATGTATGTTATATTTTAAAGGTTTACAAACTCCCTGCGTCACAACAAATAGAGAGGTTTGGTCAAAACAAGAGCTGTGTCTTTCTTCCCCGTAATGCATTTTACGTTGTAGAGGTTTACAGACTCTCTACATCACCACAACTAGCAATCTAGAGGTTTGGTTATAACAAAGGCTATGATTTTCATCTCTGTGATGGCAACTTTGCCTCCAACTAGAAAATCTACAGGTGAAGGGAGATCAATGACAATTCCTGAACTCAGGAAAAATCCTGACACATCTGAGGCCTGTAGAAAAAAATAACACAAGCTGTAGAATTTGTTCTTTTTTCATAGCGTTTCTCTCTTTATTATTGTCATCCCAAGAATAAGCACATCTCTGATGCATTCCTTTCATCAATGAACGTTTTATTATAGTTTTGCCGTTCACTGATGTGTAATTTATAAAACTCTGTGCATTAACTTCAACCTTCCTCCGAGTCTCGCAGGAAAAATCAACAAGCATCTTGAGGATCAAACCCACAACCTTCTAAATGAGAGGCCTTTTTAAAAGAAGTAACTATTTCTAGTAATTGTTATGAGTACAACCATGTAACAATCTCTTATTGAAGGAGTGTTGGCTCTCACATACATGAGCCGCTGGTTCGTTCTTGACATTTCAACATGTGTACTCCGCTCACATTCAGGGAAAATGAAGACGAGCAGAGTTCTTTGATTGAAACGTCAAGAACAAACCAACTGCTCTTTTTGGAGCCAACACTCCTTCCAAAAGAGATTATCACATGTTTGTACCCTGCAATATTTACTAGATATAGTTATTTCATACTATCCACACCGTGCAAAGCTTTAAACAGCCCTTAGGTCTTTTTATGTTGTAATGTAAACAAGGTCATGGGTTCGATTCCCGCTCGTGGTGCCTGGTATTTTCCCCTCATCAGAACTTGGAAGTAGTGAGTTTGCAGTTTATAAAATAAGACATTCAGCTGTGGAAGGCAAAACATAAGTACATCGCATTGATTAGGTTTAGGTCAAAGACAGGCAAATCAATTTGGATGTTTGAAACTAGAAATTAAAAAAGGACTGGAAGGATTTTTTTCACACTTTCAGAATCTCAGAAATAAAAGTTTTTAAAATTATCACATTTGACAAAGAAGAAAGAAAAAGGACTTATTGAAAAAAAATGCAAGAATATGCCAAATAATATTGTTGATTTTCAACTTTTCACTTTTAAGAGTAACTTTAAAAAAACAAAAACAATTTTACACAAAAATAAAGAAACACAATTTTCATAGATATCAAAGAATAGAGAGAAAAAAAATGACAAACAGTATGCACTTTGATCCAAATTTTGTTTAGTGAATGTCTGTCTTTGAAATCCCCAAACCAGATAAAATGAGAATTTTGTGAAAGAAAAGTGAACAAAACTCAGCAGCTTGTGTTATCATAGCCAAAACACCCCCCAAAATATATATAATTTAGTAACATATTTGCAAGGTATCAACAATTAGCAAGCAATATAGGGGATCAAACAGCATATCTTTTGTTATGTTTCACAAGTTTTGTGAAAACAGCTGCATGTTCATTCTCAGGATTTTTGTTGTTAGTAGGGAAGTTTCTTTTTGATTAGACTTCTTCACATGGGTTAGGTGAGGAGCAAATGGTATCAGGGAAGATGATGGACATTTTTGGGAAAAACTGATGGGATGTTAATGAAAAGAAACAACATTAAATCATGTTAGAAATTGTTGACGTTTCTCCAAAAGGATTTTGCATGTGTTTGACCCAGTCCTTTACAATAATTTAACAATTTACAGAACTGACTTTTAACAAGGATAATCACCAACTAAATTAGCTTCACACTAAAAAAAAACTTCACCAGAAAATAAATTAAACAGTCTGTTTACCACATACATTCTTCAAATTTTGACAAAATCATGACGTCTTCAAAAATTAATACATCAAAAATGGGGGGAAAAACAGACTCCAAATATTCTAATCTGAACATTCACTGCAATATAAATCTCACTCAATTATCACTCAACTTCACAGCATATTCATCCAAAATTGTTTCAGACACATCTTGTTTCATTCTTTTTTACTCAATTTTTTTGAATTTTCACACTCATTGTTATAATCAAACTGACAAATAAAACATAAAAATCTATATATAAATATACACCACTCATATATATAAACATTAATGCTTAAATCTTTTATAAGGCAATGATGAAGCAGTTGATACCCCTTACTTACCCCACCCCACAACCCTTGACCTGCCTTCCCATGGCATAGAGGCCATAATCATTTTGTCAACCCCTCTCCCAATAGTATGGTCCCATAACCTGAGAGGACAAATAAAATTTTAACTTGAAGTCTTAGACCAACATTCATTCTTCAACAAGATGTGTGACACTATTTACAAACCAGCTAACTCTTCACTTTATTATAAATTGTACCTCCCAGTGTTATAAACTATAACAGAGTTTCCGACCAACTGCATTTCAACTTGCCGGCTACACTAGTCTGGCTGCTCACACCACAATCCAAAACATCTGTGTCGTTGCTATAACACAGAAATGGAGGCCTGATACTTCATTCTTGTTAGGGCTAGGCATTTATTCCTTACTAAGGGCACCTCTATGAGGGACTTTTAAGTTTCTTCTGGAACATTTCAAGGGGCACCAAGGCAATGATTAAGGGCATGGAGGCAATTGGCTCCATTGACTCCATGAAGAAAATGGTTGACTTGATTGACCCACAGGCTACCCATAGGCCAACTATCATGTTTTTCCAGTATTTTGTGGTTTCCTCAGGCAACTTACATTGTAGCAACCCCCCATTATTCACAATGTAAATTTGTCTATGTGAGCCAACATTTTTTGGGAAAAACAAATCAATTTGTTTTCTTATAACTTCACAAATCAACAAAAGATAAACGTTTTTACAGCTACATCCAACAGCAAGTATCCCCATACAGTAATACTGCTTGATATACAAATGCAGTGTGAAATATACCTACATACATGACATATAGCCAACTGTCTCTAAATACCTTTAAGTAACACTTTGAGAAATTCTCCCATACGTGTGGGTCTCAATTTACTAACGCTGTTAAGCACAGACAAACCACACGTAGTAGAAAGGGGATACCAGCCAAACGATCAGGTACTGCACTTCTGTGACTGGTACTTGGTTTACTTTTGCTGAGCAAAATATTTGTTCTGCTTAGCAGCTTTGTAAAACTGGGCTTTGCTTGACGTCTAAGGCAGAGCACGCTATAAATGAAAATATCTTACTTCCCATCCATTTCGTCACAATGCTAGAAATTACAAGTTCATCACCGACACCAAACATAATCTGGCCCATTTCTGGGTCAAAGGTCGCTGTTAAAAGTAATACTAGAGATCATAGGTAAGTCAAGAAGTACTTAGATGACCACAAATAAAGCTGCTTTTGAGCTGACACTACATGTAGGTTTTTTATATTTCCCACAATGAAAGGAAGACAGAGCTAATTTGGCACTTTGGCATAATTTAAACGATGCATAATACTAAACATAACTTTACCATCTGTACACATAATTGCAATATACATTAAAGGCAAAATATATAATAGAAATTTCTTTTTTTTTCCAGCTCTATTATAACCGAATCTAAGAATTTGCTTTCTTAAAAAAAATAATACTTCATGTCTCCAGCACCATCATCTACTCCTCACTAAAATAAATCCATTAATGACAAACCCATTTCTGTCCCTTAAAGATTTCACAAATTAATCTAAAGATATTGGCAAGTATTTTAATTTGAAAACAAGAACTACAAGCAAGAGTGTGAGTCATTACTGACAAGAAGATCTGAATCTAGGATTCAATTTTTAGGATGCAGGTTGAACTGGTGGCATGTCAACCTTTTGGAAACCCCTGGAGTTATAGATTTCAAGGAGGTTTTGGGAACAGTATTCTCAGCGCTAGAGAAATAGATCATAGAGCATCGTTTTCTTTTTTCATGCAGCAGACCTGCAGTAAAAAGTCTGAATTCAGATAAAAGTCTGAAATTTCTCATCTAAAAGTCATCCTAATTGTCAAAGAATACATTGTTCAAAATAATCTGACAAGAGTAGAAGATCTTTTTGTTTTATCATGGCAGATTTCCGTGGTAGATGCATTCACCACATAATGCCATAATTGCAGGATGGCATAGCTTGTGCATCATTCAAAACCACGGTGGTTGGTATTAAATGGTCATATAGTAGGAGGGTTGACTGTGTAATATGTAGATACATTCACCACATGATATATTGCAGGCTGGTACTTTATGTATCATTCAAAACCACAGTGGATGATATTGAATGGTCAGAAAGTAATAGGGTTAAATGTTAAAACTGCACAGAGCAATTACAGCTATTTCAAAGAGTGTGCAAATTTTATTTTGTGAGTTTTTTGTATTATTTATTTAATGTGTTAAGGAATATAAATACAAATGATGTGGTATTGCACATTAAAATATCATCCGTTTCATAACTGCATGATGTGGCCATGTTTATTTCATACACTAGCCTATGCAAATCAAAATGAGGCTTGAATCTGGAGTAGACTGGTGCCATTCCAAAAATCAATTTGTTCCACGTAACTTGTGATCAGGTTGCAGGGAACTAGACAAGTTAAGAAAAGACACTGACCACACTAGTAGTACTTACAGTTCAAGCTAATAACTCTCATAAGTTTTTAAACTCAAATAACGAAAAAAAAAAAAAACATAAAAAATTCACAGGGGCAGATTTGTGCTTCTTTTTATAAATCTCAGTATCTTTCTCCCCTTTCATTTTGTTTTATTTGTTATTATTATTATTATTATTATTTTTTAATATTTGGGTGTTTTGGAATCATCTCTAACTCCAAAAATCAATAACAGGATACTGACAGTGAGAAGCGAGAAGCGAGAGTGAGACAGAAAAAAAATATGATTAGCATGTGAAAGAACTTGGCAATCAATCGGTAACAATGAGAGATGTTTTTACACAGAATGTAAAAAGCATCGCAGGAACATCACAGAGGTGGAAACAAAAGGGGAGGAAATATCCTCCCTCTTTCCTGAGTCTACCTCCGGATGAAAAAGCTCTTTATCACATCAGCCGTGATTTATTACGACCATTAGAAAAATAATTCAGATGCACTATGCTGTGCTCTTTCAGTTTTTATAGTTTGATATTAGCTGTGCACGGGGAATTATTCTTGTATAAGGTTTTTTTAGTAACTGAGTTAGCTTGTGGAATTTGGCTGGAGTTTCATGCAGGACGACTGGAGCTTTCTTTCATCTACTATCACGACTATGATGGAATGTTTCGTGACGTTAGAATTGTTTAAAATGTTTTTGTTTTTGTGTTTTTTTTATGAAAGGTACTGAATTTCGATTGACATAAATAAAAGTTATGAAGGGAATTACATGTTTATAGTGAAAGAATTTGTGCAGACAAAATATAGTGAGAAATAAACATTTGTGGAATGGAATAAGAATACAAAGAAAGTAAAGACTGACAAATTATAGAGTAGTAACCGCCCTTTCATGTTTTTTGTTGCTGTTTTTTCAAATTCGGTTCTCTTTCTGAGTTCACCCAATTTTGTTTTTGTTTTAGAAATAATAAAATAAAAACAAACGGTTCCAAAAATATTCAGAAGTTGAATAAACTTCCTTAGTTCTTCATGTCTTTTATGGTTTACTACAGCAATCTAGAATTGCACTTTAATCAAATGACTATTAATTTCATCTGGTCAGTTTTACAAAAAATAATTTTTTAGAGTGTTTCAAATACTTTTTCACTGGGAATGCTTTTCATGCGAATCAAACAAAAAAATGTATGAAAGAAATCAATAAGAATACCAATGCACCTGAGATTGGTGTCTTGTCTTCAGGAGGGAAATATCTGCAAGATGTTGTTCCTTGGAACGAGAACTGAGATCGTCAAACTCTGCCCTCAGGTCACGTCGCAGCTTGGCAACGGCATCAGCATGGAGGCGGTCCTTCTCCATCCGAAGCCGCTGGAGCCGCACCAGCTTATCCTTCTCTGCCCCATCCTTGTAAGACGTCATGTCCTCGTCAAAGCGCTTCTTCAAGAAAGTCTCGCGGTGGCGGAATTCTAGCTGCTGCTCACGGAAGCCAACTTCCCAGCGGCGGACTTCAACATCCTTGTGACGGAGCTCTGCCTCAAGATTAGACTTCTCCGAGAGCAGTTGCTGCTCTCGCTGCTGCAGTTGCTGCTCGATGTCGCGGAGGTCACACTCTAAGGATCGTTTCTGACGAGACAGCTCCTGCTCCAAGCGATCTTTCTCATCAAGAAGGGCTTCAAGTTTCTGCTGCTCTTGTATTCTCCGCTGCAGTTCAAGCCTCTCTTGCATTAGACGTTCCTGGATTTCTTCCTTCTCGGAAAGCTTCTTGAGGAGCAATTCTTTCTCCCGCTTCAAGTTCTCCTCTCTGGAAGCCGAATCACTGAGGATATCTGAAAGGTTGAGACGTTCACTTTTCTGCTGTTCTAGATCCTTTTCTAGGGATTTGTGCTGAGTTTGTAGTTCAGTCAATTGCTGGCCGAAGACATCCTGCACTTCCTCGGAGACCGATTCAGTGGTTTTAATTTGCTTCTTGAGGTCATTTAATTTAACTTGGAGGTTTTCCCTTTCATGCTCTAATCTGGCATTGCTCTCCTGAAGTACACCAATCTGGCGAGTTTTCTCCGTCAAGATCTCGTGTTCTGTTTGTTCCTTGCGTAGGATTTTCTGTCTCAATTCATTCACTTCCTCTCTCAGAGATAAATCTTCTTCATGGGAACAGTCTTCTTTTTCTTTCAACAACTGAGCAGCAGTATTTTTCTCAAGCTGCAATGCATCCTTTAGTAGCGCATTCTCCTTGGTGAATATTTCAGTGGTTTCATTCAAATCTTTCTTCAATTGCGATATTTCTTTTTCAAGATTCTTCTCACTCTGTTTTGTCAATTCGATATCTCTCTCTCGGTTAAGTGCACCGACTTCTTCTTTAAGGTTCTCGTTCTCAAGGGTCAACTCAGTCTCAAGATGCTGGAGGGACTCAAGTCTAGCCTTGAGCTGGGGTAGCCTCTCTTCCACCTGCCAACGTTGCTTACGCTCATGCTCCACCTGTGCTCTGACGTCCCCTAACTCTTGCTCTGACTCCCGCCACTCTGCCACGGCATGTTTACGCTCGTCATCAGCAATCTGTAATTGCTCTTTCAGGGCAGTAATCTCCGCCTCTTTCATGTCAATGCTGGTCCGAAGGAGATCATGCTCATGCCTTAATTGTACCAGTTCTGAAGCGACAGTTGCCCTGTCTTCAGCCGTTTGTTCTAAGGAATCACGCAGGATGGCGTTTTGTTTCTCCGCAGCTGTCATTTCCGGTGATTTCCTACCACCGTTGACTGTGGCAGAATCTACATCATCATGCTGAATGCTCTTTAGCAGGGCCACCTGCCGCTCAAAATTGCTCCGCTGCTGTTCCATGTCTTGTTTTAATATTTCATTTTCAGACTGAATGGCAGCTAACTCGTGTGTCATCCGCTCATGTTCTTCTTTCACACTGCCCAACACTGCAAGGTCGTGTCCGAATTCAGCGTTCTTGGAGATCTGTACGGCCACATCAGATTTCAGCTCATTGTTCTCAGACTTGAGCATTGACAACTCGTCAGATAAGGTTTCAATTTGTTCCTTGGCTTCTTCATACATAGATGAGTCAAGTTTGAGTTTTGAGTTAATGTTTTTCAACTCCCTTACTTTATCTTTCAGTTGTTGGATTTGCTCCAAATCCTCACTGTGCTGCTCTTGAGCCATGCGTGACTCGTTAGAATGGTTCATTTTCAAATTAGCCATAGCCGTGTTCGAGTCCTCCAGCTCACGATTGACATTTTGATTTTCATTTAAACGAGACAAGGCCTGGGCAAGTTCTTGTTGTATCTCATTGCGACCCTGTTCTAGTTCTTTAACTTTATTGACGAGAGCTTCTTTGTCTTCTCCTAATGACCTCTCATTTTCTGCATGTTTGTTTTTCATCTCTTCCAGAGCTGCTATCTGAGCCTCAAATTCCTTCTGGTTTTTCTCGACTAAATGTTGGAGTTTTTCTTTCTCCCGCAGGAGGTTTGATCTTTCTGCAGCCCAGTTATCACCCTCTCCTTTCACAGCAGATGACTTGTGACTCTCCAGCTCACCCTTTGTTGCCTCAAGCATGCTGACAACTTTTGACTTCTCCTCACCAATCTGTTTCACCTTTGCCTGATGGTCTTGGTTGAGCCTCTCCATCTGTTCATTGAAGGCAGCCTTGTCCTTCTTGCTGGATTCCAACTCTATTCGTAGCCGTTCGAGCTCGTCTTCTATTTGGGATTTCTCATCCTCAGACCTCTCTACACGGCCTTGAGAATCCAGTGGCAAATCTTCAAGACGTTCTTGGAGTAACCCCAGGCCTTGGGACACTGCCTGTCCTGTCTCAGTGGCCTCTAGGTCAAGGAGAAGTCTTTCGTTTTCAGCATTTAAGCGATCTTTCTCATTGATGACATTTAGCAGCTCCTCTTGGAGTTCCTCCTGAACATGGTGGCTTGCATCAATTTGTTGTAAGAGGGCATCTCTTGCCTCCGAAAGGTCTTGGTTTTCATTCTGAAGTCTACTGATCAAGTCTGCCTGGTCGATAGTGTCATCAAAACTTGTTTGATGTAGCTCCAGCTGCTTTAGTCTCTTCCGCTCAGCCTCTATTTTCTCTGTGAGCTCATTATCGTATTTTTCCTGGAGCTCCTGACGAGCATGCTGCAACTCAGCAACGAACTCACGATCTTTCTCTGACCTGATGCTCTCGACCTTCTGTACATACTGTTCTTCCAACTGCTTCTGAATGTCCTTCAGATCATCCTGATACTCCACCCTTAGCTCTCCTTGGAGCCTCTTCAAGTCTATCTCGTGAGAATATTTCATATCATCCATCTTCTCTTCATAGTCCTCCTTCAGTTCTTCTTCAATGTTTCTTCTCAGCTCATTGACATCAACAGGTGCATCTGTGTTCCTTCTGAGTGTCTCCAACTCTGCTTTCAAGGATTCCAGCTCCTTATTGTGAGCGTCCTGAACACTAACCTTCTCATTGAGTAATGTTTCCAGTTTAGTGTTTAGTTCAGCAATGACCTCTTCATGGTCGGCCTTCATCTTTGCAATCTGGTCCTCATAGTCTATATTAACGGCAGCCAGCCTATCCGCTTCTCCAATATGCTGCTGTAAGGACCTCTTCAATGTGGTGACCTCATCCTTCTGAGAGTCTTGGAAGCGCAAGAGATCTTGAGTTGACTCTTCAAGTTGAGCTCTTAGAACATCTGCCTTGCCCTGCTCCTCCTCAAGGGCCATCTGAGTTATGTACAACTTTTCTGTGTGCTTTTCATATGCCGCAACAGTATCAGCTAGCTTCTGTTTCATGTTGGAAATTTCTTCAAGGTTTCTCCTGTTATCGGAATCTCTTGTGGCAAGTTCATCTTTGAGATTTGAGATCTGTTGCTCTAATTCCTCACATCTTTTGTTGTTCTTGGTGGTGGAGTCCACGTGTCTCTCCAACTCACTGCATTTCTGGACCAAAAGGTCTTTCTCCTGCTGATGGCGTTCCTGCAGCTGCTCTTTGATCATGACGATCTGGTTGCCGTAACTCTCGTCAAGCTCTGCCTGAAGCTGGGCTAGGGACCTCTCACGGGATTCTAGACTCAGATCCCCACCCTGTTCCTTCAGCTGTTGCGACAGTGACATGATCTCCTCCGCTGAGTGTCGTCGGAGTTCTTCCTTTTCCTCAATGGACTCCACAAGCTCCTTGGACTTCTGTGCATAGCGTTGGGCAAGGGTTTGCATAGCTGATTCTTTGTCGTCAACAGTCTGTCTCAGAGCTGTCACCTGATCCTGGGCATGGGAGAGCTCCTCAGCCAAACTGCTGTGACCACCGTTTTGTTCCTTAAGTGAATCACCAGCCTGGAAATGTCAACAAAAAATAAAAAATAACAATACAGAAACAGTACAATAATGGCTTTAGAAGAAAATCTTCCTTCAAAATGCCTCATTTTAAGAGAGTAATCTGTAGAAGAAAATCTCATGTTTTCAAATTTTTTGGGGGGATTGATAATATTAAAATTCATAATTATTGTCTTATAATTATCACCAGAAATCTTTATGATACTATCAAACTCATCGGAGAAGACTTCTATAGGTAGGCACGGAATAAAACCAGGGTATTCCCCATGTACAAGCTAGCATATCGGGCCGATACCGATGCGTGGTGAATTCCCAGCTGATACTCAAGAATTACGGGAAATACTCCCCCAAAAGTTTTTATATCAATTCACATAAAACCATTTTAGTGCTCCAGATTGCGCAGTAAATAAGAAACTGTCTGAGGACCTGGTTTCAATACAGCCTGCTTCGGCCCCGCTTTGGGCCCAGAATGCCCCCAGTTTTGAACAATCCAGGGAAGATCCCTGAAAGAGTTAGATTTTTGTTATTTTTCTTTTTTTTAAAATCCCTTATGAAAATCTTGCCTTCTTAAAAGAACTCCCTAGTTCTTTTTTATTTGTATATAAAACTTCCAGGGAATCTGGATAAAAAATTGTCTCCAACAATATATTTCCTTTGAAATGTTGACTACACCCACCTGTTGCAGCTGTGATTGTAGAGTCTGAATCTGAAATGCAAGTTGCTCTGTCTGTGCCGCCGCCTCTTGCTGGATATCATCTCGACTAGAGAGGGCGCCCTGTAGGCTAGTTGACAGGTGGCGGATCACGTCGTCACGCTGCTGCAAGGCCTGTTGGAACTCTTGAATCTGTTTAGGATGAACGGAAGAAAAATGACCAGATAAGATTTGGGAATTACGTCGTTCAGACAAATTGAGAATTCAAAATATTTTATATTTTCATTTATAAAAATGAGCAATTTATGTACTTTTTCTTCTTGTTTAACATGTAATGCTGTAAGATCAAAGGCTTTGCACGGCTTTTTTGAAGCCCATCTTCAGTCTACTGATGACAACTTGAGTACACAAGTTAAAAAGTTGAGAGCACACCAAACCGCTCTTTTCAGAGCAAACACATCTTTCCAGAAATGATTAATAGACAGTGTATTTGAAGGAATGACATGTACAATAACACCTTGTAACTAAGCTTGTTTGTTACCAAAAGGAAAGGCTTTGTAGAAAATATCAATAAATAAATAAAAAATACACAGAAGAGTCAGAAAAAGAATAACTTTATCTGATTTCTTAATGACCTACATGTAATTCAACACACTATGCTTTCTTCAAAGCAATAAAAACACAGGCTCTAAAGAATGCTTGCTTAAAATTACAAGCATTTTTCTTTGAGAAAACTTCACTGGATACACAAATGCAGTTACTTAGAGGATCCGTCGCGTTAGCAGTTTTTTCAATAGTTTTAACAATTTTTTAAGTGGCTGAAACCACCAAAAAGTGTTTCAACTTGTGAATAGACAAGCACGTTTATAATGAAAATAATTTGAGCTGGTTCTTTTCTGTCTTTCTTTTTTATCAGCCTCAAATTTCATCAAAAATGGACGGTAATAGTTACCTAATTTTTTCATTTATTTTTTTTTATTGAAATTGTAGGTTAATTACAAAATTTGAAATTCTTTATCAACTCAAATTATTTTTAGTATAAGCATACATGTACATGTACATGTCCATTCACATGTTCAAATACTTTTTTAGTGATTGCAGGTAGTTCAAAAAAATGTTTTAAACCATTTGAAAAACACCTAAGAGGTACCCTTAATTGTGTTTCTTGTCATGTAACAGATCATTTAAAGGGAGAATGTAAATTACAGCATAAAATATTCTCTGTAAGCGCACAGTTCTTATGCAGGCTCTGCTGACTTTGTCTATGCACAAAGACACCTTATAAATAGATTGTGTATAATTTAGCAAATTCAACCCACGAGGGCGCAATAACAACTTAGCAGCTGACACCTGTCTCGTAGCATTCACAAGAGTACGATTAAGTCCTTCTTTGACCATCAACTTGACCTCTTTGAGAAGTTGCCTCAATGCTCCCAGCTGGCTAACAAAGATAATGTGGCTCAAGTGTGACACAAACTTGTGACCTTTCTCCTCTTTTTTTATTCCTATGTCAATATCTTTTCCTAAAAATAGTTGTTTCATTTCTTATCATTCGAGAAACTTCTCTGTCAAATAATTCCTCACATCCAATCCTAAAATAGCTCAAGAGTTACGTTTCAAAATAAATTGTTTTTGGAATCAAATGACAGCAAAATGTTTTTTAATTAAATGGTGCAGATGTGTAATTGTTTTAACCTGGACTATAATACATGTACATGTAGATGCTTCAAATGAAGCTGGCCGGCCTCGAAATTTACACTGGATCGCAAGCCTTGCCCAGTATTTTTAGTGTTAAGGCCAGTAAACTTACAACTGGATAAGTCCAGCAATATTTGAATAATAATACCTCACCTCATCATTAACTTTAAAAATCATGTTCAAATGTTGACTTTGAGTCTGATAAATATCTTTCAATTCCGTTGAGTATGAAAGATATTACCCATAAGACAAATAAGATAAATCTTTTCGTAGTGCTTGTTCAAATAAAAACAGTTCAGTTGTGAAACTGTGCAGATAGTTTTTTTTTCTCATTTTGATTCTGGTCATATAACAAATGTTCTGGTCCAGTGAAAATGTTGAACTACATACAAGCCCTATGCAGTTGGTTAGACATTTGTTCCTGTCAAGCATTGGGGCCAATTCCCACCCCATCAAAGTTGCCAGTGGCCACACTCCAATTGGCTGTTTGTTAGACATTTGTTCTCATTAAAGCAGGAGTTCAGGGTTCAATTCCTACCCAAGTTGCCAGTCGGCACACTCAGTTTGGCATTTGTTAGGCATTCTTTCTTGTATTAAAGTGAAGTTCTGGGTTAGATTCCCACCCAAGTTGCCAGTGGGCACACTCAGTCTAGCGATTTGTTAGACATTTGTTTTCATTAAAGCAGGAGTTCTGGGTTCAAATCCTACCCAAGTTGCCAGTCGGCACACTCAGTTTGGCATTTGTTAGGCATTCTTTCTTGTATTAAAGCAGAAGTTCTGGATTAGATTCCCTACCCACCCGAGATGCCAGTGGATTTTTCCAGCATAGTTGAAAGGTCCACCAAACTCAAGAATTTTTGTAATTTTTTTTTTTTTTTTTTTTTTTTTTTTTTTAATCTCTACATGTTTGGATGCTTCATTGTCACATTCGTGTACCATTCATACAACTTTTGATTGGCTAGTAAACAAAATTCTGTAGAAGATTTTTTCAGTTTTCTCTGGTACTAAAAGAGACGGGAGAGGTAAATCAGGTGACCAGTGGAAACGTTGTATGCTTGTACCTTTACTTACCCTTTGAACATGCTAAACTTTTCAGTCACTTCACGTTATGTTAAAAACTGTAAACTTCAAGCTGACAGGAACACTTTACACTCTGGAGAATGTTTTTGTTTTCTTGGTGTGTGTGTGTGTGCGTGTGTGTGTGTGGGTTTGTAAACGTGCACTTGTGGGGTCCTGAGAACAATAGAACAATGGACCCCACAAGGTAAATTCAATAGGAACAATTCGACCCCACAAGGGGATTCTTTAGAAAAGGGATAATTGAACTAACAAAAGGATACCCCATAAGTCTACGTTTGTGAGGGTGTGTGTGTGTTTGTGTGGGAGGGGGGTGGGGGTTAGGAAAGATCACATTTTTCTATAAGAAACTTCCAAGCATGTACATGTAATTATTAAACTCTTCTTCATCACTAGAGAGTTGGATGTTTGCAGCAAACAGCGGACTAGACTGTGGCAAAACTGTCTATCCTGTTATTGTCTAGATTACAGTCAACACAAAGGAGCCTTTCTTTGATATCTTGGCTAAGCCCTCCGAGCTAAATTTGCCAAAACTTCAAGGAAACACAATTTCTGACAGATGAACTGTGTCACAGTAATAAGAGGGGTTTCCTGTTGTCTAGTCGTTGATTTGAAGTTAATATTTTTGTTTCACTCGATATGATCGCTTCAAATTTCTAATATTTCCTTTTTGGAGGACATGAAACTTGTGTGGGGAATTTCAAATGGGCAAGAAAAACATGTGTCAAGCAAAAATATGTTTGCGTACAATAGGAAATATAAAACTTTTTTATGGGGCGGCCATCTTGTTTTTCTCCCATTCAAATCAATGTAAGGCTGTGTCCCAATAAGCGGCTATGGATATGGCTATGCCTTGAAGTATCGGACATCCTTAGCAACAGCCACAGCTTTAGCCATAGCCAACAATTCAGACGGGGCCTAACAATGAGACCAGTAGGGCAAAGTAGTCTGATCCCTTAAGGTATGACTTGCATTGTTATGTCACTCTATTACTTATCACACAAGCATCCCATATCCAACGTATTCCACGAGCGCGTGTAATAACAAATTAACCTCAAGCAAACTTGACACACAATACATAAGTTACAGGTGATATAGGCCGTACAATATACATGTACATTGTGCATGTAATATCACATTCTTGTTGCTATGGATCGACAAATCACAATCGAGGATTTGAGTTTACTTGAAGATATATCTGCCAACAAAAACTGCAAATAAGCGTGCCTTCTGTCTTCTTATGGTAAGCAGTGGTTATGAAATAGGTAAGGGTCGCTCAGCAGAAAAAGAAAAAAAAAAATGCTTACATGAAGTTGGCACCAGGTAAAGCTAAATCCCATGTAAACATGGTAAATTAATATTGAAAGGTTATCCTTAACCAATGCTATAAAAATGTAACACTGATCACTACAGTTCTACGCTACACAACTAAATTGGCACCAGCTGATTTCAATGAGAAATTGATACTTCTGCCTTGTAACCAGTGTTAACTTTGCTAACCACAGCTTCCTGCTAAGCAGCTTGTACTGGGCACCAGCTTATTTCAATGTATGAACTTTATTAACTGTCGACTAGGAACCAGCCTTTTAATCCCACAAATCACAGATTCTTGCTGAGTAGATGTGGGTTCCAACTTTACAGCTTTGAGAAGCAGCGTCCTGGGCCCAGTCAGGCTGAGTCATAGGAAGCTTGTCAACTCTTAATAAACAACGGCACTAGGGGTCACCAATTGAAGCAGGGGGGGGGGGTGTTGGAGGTTCATGTACATACATGTTGGGGAAGGGGATGGGGGCATGATGGATCGACCCAGACAGACACAAGAACGGGACTTGGCACATGCGGAGGATGGACGACTGGCTGTATTCCACGGAGTAGAGAAAAGCTTGGACTTGGCTCCCGTTCCGAGCCGAGTGGCCAGACATGGATTCCATGACCTTTTTGATGACCCTGGGGTACCGTTTTTCAGGGTTCATGACAAGAGCTGGAAATAAGATGAATTGGACTCGGAATGTCCACATGTGACTCGTGTAATGACTCACATTTGGAATGAGTAATGCAATCGCTCAATGATTGGCTTTGCTTTTGGGTTTAAGATGCGTAATTTTGGTGCAATTAAAGAGTTTCTGGGATCATTCAATTGCAATTTGTCAATTACTGCGTCCTTACATATGATTACTGAATGCATGAAATTGAAAACCCAATGTTTCACTAGTTAGCCATTGGGACTTGCAGGGCATTGGGATCCATCACACACCCTGACTGGCTGGCACTCAGTTGATACAATTCTGGGGTTGTTGAGTGATTCAGTTTAAACTCAAGATTGGTTATTGATCATCATGTGCAGGTGTTATTGAGTAAACACCTGTTCGGCTTCTGTCTAATTGAATTGATCTGTGGCAGAAACGTCTCAACTGCTGTCTTTTGGGGCTCATGAATAGTTCATCAGAGTGCCTGTTGGTTGTGCATTTCAAACTTCAGGTACAAAAATGGCAGATGACGAAGTTATGACATTTGGGATGACAGCAAAATGGCACAAGCCAGAACAGCTTGTTTAAGTATATGATTGTCAGACATGTCAGAGATGAAGTGTTGGGGCAATTTTGGATATTCCTTAGGGTGAAATAAACCAGGCCACAAGTTGGGTAAGCCTTTGCCGAGATGTATACGCTGCCTCCAGATGAACCACTTTGTATTCCATACTATGGAAAGTTTAAGGAAGCACATCTAACCTACGTTCTCCCTTAACAGTGGTCCACTGGTCAAATGCCAGTTAAAACGCCTAAGGACCAGTCAGAATTCTCTCCAAGTGGTCTGGTTGGCTAGTTCAGTGTTAAAAAGCGTCTCTATTTAATATGAAATATGGATGAGTGGAAAAACTGAGTGACTAGTTAAACGACAAACTGACTGGTCTTGCTGGCTGGTCATTGGCATAATTGAGGGTGCATTCGATTAGCTTGCCCAGATTGGGGGGGGGGGGGTGAACGCAGTGAAAAGTAAAGCGCACCATCAATGTTTGACCTTCTCATTCACGAACGAGCTGCGCAAGTGAGCAGAGCTCCTTCGAGTTCAAATACAAACTGTGTGGACAGGCGTCTGCATACGCACGCTGTGTATACAGCGTCACCACCACGCACATTGGGTCGTTGTCAAAACACACTGTACACAGTACAATGTATGCAAAACAACTTACACAAACCACTCATTGGGCGATTCCATTCTTTTGGCACGTTTAATTTAAAAATTACAAATATTGATTGGTGAGAATGAACAGATTTTTGTTCATTCTCTCAGATATTAAAGAACACTACATGTATTTGTTCTTTCCATTACTAGAAAAAACATTTTGGCAGTGTTTAGGGGTGTCTACATTGTATCACAGACGCTGTGATTATTGTGTTGTCACTGCTGCTTTTTCTCCTCTTTTTCTTCCAAGGTGAATTTAGTTAGTAGTCCACAGACTTGTTTTCAAAAGCATATTCATTCATGGAAATTGAACTTAGTATCACAAACGTGTTAATTTAAAAATTCCTTTGTGTTCTTGATTTATTGGAGAAGGAAAGAGAAGGAACAACCCTTTACTACAAAGGAGGGGTTCCGATAGTGACGACCTTCGGGGTTGCGCAATATCGTGTCCAACCCCCCCCCCCCTGTTTCATTGTATGCATCCGTCTCAAACTTTTTGTTGATTGTAAAATGACCCTGAGACCTTTGTTCCGAAATTGAGACCAAAACCGGTCTCGCAACCTACAACACAGTTCTGGGGACAGTATCAACAGAGCCAGAGAAGAAGAGTAAAGAGCAAGAATATGATATAATCAAAGAAGATGATAGCTATTTTTACACCAGGCAAACATAAGAAAGTCTGAATGCAGTTAATAGTCTGCAATTTCTCATCTCAAAGAAGGTCGAGTCCTGAGGTTTCAAATATTCTAAAATGATTTCTTTCATGTTTTTATGTCTGTCACCTTTTACAAATTTTTTCTCTTTCTTCATTTTATACATACAAGTATTTTTTTCTCCTGTCGTTTTTCCCCTTTTTTACTCTGAACTGCAGTGAACCATTCGATTGGCCTATCAGAATGACATCTTTAGTCGAATACTGATGTGGCTATTATTCAGTCAGGGTTTGCCCTTAACTTTTTCAGTAACTAGCCAGCAGGACTAGTTAGCTTGTCATTTCACTGGTCTGCCAGCGTTTTCACTGGTCCATATTTCATACTAAATCGGGGCGAGTTTTAACACTAAAGTAGCCAGCCGGACCACTTGGAGAGAATTTTGACTGGTCCTCAGGTGTTTTAACTAGCATTTGGCCAGCGGACCACTGTTAAGGGAGAACGCTGTATTGCTTTTATATACAAAAAAAAAGACAAAAAACAGTACCCTCTGCTTGGTTTCATCTTTGGGAATATTCTCTGCTCATCTTCAGAAGAGTATTTCTGACTCATTCATGTTGGGCAACGACCCTCCAATCATCAGAGAAAGGTCGTTATCAATTATTCAAAAACACTTCCCAACCAGGAAAAACAAAATTGAAGATTCTCCTTCTCCTTAATTAACAATCACACAAAGACATTAAAGTGGCAAAACTTAATTTTTAACGGAAGTTTTCTCTGCTCCATTGACTCATCAATGTTGGGCAACAACCCTCCAATCATCAAACCAATCAGATTAACCATCAATCGAGCCACAAACACTTCCCAACCAGGACAAACAAAAACCGAAGATTCTCCTTTTTCCTTAATTACGAAAATCATATTTGAAGCCTCACCCTAACATCTTGTGACAACCTCCATTCTGGCGACTCCAATCAATTAAGCGTCTTCCCCTCCCCCCCGATAAAAAAGGAAGTATATTATTACCCCCGAAACCTATCACAATTGAACATTCCTCTGATTCCATTAAGCAAATATTGAGTTTTGTCCTAAAATAAGTAGAACCTGTGCAGGAAGGATCTACTAGGGGGTTGACTTGATGTACCTTGGGGCTATGCTCATGGAGTGGGGGAGAAGACATCTCTAAGGAGTTGATTTCAAGTTAAGACGGCTTCCTGGTGATGTGTCATGAACCTCTGCACTTTTCGTCATTTGGAGTGTCTCAGGGAGGACCATGAGAACATTGATCAAGATAGACCATCTTTGTCTTGCTCCCTGACTACATAACCAATCATGATTACTGGTTCTTGTTATACAAAAGAAGTAACAGAATACATTCCCTTCTGGCCTCTCTTTGAATGAGAGAAGAAAAAACAGATGGATGCCCACAAGACCTATTCCATACTTGTGTTTATGATGGGGTAATGCAAAATCAACAAACAACCTGTTTCAATTACACATGTTATTCTTACCTTTAGGTTATACTGCTCAAATGCTGCCCGGTATTCTGCCTCTTTGTCTACAGATCCTGCTCCCTGGGAGAATAAATCACAAAAAGAATAAACAAAATTAAAAAGTTAATCTATGAAGAGAGTCAGCAACTGACAAGAGAAAGTTAAGGGTGTCTTAGCACTTCAAATGTATCTCTCTACCTCCCCTGGGATATTTGCACTTACTGAAAAAATTCACAAAGAAAACAAGCAGAGCACACTGGTCGAATTGGCTTAAATTGGGGCACCAATCACAAGCAATGTACATTACATTACATGGCCTAATGAATGGTATCCTGTTTTTGCTAAGCGTCATTTTCTGTGCATACATGTATATGTAGCACATTTCTTTTTAGGCATGGGCCCAATTTCATAAAATTGTTAAGCAGAAAATTTTGCTTAACAATTTTTTCCTTTCTGCTAAG
Source organism: Marthasterias glacialis (assembly GCA_911728455.2). Lineage (NCBI taxonomy): Eukaryota > Metazoa > Echinodermata > Asteroidea > Forcipulatida > Asteriidae > Marthasterias > Marthasterias glacialis. The sequence continues at coordinate 104,943 of OU452238.1, read as the reverse complement.
CAAAAATTACAATGTGGCAGGGAACAATATATCAGACACAATAAATGGCAAACAATATACCGGACATAAAGTGCAGCGTAAAATTGTGGCAACAGTAAATTTTTGTGCGCACACCCTGCTAGGGCCCTGGGTCCTAGTTCATAGAGCTGATTAACAGTAAGTGAAATTTTCTGCTTACTTTAGAAGAAAAGTTGGCCCGAGGGCAAGCATATTTCATAGGTTAGCAAGAAAATTAGGCCCCAGGTTTCACATTCACCATGTATTTGCATTGTTATATCATTCACATACATGTACCTGCCAAAACTGAAGTTAGATAGGAACGCCGTAAAAAAGTCTATTCGCTAGTCACACCAACATGTATACGGCGAAAGACCTTGCCAAAAGCAAAATTATCATCCTATTTTTTTTATCTCGTTACACGTATACAGACATGCAACTGGCTTATGAAAAAATAAATAAATAATCTAACGCTAAAAAATGCATGTCCGAACTTTGGGCAACAATACACCTGTCCAGAAATTGGGCAAGGCGACCCAGGTGATCATACATGTAGATGTATCTTGTCTTATTAATAATTAGCTCACAATAATTTGATATTGAATATTACCTTCCGAAAAATGTAATCTGCACGTTAGACCATTTGAAGTTTTTTTTTACCTGTGATAAAAGATCTTGTTATTAGTGTTACAATCCTTTTGCCACTGAAATTTGTTCTCCATACCCTTTTCAACATCTTCACGATTATCTTGACATTTTTGAAAAAATAATCTGAGACAACGCGAACAATCAGTAATGCAAACGTTGGCGATTCTTCACACATGTTGGACACATCGTTTAGATCACAGATGTTTATTTGCAGGTCGTAGGTCCAATGCCTAAACTCAATGCTATCAGTAGTTAAATACATTAACCGTATCTAACCAGTGAAAGTGCGCACTGAAAACTGGTAGAAGAGGTTACCAACGCGCATAAATCCATAGATACAGCGTATAAGGACTCATGTATCGACCTTAAATAAATAGCGCCCTCTTTTGTTAATTTTTCTCCATCTGTCAGTAAAATAGCTCCCTCTTTTTACTATTATAATTAGAATATTTTTTCGGAATGTTCTGATTTGTAAGGGTTCTGATATCGGTTGGCAGAGCATTCATTCACTTACTGTACAGAGGATGCTGGAAGGTTAACATGCATTTTTCCATGCTTACGTTTAGCAGCGCTATGAAATGAACATCTCAGTTAGCACAAAATCAGATGTTAAGCAGCTCTATGAAATTGGTCCCCAATGAGAATGTGTGTACACAATAACTGGAACACCTTCATGTTGTGTATGTAAGTATCTCGTTTAGGGATAATTTGTAGCCGCCCACTTCGCTACAAATGACTGGCAAGATAAGAGAGAATCAGGAAATCACAAGGTGAAGACTGGATTTCTTGAGGAGGGGGAGAAACGGGGTCAGGTGACAAGGTGGGGCACAGTGACTGGTCTTAAGGCTCTCAATGACCTTTGACCTGAATGAGGTCAGCTATGAGCCCTTTTGTCAAGAAGTTGTGTGAGTGTAACATGTGTGCAGTGACAGTACACTGTACATCAATGACTTAAAATTACAGTGGACCACTGGTCCAAGTCCAGTAATTTTAGCACTAGGCCAGCAACCTCACATCTAAATCCTAAATCCTTTAGATACAAATAATTTATTGGTTTGGTTTTGAACTCCAACCATCCCCAATGTGTAAACTTATAATAAAACCACCACCACTTCTATTAGAGAATGTTTTGAGAGCTGGTTTTCAGACGCCTGATCCCTTTAATACAATACTCGGTTTTGAGCTATTCAATGCTGTACAGAAAATGCTTCCCTTCTGACTAAAACGAGAATATCTTATTCGTGAAAACACAGTGTTTCAAGTTCCTACACAGTGTGGACATCATTTGTTATCAGGTCCACACTTTGTAAGTAGCGACTAAAAATCCTTACGGATCCAGTATGTGGAATACTAGTATCATTGTTCATTTTGCGGTCCATTGTTCCTATTGAGATTGCCTTGTGGGGTATTTTTGTTCTGTTGTATCAGGACCCCTCAAGGGCCCTTTTGTACACACCCAACCACTAAGCTCAGCAAAGGACAATTAATACGAAAACAGAAGATCATTTTTCTGGTCTAGTGAAATTTCTGACCTACAATCCCTCGTGGTTTTGTGGAGGTTTTCCCTCCCCTTCATCAACCCCTGAAGTGCTACCCTTATTTTTCATCTGCATGTGAACGGATGATCACACTAAAAAAGTAAAGTTCTAGGCCTGAAATTAAAAATGAAAGTGTGAAGTTGAAGCAGTCCAATACATGCCTTTTTATCTTTGACAGATTCCTTGTCCACACTCTGTTTTGATTGATTTGAATGAGGAAAAACCAAGATGTCTGACATTGTTTTTATCTCTGGTGAAGGCAAATGGGGTGGTTGGCAAGTCACAGGCGTTAAGGGTCGGCAGATTACTTCACAAGGCAGCATTTCACTGCTCCAACTCAAAACTGATCAATCATCGTTCACACCACTAGGCAGTGCCAGGGGTTTCCTCCCCTGCTCCCCCCCCCCCCCCCCCCCACTCCACACGACAGCAACCATACATGCCATATGCTCAGCACCACAACCACAACAACTACACACGGTCAGCTGATTTCCACCGGTATTTTGCCTCAAAATTAATCCACAGCCAGTTGATGCTTTTTTTTTAACCCTCAGTAGGGGTTTTGCTTATCTCTGACCTCAATCCCATTGGACCTCAAGGGGGAAAGCTTTAAGGTTGGGGTTGTTAAAATAACAATATTTAGTACAATGAAACCGGTTGTAAAACTTCCTCAGTATACATTTTTAACGTCATCGCTGTTTAGTTAAGAGGTAGAGGTACCACAGATAGAGAAGTGGTTGACACCATATGGACAATTTCATATAAAATTGTTCCATCTGAGGTAATCCATGTTTTATGCACGTGGAATAATTTGATTATAAGTCAGAATTTAGAGAGCAGATTGCCGCAGCTGACATTTTCTCTCAACTCTCACCTTTGAGGACCCGGATTCCAATCCTGCTTAGGTCCAGGTAGACATCTGGTTTGATTCTTTATCTCCCTCTAAAACATTTCTCAAAGTCACCCCTCCCCCATCCCCCCTTCCCTCTCTCTCTATGATACATGTACCTGAAAATGTCTGCGTTACATGTATTTCCGATTGATTCAAAACTGATGGATAATCATTGATTAGTTTTACCCGCGGCGAGGGATGAAAACAAAAAAATGAGTCCCACGAGTTGATCGCCTCCACTTTGAAGCATGTGTATGCTCTGAGTAAGACAACGACGTAGTACATGCAGATTTATTCCATCATGAATTGAAATATCACAGGTATCGGGGTTCGAAAAAAACACTTGACCACTGGCCAGAGTTCAGTCAAATATGTATGATTTGTGCTCCAGTGATTTGTGCTCAAAAATGAATTGATTCCAAACAAAATTCAAAAGAGCATGTTATTTTATAATGATTGAAGTTAATAAATTGTATTGTAGATGGCTATAAAAATGTTTTTGAAACTATTATCCTGGCTTACGATTACCCTACATACGTGAAAATGTGTATGATGGCCATGCCTACTGCTGGTACCCAGAAGTCAGCTGAAAGTATATTACATCATTTTGCCTGCATTTTGTCTCTGTGTAGCAAGGCATCCAGCTGAAATTGAGCAGGCAGCACACAGAGATTGTTTATTGTGCTCTATACAAACATTTATTTTTTTATTTTTAATTAATTACTCTGTTATTATTCGTTGATGGCTTTTTTTGTTTGATATCTCATTTGAAAGTTAATAACTTTAGTCATCCTACACATAACAATTCCACATTTGGTTTCATTTTTTTAAGGTAAAATCATTATAACTTCAACTTTAGCATAAGGCCAGTAACAGTAATGTTTAAAAAAATTGTTTTTCACTAAATATGAATTTAAGATTTTCAATTCCAAAACTCCCCCTTAAATTAATGTTAAGCAAATATAAATAAAAGAAAGAAATATTTTAAGTCTCAGTAACACTATTTCTGTCCAAAAAATTGTGAATGGCCTCACGTTTCGGCCCTTAGCAGAGTCTTTCTCAAAGGCTAAATGACAACACAACACTCTGCTAGGGTCAAATCATGAGGCCATTAATATGTTTGTTTGTTGAGTTTATACCACAGTTCATTTTTGGTTGGTAAGCATTTTGCAACAGCTAATTCTATTTTCTCGATATTTCTGGCACAGTTAAAGTTCTGAGCTACAACATGTACAAGAAACTTGAGCCCCGAGTATAAAGAATGGCTTTCTCATGGAGCCCTGCATTCAGAAGTGTCTTGGCTGGTTTTTTTCAACAGCAAAAGACTACAGAAAATCCCTGCAGTGTTGCCCAATGAAGGCACTTAAAAAAACAGTCAAAAGCAATCTCAAGATTCAAAATTAGATTGGGGTTGTGCTCTTGGTGTGAACATAAGAGTTTTAACCATTTCATCTTCAAGGCAATCCAACTGATGAAAAGAATGTAGTGTGCACACGTTACATACATGTACATGTACATTGGAGGTTTACTGAAATCTCATTTGCTTTACTAGTTTTTGCAATTTTAAACTTGAGAATGAAATTTGTATTTAAACTTCTCACTTGTGTAGGCTCCTTGATCGGGTTTAAGGATAATTTAAGACTATATTATTATTATTACTAATATTATGACACACTGTGCATGTAGGCATTTCAAACACATCCTGCCGAATGCATCACAAGATACAAAATTACTTTTATGCTGTTGTTGCTAAGAAAACAACATCATTGAAGTATATTTGGTTTGAGATAACACCATGTGATAGTATCTACTTTGCTATGTAGATTGTTCTTGTCAGAACTGTATGCCTGTTTAGAACAATTTGGGAGACTACTTAGTTGTTCTGAGAAGAACTTGTGCTGCTGTATATCTACTAGTTACCTCGGAGTAGAGAGGACAAAATAGTAAAGTATCACATGGTGTTACCTACCGCAAACCAAATATACACTGATACCTCACCATGCAACGCTTCAAAACACATTATTCAAGATTAATTAAAAAGAGAAATCATTTAATCTTTGCTTTGAGTGCGAAGAACAAAATCTGAGAATATTTTTTCTCATGGATCATATGGCTAAGGATCAATGCATTTGATGATATCAACAGGGAGGGTTATGAACCCCTGACATGCCTGATGATTAAGCTGCATCACCATGATTACTGAAAAGAAGGTGTTGCATCTTATCAATTAAAGTCAATATCCAACGGCAGCCAAGACAATCAAATCTTGTCTAGGTAGACCTCCTTGAGACACTTCCAATTCCCATAAGATCCTCTTTTTCACTAAGTCGTCTCTTTTCCCTCCCAATCCAATCCCAAAGGACTGCGTGGATAAACATAGCCATAAATGATTAAGAAATGCGCCCTCCTCAGGAGCCGCCGAGATTGTATTTTATTACTAGTCACACCTCTCAGAAATGAGGTGTAAATTAGATAATTAAGGCAATGTTGGTTCTTTCCGGACCAGCGTTAATCTGATGTGCTCATATGTGACAAGTGTGGCCGCTAGGGAGGGGGGGGGGGGTAGTAACTCTGGGGTGAATATTCGGGAGGATATTGTGGAGAAATGCGTAAATTGACTGGAGTGGCCGAGGTGTGAATATGGGGATGGGCATGTCAAGACCAGTGAGTGTAAACCCTAATGCAATTCACACCTTCAGAATGATTGGGTGAATAGGTTTACAAGTTGATTGGGGTGAAGAACGATTGCGGTAAACCCTCCCAAGGTTTTGCTCGAGGAGCGTCTACTACAAGAATGCTTGGTCACGCAGGAAAAGCTAACTAATGCAATAACTATTGTGAACTGATTAAATCTGTACGCGACTGACTACATGTCCTTGGACTTAGGAAAAAAAACAAAGAGGGGAAATTGGAATTAACTTTCCGAGTCCATTAACATGTAGATCTTTGCCGAGTGGGAGAAAAAAAACATTCTAGACACTTTTAGAGACCTCTGTTAATATTGTTCATCCCCAAGGCCTCAGAGCAGAGATTTTGTTGTGATGATTTTCCTATTTTGCAAACTTGTGTTAAATTTCCTTTTTTCGTATTAAACAAAAATTTACAAAAATGTATGTGTACATCAACTTTGGACACGGCTACTACACTGAAATGTTACATCCACCACAATTATAGCAAGAATCAGGTTTCGTTAACGGTTTGACTACTATTGATACTGCAGAGTCTATTATGAACACAGGGCCCAATTTCATAAAATTGCTTAAGCAGATAATATTGCTTACTAATTTTTTGCTAAGCAAAAATAAGTAGGTACCAGTCACAGATTGGACATGTGAGATGGTATTTTGGCTGGTAATCTTAGTCTGGTAAGCATAATTTTGTTGTGCTTAGCAACATACTTTTTGAGTTTATGCAGCTTTATGAAATTGGGCCAGAATTTCAAAAGTGGTAATGACCTCACAATTTTGGACACCAAGTCTTTCTCAGAGGCAAAAGGGCTTTTTCAAAATTTGTATATTTAAGCCTTTAAGACTCTATCAAGGTCAAAAGCGTGACGCCATTTCCACATTGAGCATAACTTGTACCACGGGTCATTTTGGCTTGTATGGGGTTTGCAAGACCTAGTCCTTTTATCTTTTTTTTTATCCTACAGATTTCATACATTATCCAAGTCATAAAAGTTAGTCAGAATATCGGATTTCAATTGCATTTTGCATGGGACCAAACATACCAGCCATAGGATGATGGTATGGGAAAAATTCACTAAGTATTGGACTCAAACTTGTGCTCAACATGCTCAACTGCACATCTCATCTCTTGGCTCTATTTTTACCTCATTCTTAACAGTCCCATTGCTCGGTCCGTTTGTGGTTGCCAAGGTTATGCATGGGACCAATCATACCAATCTTACTGGACTTAGTTTCTGATAGAAATGGGACGGTTCTTTGAAGGGAAATATCAGTAAGATTTAGTCTTTAACTTCTACTTCACTGTATTTCTTTGATTTATTTTTACCTCGTTTTGAACATTCCCGTTGCTTGGTCCGTTCGTGGTTGCCAAGGTCTTAGCCCGTAGCTCCTCATTCTCCCTATTGACCTGCTCGAGGGCGGCTTGCTTGCCAAACAGGCTTTCTTCAAGTTGGTGGATCTTCCCACGAGCCTCTCTCAGCTCGATACGGGCAACCTCGGCGTCAAGTTGTCCACCATCGGAATCCTACACGCACACAGAGAAAGGGGAAAAAGGGAAATACAGACCTTCAAAATTGTTCTTAATAATAATAATCAATCCTTGATAGAGCGCCCAATACCCAGAAGCCTCTAGGCACTTTACAAAGTTAAAAGTGCAATAAACATACACAAAACATTTATTACAACCATACATGTACAACCTGAGCATAAAAAAAACAATCAACAGAGGGGCCCATTGTGTACATTCACTGTGTTCTGGGAATCTCAGGATATCTTTAGAGGATTTGTGGGGGGGGGGGGGGGTTACTTATGTACAAGCGGGGAAGAGTGTGTTAGTGTATAAGAACATTCAGGGGGGGGACCTCCCTCTGCCACATATCAAAAATATCGAGAATGAAATATTTTTTCCTGGCACTGACTGCATGTAGTTGGGGCCTATTTCTTGTTTTTCAAAATCAGTGTTTAAGGTAAAACCAAATGATATTCTTTATCCCTGATGCAGTTGCTCCTTCAATTAAATTATTTGCAGTACTCACTGCTAATGGCAGTCAAACCACTTTGTAATTTCAAAAAGAAAAGGAAGCAAATGCCTTGAACAAGAACACTTGTGTTTTTCAGTTTTCTATGGCACAAAAACAAAAGAGGAGCCGATCTGCCGAGAAGTTACATGCCTGTAATCATACGATTCAAACTGAACTCTCTTCACCATGTGAGCTTTGTTGTTTAGAGGTTGATACATCTGCTCTGTATGTAAAAGGTTCTGGGATTTAATCCCACTTTTTACCGATAGCACCAAGTCTATCACACATACATGTAGATGTAGGATAGAACCAAATAGTGAAGAACAAATCAACAGAACAGCAGACCATGGCAAAAGCAAATGGCAACAGTGGCATTTGCCGCTGGTGCCACAAGTTAATTGGAGGACCGCCTTGGCATAATCACATTAACATTGCCTCCACAAGTAATTCAAGACCTAGAAAGTTAAATAAACCTAAACACGACTCAAATTCCCAAACAAAATCTCCACTAGACCACAGGGGTTGCAGCTTACTCACCATCACTTTATAAGATCAAACCCTTTCTTTTCACTTCTCGATACATACAGTTGTAAGTAGGATTTGAAACTAAGCACGGTGGGAAAACAATCTAGTTGAGGTTTGTGGAGACACCATGCACATAAAACTCTCTATGAGTTGTGGTGGTTCTGTAAAGATCGGTGGTTTAACAACTCCATGTTTCAAACAGTAAGCTCTGATAGTCTTCAATATGCTCTCATCGGCTTTCTTCCGAAGACAATCAGAGCATACTGATGGAAACAAGAAGTTTTTAAACCAACAGTTCTTTTAGGACCACCACAACTCATACAGAAAGTTTTATGTATGTGATGTCTCCGCAAACCTCACTAGATTCATATTTGTAAGGTTGAAAAATCAAACCCATTACTGGAAAAAAAAAAAATTGGACTGTCATGACTGGCCCGAATCCTGGACCAATGTTAAAAATACCGACCTCGGGAAAGGGTCCAGTGGGTGTTTGAAGCCCTTCTTTCCCAAGCAAATTCAAAACCAGTTAGAGGCAAAGCCTTCAACTCAATCACGATCATGTAATTTGTCCTTTAAATTATGTAAGGAATCACTTCGCACTTTCTATTTCATACTTAGGTTATATGAGTCACCAACATCTCGTCAGCCCTGATAAAAAAAAATAAAAATGACAGGAACCTTAAAAATGTTGCTCTATTAAGTTATTCAGTTCCACGCTTTGTATTCACAGCTGTTTGAGGCATCAGATGAGGGCAGGTCTTGGTGAATGATGTAAGATTATGTTGTTGGGTCGGCCCAGCTGGATTAAAGTGTGTCATCTAACGGTACCATCTTAGCTGTCCTCATTCCATTCAACTTGGACAAGAGCTCTTTTTTGCTGGGATTTGGGCCAAAACCTATTTATCTGTGCATGGGAGTTGCGTGAAATACAATGTGCTGGATATTTTTCACCAATTTTCTGTTTGAGTTTTAATTGTAAACTCTGAAGGGTTTAAAACGTGTTCAAGCTCGGTAGTATTGTTCATTCACTCCAAAAAGAAATAGTTTTTTTCCTTTTTAGCTTCTTAAAATTGGGCAGTTTTTGCAACTACACGTATTTGCCCTTTTAAAAAGACTGACTGGCCCCCCTGAATAAAGATATTGACAAAATAGGGAGACCGCCAACATCAGGGCTAGATCTTAAAAAAATAAATTTAAAAAAACCTTTAAGTGAAACTGTCCTGTAACTTTGACAATGTTTTATTTTTTTCACATAATCTGGTTAGCTTGACAGGGGGCCATGTGGTATGCCTCACACTGAGACTACCTGCGTCTTAACAGATGTTTCAGAGTCTGTAAATTATTTTTGGACGTGCAAATACAGCCCACAGGGAGTTCTAGTTTTTACAATGTCATCTACAGCCTCACGCAGGTGGAGAAAAAAATAAGCTAAGCTCCACTTTCCAAAAAGAAAAAAATACAGATGCTGAACAAAACAAAAAAAAACTTAGAGGGATATTTTTTCATTCTAACAATGACAATAATTGAATAATTTCACCTGTCATGCTGTTTTGTTTCAAACTTTCCTTTGAAACTGAAGTTGTGACGTGAATGAACAGAAGCTCAACTTTGCAAAGACAACTTTTGCGGTATTCAAATTAGAGATATGATTTTGATGCTGAGAACTGAGTAGCTTTTTCGTTTAACAATCGAGTGATTAAAATCTCTTTCGTGACAAGTGTCAGTCCTGAGAAGAAGCAGGGTTGAGATGTGTATTATAGAAGAATCTTGACATTTCAAACAGTGTGCTCTAGTGATCTTCTCCTGCAGATGATCATCTTCCCATGAAGATGAGAGTCTTCTCCAGAAGAAGAGCATCTTATCCTGAAGATGAGCATCTTCCCCTGAAGAGGAGCAGAGTAGAGCACACTGGTCAAAACGTTGCGACTCTACTATACTTCAAGCCCCATTCCTCTGGTGTTTTTGTAAAACTACATATTATACACACACTCTCTCTCTCTCTCTCCCCCTCTTGGATATTTGAAGAAGAAAAAAATCACAAAAAAAGAATGCAAGCAGAGTACACTGATTGAAAAATTGAGATTCTACTACAGCACAACCCGGGTTCTTCTAAGAACCAACACTTCCCACAGAAGAGATTTTAATCACATAGTTGTTACTTGTAAAGCTACTCAGTTCTTATTGTACTTCCTATACCATGTAAAGCTTTAAATCCTACTTTATATTAATACTATTCATGACATTAAAAAAAAAACAATGACTTGCTTCCTGTGCTTTTTCCTACCTTATTTTATATGATGTTCATCTGTCAAATGTCTAATGTCAAACTGTCTAATGTCAAGTCTTTCTGGCAAAAAATAGCTCAGAATAACATGAAAGTATAATCCAGGATGACCCCAATGGACAGAGGGTCCAGGCCAAGAGATTTTTAACACTTGAACAATAAACTCAAAGCAGGAAAAGTCCAGCCCTCTTCTGTTTTCTTCCGAAAAATTTACATCGTATAACTTTTTTGAAATAACTTTTCCTCTTTTTCTTTTTACTTGTAGAGTACTAGAATGTCAACTTTGTAAAGATAAAGTAATCATGATTTTGATCATGTTAAAATATTGTTTGTCTTGCAGAGATATTTTTTGTCTGAGCTCCTTGTGGGGAATCTTCGCTGACAGTGCAGAGCCATGGAAGACTTGGGGGTTGTACGTGACCACATGTACAACCCGAGCCAAGCTAATTGGCAAACAGCAGACATCAACGGGGATAAAAATCACCCTGTAACCCTTGGGATTTCCACCCTCGCAAAAAAAAAGAGAAAAAAAAGACAGAAAAAAAGCAGCGCAACAAGCCTAGAGTGATAGGAGAACCCTTTCAAACTCCACAGGGATTGGTTAGTTCTTGGGGTATTATTTCGGCACACACATACATGTATTAACACAAAAACGCTAAACAATGCACCCTGACGCCAAGGGGGTAACCGAGACAACGAAGATTACAAGTTGTGGTTGATGCCAGATCATTGGGGTGTGGCCTAAAACCGTCGTCGGGCCTACACTCAAGGGTAGTTGTCAGTGGTTATTTTTGTCCAAAAAGAGAAGGTGGGGGAACGTGGGGAGGCAAAGTTAGACTAATGTTGATGTTCATGATTGGTACATTGTAATCCCTTGTAAAGTTTATGGTGTGTTTAGAAAATTGAGAAAATGGCTGCACTTTAAGACAACATTTCTTTAGCCCATATTCCCTTAGCATTTTGGGTGAGACATTACAACATCCAGCAGAATGTTTTTGCACCCAAACAGTGGGACTCTCACAAACCTGGATGGTTTGGCCTCGCAGTACCAAAAATATGCACTCAAATCAACGAGAAGGGCTTGAAGTACATATAAATGTACAATTGTACAAGCAGGAATGGTTAAACAGGGTCTATATGGCAGCTTCAAACAAATGAGGTGAATTGCACAACTCTCTTCTATTCAATTTAATTGATCATCATAATTGAATCGGGGATAAAGAATATTATTTTGGTTTTTTTCCCAACACTTTTTTAAGGCTTTTCATCAGCGAGCAGGATCAATGATCTAGCGGTTGGGACATCTGCTCTAGAATGCAGGGGTCGTGGGTTCGAATCCCACCTGAGTAGCCTGTGGATTTCCTTCTTTCCGCAGATGTGGAAAGCACTGAGTGCTTATCACACATCAGTGTACATGTACATGTAAGGGTAAAAACTGCTCTATTCCTGTAGACAAAAGTGTTGACTTCACAATGTGCCATTCTACATGTACATGATCCAGTTCAAAGATCTTCATCACCAGTGTTGATTGATGAAGTCTTAATGTCCTAAAATACATCTATTTTTAACCTCAGTTTCAAATACTAATAGTTGAGAAGCATGCATGACAAAGCAATACAAATCATTGCCGATCCAAAGTGCATTAAAGCAACCCTTACCTACATTTGTAACTGATTGTTGTGTATACTGTAACACTTGTAAAGCGAGAAGTATCCACCTGACAAGTAAGCGCTCAAGGCATGACAAAAAGAGCAAAACAAGAAAAGACACTTAAATGAAACTGTGCCATTGTAGGCAACTGTCATGAGGCAGGTTTTGAGGAAAGTTTTGAAAGAGTTGCAGGATGAAATAGAGCAAATGTTGTGAGGAAGGCTGTTCCAAAGCCGAGGGGCAGCAATACGGAAAGATTTCTCTTCCCAGGAGCGACAAGATCTTTGTTCGGTCAGATGTTGACTTGCTGAACGAAGACTTGCTTGATTGGGGTTATTAAGCCTGTGCCAGTGTCTCGCTACTTCGCAATGCTAAATTAAATGCAAGAAATGTTAAACACTAGAGGGCGCTTTCAGAACTACTCGATACAATGGGAGAGTGCGCCCTCTGTTGCTGAAATTACCAGCGCATTATGACAAAACGTCTTCACCTAAAACTAGACAAGTCTGCACATGCTCAGGAAATTGCTGGTATACCAACGGCTACACGTTTACACAGCTACTTCTGCGCACGTCTTGCTAAAGCAACTGTCCGAATGTGACAATCCCACGTGATGAACAGACCATGATACATTAGGTTGATTACAGTATTAGGGATTACTCCAAACTTTGCATGCTTCCTGCCACACAAAATCTTTCGGCTCAAAATTAACGCTTACTCACTTACGTTCGGTAAGTGCGTTTATTTTACTGGAGGTTATTTCCCGAAGCGGGCAAATTAACAGTTAATTTAACGTGTGTTAACAAAAATGATCAAATAAGGGTACAGTGACTTTCCATTTTGGAAATGGGTAAGTGAAATACAAGGATGTGTAGAGGGCTGGGAAAGTGAAAAAAAACCTTAAATTTCCTCCACCCAGGAGGGCCCTTGTTTGCTTGTTTGTCTACATGTAGGTGTCTGTCTGTCTGTACAGTAAGCAGGTGCAAGGATGGCTTTTGACAAAACTCTGTAGAACAATCAATCATAGGCCAATGGATCAATCGATTAGATTTTGTTGAACATCCGGTTGTTTTTGTGGCTCCAAGAAAATTGTTTTCAAGTTCCATTTCTTTGAGGACAAAACAGACACAGCGATTTAAGACAGTGCCCCTTGTGGAGCATTTCAGCATTAAGCACCAGTCAAGTCCATGGTCTTTTACCCTTAGTGCTCAGCAGGGCACAGATGTGCTCTATCAAGTACTTTCTGTCTTGGCCTTACATTATCTGTGTAACTCTTTAACCGTTCTCCAATAAAATTGATGATTTCTTGTTTTGATTAAGGTGGACTTTTCTCCTGGACAGTAGGCATGCAGCATGATGGACCCAATGCCTAATGAACAACGGCAACAATGTGCAATGATTCCATGATTTTTTTTCACTCATAAAGCTGTTGTCATGGTTGTTTGCTGGGAAGTCTTTAATTTGCCTCTATTTTTTTGGCTTTCTTTGATTTTGTGGCTTTTTCTTTTCATATTTAGGTTACCACCGACAATTCTGATGGTCAGACTACACACTCAGCGAGTATGAAACTCAGATCCTGGTCATAACTGTCCATGAAATTGAGGTTGACGGTTAAGGAGACAGCTTCATCCACCTGTTATCAAACCATTAACGAGAACAGGTGCGGCTGTGCTTAGTTGCGCCTTACAGGGGGACTGCATCTTAATGCAGGTTTACATGGTTTGTGCCTTAAGTACGTCAGAAACAACTAAAGCTTGAGTCTTGCTTACAACTTGTTACATGTGTGATTATGATTCACTGGCCACAAGTCAACCATCTCTGCATTTTTAAAGTGTGGCTTGCCGAGACAAAAACAGGCTAGAACCAAGGCTATGGGTAATAAAGACATGATGTAGGTTTGATATCAAATTTGTGGCACACATAACCTTGTCAATGTGAATTTGGCATGTTAACAATCACTTTGGGGGAACTTTCTGCTTTAACCAGTTGGCGATGTTTAAATACGCCATTGTGTAAAATCGGAATACCGCAACAAAGGTCACCCGGATATTCCACGACTGAGCATGCACAGAGCAAGCACATTCCACCCTTCGTTTCACCCACACAGAGGAAACATGGTCTTAAACATTTCCCTATTTTTTTGTTACCATCAAGCAGGGGTAATTGTGTAATTCCTGATTTCAGATCTTTGTCTTTTTGTTCCAAGAAGAGGATTACAAGACAATTGTTTATTCATTGTATTTTTGCTCAATGGAGTTTTAGTCAGAATGAACCAGGGATCCAGCCTTGGTTCCCAGTTTAGTACCAATCCTATGCTATAGCCCACGGCCGAAGTTTTGCATATCTCGGCGCATATATTTGACATTTTCTTGATAGAGAAAACAAAAATCCTGTCGCTATAAAAAAAGAGATCTTTTTTGCTCATGGCTTTGTTAAGCCAAGGTTTCTTTGTGTCAGCGGTAGGCTACTCTCAAAGAAAAAAGATTCTGGCAATTCAGAGAAAATAATCCCGTCAGGCTGGACGGTAAAATATGGAAGATTCCCGGTAGCAACTGTTTAACTCTAACCATCCAAACCCTTCAAAATCCAGCTGCATGTCTTGTTAGATTCTGTGAGAACTGAAATATAATCCTCACCTCACAAAGGTCATCTGTTCCTATAGATCTCTGATCACTCTGCAGCAAAGAAAAACAAAAACAAAACTTTTGTCAACAATCTTTTAAATTTTAATTGGGGGGGGGGAATCCTCAAACATTTGTCAAATATTACATGCCTGACTCAGAAGCACAATCAAAAAAATGAGGCACATCAGCCAGCATTTTAGTTACATTGCTGTGGCTTCAGAAATTCATTACCCATTGTAATATCACAGTAAAAGATTGTGAATTTTATTGGTCGAGAATTATGTGATACATGGCTCAGGGACTGATGTACCCCACAGGGTACATTACTTTTGATCATGCCCACCGTTGATCATTAGAAACAGCAACAGGTGTGAGGTGGTAGTTACACTGGTAACAAAATACAATGTTCAACAATAAATTAATATAGAAGAATAATTTATTTCCCTTCAGAATGTATGTATGTATGTATGTATGTTTCCCTGTCCTGCAATCTATACCATGGTACATGTATAACAAAACAGTTCTTGCATGCTGTGTAATGGGGACTATGGATTTTGTACAACTTCGCCTTGGGTTCCATTTGCCCCCTCTGGTGTACAAAACACCATGGACCCCATTACAGCGTGGAGCAATTGTATACAGGACCATATTCCATATTCTGGCTAGACTCCAGTAGTTTGAGCACTTGACCTGTAACCCCACAATCCAACAAGTCTTGTACTCTAGCGTATTTTCCAAACACATGCTTGTTAAGATTTATCAACTTGAACTACATACTTTGAGCTTCTCAACTTCCAATCTCCTCCTAAAAAGTAAGCAAATGTTTAAAAAAGGAAAGAACCATTCAAGTCTTGTACATGTACAACATATTTTGGGGTCCCTGTGAAAGTTCTGAGCTACAAGACTTGCAGTGTAGTGGAGATCTTATCAATACTTCTTCATCCATTAACATTTAAAAGTACTTTTAAGCGTGCAATTTGGACAAACTTTTTAACAGCATATTAGGGCACCCTAATCCTACATCCCTGGCTAACACTCAGCCAAGAAAGACAAACAAACATGGACTGACTATGCAGAATCAGCACCCGCCCATGAGATTCCAATCAAGACCTCTCCACGAGTCACTTATTGAAGTTGATGAGGAACCAAGTGCAAATGTTGGCTACCCACCATGGTTTTAACATTGTAGCCGACTATAAACACCGTAAATGCAACACACATTAAAGGATTCCACATAATTGTGTTAACTGTGAAAAACGACTCTTTAAGATGACAGAAAATCAGCACTTTCCTGTTGTTTTTGTAAACCACAGATTTTCCTATGCTTTCAGTTCTCATGTGATTGGCCGTTTATCAACTCAATCCCACTATTGTTATGTTTCCCGTATACATTAGCAATCATATATACTGAGTTTTAATTATCCAAAGGGAGACCAGACTATTTTTTAACTCTAGCCTGTTTGGTTACATTGATTTGAATGGGATCAACGATGGTAATCAGTTTCCTGACTACATCCAGTAGCAATAGTTCAGACAGCCTAAAAGAAACCAGACTGTTTTGCCCCCAGCATGCTCAGGCTCAGTTTGGTTACATCATGTATTGCCTTGATGAGAGAACTTAAAAAAGATGGATGCACCAAAATAAACACGATCTACATGTACATATATACATGTCTATGTATACATGTATGAATCACAGCTTTGACTTGTTGTCCTTACAAAGCTTCAAGAAGAATTTAAACTCCCCAACAGAGATGCCCTTTGTAGAGGGAAAAAATACCTTGGCCTTAAATGAACGAGATAGCAGGCCTGTATAATGATGTACATGTGCATTGTACTTAGTATCTGAAAATTGATCAAAATCTTTTGAAAGGGCACCAACCAAGGGCCAAGACCAGGGAGACCAAGGCCAAGGCAGCCAAGACCATGGCGACCAAGACCAGGGAGACCAAGACCAGGGCCGCCAAGACCAGGGCGGCAAAGACCAGGGCGGCAAAGACCAGGGAGACCAAGACCAGGGAGACCAAGGCCAAGGCAGCCAAGACCAGGGCGACCAAGACCAGGGAGACCAAGACCAGGGCCGCCAAGACCAGGGCGGCAAAGACCAGGGAGACCAAGACCAGGGCGACCAAGGCCAAGGCAGCCAAGACCAGGGCGACCAAGACCAGGGAGACCAAGACCAGGGCGGCCAAGACCAGGGCGGCAAAGACCAGGGAGACCAAGATAAGGGCGGCCAAGACCAGGGAGACCAAGACAAGGGCGGCCAAGACCAGGGCGGCCAAGACCAGGTAGGCCAAGACCAGGGAGGTTAAAACCAGGGCAGCCATTACCAGGGCGACCAAGACCAGGGTGGCAAAGACCAGGGCGGCCAAGACCAGGGAGACCAAGACCAAGGCAGCCAAGACCTGGGCGGTCAAGACCAGGGAGACCGAGACCAGGGTGGCCAAGACCAGGGAGACCAAGACCAGGGCGGCAAAGACCAGGGAGACCAAGACCAGGGAGACCAAGACCAGGGCGGCCAAGACCAGGGAGACCTAGACCAGTGCGGCCATTACCAGGGCGGCCAAGACCAGGGCGACCAAGACCAGAGCGACCAAGACCAGGGCGGCCAAGACCAGGGAGACCAAGACCAGGGTGGCCAAGACCAGGGCGGCCAAGACCAGGGAGACCAAGACCAGGGTGACCAAGACCAGGGAGACTAAGACCAGGGAGACCAAGACAAGGGCACTCATGACCATGGCCTCTAATTCGATCGTAACATGACAACACAACACAACACAAGCTACATGTAAGGAAGTACTTACATCAATCTAATTTAAAGCCTACTCCGATAAATATTCACATGTATGTTCATTATGAGCCTCAATTTACTGCCTTCAGGAAAAAGACGAATGACCGATTAAGTCTTGTCACAAGAATCCATCAAACTTTACATCAACTGGCTGCTTTACTAGAGGAGCAAAATGACAGGGGTACGTACATGTCTGTGTACTGTTATATCATTTTATAGATGTCAATGTAAAGTGGGCAAGCATGGTCAGTTTAAATTCAACCCTGGGCCCAACTTTATAGAGCTGTTTAAAGTAGAAAATATTGCTCAAACATTTTCTGTCAAGCAAAATTAAGCAGGACACCAGTCACTATGCTAATGTAACATGTCATTTTGGCCAGCAATATTATTCTGGTAAGCATAATTTTGTTGTGCTTAGCTACCTTTTCTACTTAAGCAGCTCTATGAAAGTGGGCTCAGGAGTTCCATTCCTTTTCTTGCAAGAGGGCATCAACTACGTACACGTTTCTTTCCGCAACTTTTCTTGGGCAAGTTGCCATGTGATAACATTCAACAGAATGTATCACCCCGCACACAAAAAATGCAACATCATGCGTCAGCTGTTTCCAAAGCAAACTGTAAAACTCATTTCATTTCTGAATATGAAAATTGTTACTGGCACTACAAAGTTTGGCCCTTAGATTTCACTTTGGCCGCACAAGACTTTACTTCTGCATTGCCTCTGTTTCCTGGGTCTTGGACTTAATGGCCGCTAAATAGGGCCTATACATTATTTAATCATTTTTCAAAGGGAACATGGCCTCACCCTTTTGTGACAAAAAATCGGTACAGCAGGTATAATTTCTGAAGTACATTTAAGTGTTTATGTACGTTGTACATGTTGACTCACTCAAATCCACACCTTCCTTGATGAGGTAATTACCAGTTCATATGTATCAATTACATGCTAGTATTGGGTTAATTTGGGGGCAGGAACGGAAAACACATATCTGTGAACAACTTCTCCCAGCTGGAGCGGCTAGGGAGAGAGAGAAGAAAAAAAAAAGATTTTAATCTAGTCAGTATGCCCGCTTCATCATCGTCTACTGGGAGTACATATAGTAGAAAAGCTCATCTTAGTAGCTAACGATAAGATGATCCGATGTGAAAGGGGGAATTGAGCAAAGGTCAGTTAACACTGAACTTGAGAACTGATTTCGAATGAAAACATCATCCATGTTGACTGTGTTAAAGCAAAATCAAATTTATTCCGGTGTTACAGAGCAGTGCCTTAAATCATAAAACTGTAAGCAGAAAATAGTTCTCAGAAAAAAATTTCTGTGCAAAGCAAAGAAAATAAGAGCACCAGTTGCAATAATGCAAATTTTATGGCATCATACCTGGATACCTGTTTTTGCTAAGCAAGATTTTTCCTGTGCTTAGCAAATTTTTGAACTTACGAGTTTCATGAAATCGGGCTCTGACTCTTGTGCTCTTTCACCACATAGTATAGAGCTATTTTTAACAGAAAATATTGATGCACCAACTTATTTCTCTAAGCACAAATTTACAGATAAACAGTCAAAGCACTGCACATTACATGGCTGGCAACCTGTGTAGGTTAAGTAAGATTTGTCTACATGTAGGCATGTAACACATTTATAACTTATGTGCTTACTGGCATTATAAGAGTGAACCCTGGGCTACCTGGGTGAGTGAGCATGATTTTGATTTTTTTTTTTTATAAGCTTTTCAGCAAACTGGGGGGAAAAAGTGTTTATTGGTTAACATATCCCGACATGAACACGTACAGTGTTGGAAACCCAGTAAATTAACCTGTTGCCGACATCTAAATTTGCAAGCCACACCCAAAAGACAACCTGAGTGAAGCTTGGTTCATAAATAGACCGATTGCGCGACCTACGTCACGTGACCCCTGTTGGGTATAAAATGTAAACACACATGACATCCTCCATAGGAAAGGGTGGTACGGTACACGATGATTAATGCATTAGTTTAATCGATCGAGGCTTTTTTTGCTCGAAATCTGTGAAAGATATTCCATAGTTTGTACCAAAGACCTTTAAGTGGCTGAATAAACCTAGTAAGGACAGTTCCAGCAAGTCTTGAAAATTGTAAAAGTACCGTATAAATGTGCACGATGTGTACAGCGCACGACTGAACGTTAGGCCAGACAACCGCGATCACCACACACTTTTCAACACAAAAATTTCAAAGTTTTGAAGCTGAAATCCTCCAAAGAAATTGCTTTCCAAAACTGTGTGATTCCTTTGCCTATTTGAAATTCTGGAAGGCTAGGTATTAAGACTCACTTTTCCAACGTTGTTTATCCTTTTTTATAGTGATTTAGGCCAACATTACAAACAAAATAACAGACGGGTGGCTCCATAATAGTCATCCGACGCCGGTAGTGCATGGCAAAAAAAACCTCTTTTCAGAAGAATTATGAAAAAAAGATGTGATTTAAATTAATGCCACACCATACTACTTTAAATAAAGGGGCTGATTAACTAATTCATCGCTTAACAAAAGTATAATCGACTGTTTTCTCTTTTTTTTTCACCAGCTGTATGACGTCATACCCGATAGGGGGTCACGTGACCGCATGTAAACATTGTAGCGCAATCGGTCTATTGTAATTCTTACAGGCGTCTTAAATGTTTAAGCCACATTTTCTACTCGTGTTCATGTCGGGATATGTTAACCAATAAAAACCACACTAAACGAGAACTGTCAACCAAAGCTTCAAGCTGGGCCCAATTTCATGTCCACTTCAGCAGAAAATATTGCTGAACAGTTTGCTGCTAAGCAGAAATGAGCAGTATACCAGTCACAGAAGGTACATGTGGCATGTTTTCGCTTGTAATCATAATTGTTGTGAGCTTAGCAACCTTTTGTGCTTAAGCTGCTCTATGGAAATGGGCCTAGATGAGCACACACATTTGCTCTACTCGTACAAACAGTCAGATTAGCCTCATGTACCCCTCCAATTAAAAATGAAATTCACATGGACCTTACTTTGTGGCATCATGTGTTAGTACAACAAGAACTTTCTACAACTTATGTCTCAGACTCCCTCCAGAGTTTTTCCAATCCTGGGGCGAAACCCTGAATCTGTATCGAGTTTGCCTCGGTTGTCTGTTCATTGTTAAAGACAAAATCTTTGCGGATGTACTTCGCAGCTCAGCAAGATCGGTCCCTAGTAAGTGTGACAATCGGGGGGTTACACCCTGGTTTGAGTAAGGCTTGACATATGGGGTCAATTCATGAAGCAGCTAAGCAAACTTGTAGGTTTTGCTTAGCAGAAAACAGAACAATGCCAAAATGGATACCTCAGGCAGGCATGCATGCAACTGCAGTTTGTTGTAAAAAGGAGGAAAGTGTCAGGCACAGCAAGACGTTTTGTGGCATTTTTTCAGTTTGTAATGGCAGAGCTGAGGAGCCAAAAAAGAGAAAATCAGCTGATAAGTTGCCTGCCTGATACCTGCTAACTATGCTGTTTTCTTGAATTGTTCCCTGAAATTTTTGCCTTAAAATGTTAAGTTGAATATCTTCTGAATGGCATCCCAAACAAAAACATTAACAAAGGGAGACGGCCAACATACATCGAAGGGTTAGATAGCTCAGTTGGTAGAGCGCCAGCATGTTAATCTGGAGGTTGCAGGTTAAAATCCTGTTCTAGTCAATTTTTCTTTGTTCACCCAAAGATTTTTTTTACACCACGTCAATAAAATCTATAAAAAGAAGAGTGTAGTATTTTTGATAAGTGACTCTTTGCAACTTAGTCTCATGAGGCTGCCGAGAGGCAGATTCTTGTATTGCACCACTGATGAGTTTTGCTAATAGCAATAGACCAACACAGGCCTGGTATTTCACAAAGACCAGAGACCGCTGCCTATCATGCCTATACACAATACATTCTTCTACTATCAGTCCAGGTGCTTCTTAAGACTTTCTGATATTTTAAGGGAGTACATTTGTCTCATTTGAAAGTGGAGACTACCATCCAAAATAACAGTGGATTCCCCCCAAAGTTGGCTAAACAAGTACCAAGCATAACGTTTTTTTCTTAGCAGTTCCCTGGGACTGGACCCAGGTAAGATTATACTTTAGGGAGTGTCCATGTACGTGCTGCTGGGTCTACATGTGCATTACAGGTACATGTAACCGATGACGTGGTCCTGAGTTACGGACAATTCCAGCCAACTCCCAGGGCATTTCCGATTGATCATTTGTCGTGGCAAGCTGAAAGGGCAGCGCCGTGTTCCTAGCCTGCCTGACTGGTGGATTTCAAAAACCACACTAAACGAGAACTGTCAACTGTAGAGTGAGTAAAACTGATGGGGTCACTACGTGGTTCATTATTTTCTAATGACGTTGCCTGTTGTCCTCCAAAAATAGAATGTAATCTCATTTTACATAATGTAGCAAGCCTTTTTCTGTATTTTATACCATATGTGATAAGAATTATACACGAGCATAGGTGATAAGATTTGTGCATACATGAAATTTGACTGGTTTGTTGTTTGACCTTAAATTTTTGATAATGCTGCATCTTCTTCCTCAAATGCAGTGTTGCCGAACACAGCAAAATTTAGCTGACATAAGGTGTCAACTGCAATTATCCAGACGGCGTTACATGTGCATTTATTTACACTACGTGAAAACCCTAGGCAAATACATGTAATAAGTTGAAACGCAGTACACACACAAAGGTATGATACAAACTCATCTCCCAATACTGAGAACTCGTAAGACAATACCGCCTCTTTGCCTGCGCCGTCAGGTACCTCAGCTACTGTGGTAACTTATGTCTCTTGACATGTGACATTTACCGCGATCCCAATGCACCAACGGATATCACACACAACCTCCTAGACACATCTGAGATTACGAAGATGAGATGGGGTCCCAAACCAATTAAATATGTCTCGTCTACTACAAAGATGGTTTATACCACCCCCCCACCACAAAAAAAAAAAAAAAAGAAATGTGACAAAGAACAAATTTCAAGACGATCTTTTTTTTCTGTAGCACGATTCTACAGGTGTTTCAATATGAGCGAGCCAGACAATTACATTGAAACTTTTGGTCTTATCAGCTCGTTTTTATTTTGACTGGGGGTTGTAAAACAAATGATTAATGATAACTGATTTTTAATTAAATATATCTGGCGCTGTTCACGCAATTAATACATCTTTCTTATTTTCTTATAATTCTACATGTGCCTTTGTATAATGAACTATAATTAGTGGAAGTGCACTAACAAAGTCATTAGCTTAATTAAAGAAATATTAGTGACAGCCTCTTCTGACACCTTGCCAAATCTTTCCCAGAAATCTTGTTTGATGTAAGTTAAGTTGTACAAGGCAAGTTATTTACACAGGCCTGGGCTTACACGGATTGTTTCTGTTGCCCCAACCGAAAAAGAGGGCAGGGCCATTTGCATTTTGCAAAGGGCACTTCCGTAGGAAAATCTTAAGTTTAAGGTGGGAAACTTTTGACTGGGGCACTAAGGCCAAGACCAGGGCAAAAGAGGCCATGGTGTCCATGCAATTCTAAGCTTGCCATATGACAGTTTTTGTGCTTACTGTCACAGCAGTAAATTTTGTGTAAGCAAAAGACTGTATTTTAGAAGAAGATTTGATTCGATGTTCACAATAATCTAATAATAATAATAATAAAAATATTAATAATAATTTAAGCACTCAGTATTTTTTCCTGCAAGGTATGCAGAGTTTGTTTTTATAAAGTAAAGAGACTTGTTCCTTTACATAGCACCATGTAATGATTTACAAGGTGCTGTGGTGCAATCTGCAGCCGGTCAAACCAGGAACATCGAGGCAAACCTCTTCTCTTTGCGATAAGTGCACTGGGTTATTTTACGCGCATTCCACTTGCATCAGTGTCACTTGGCGCACATTTGCTCTGCTTATAATGGTAATGAAATTAAAACTCTGCTATGGGCCGCTCCGTAAGCACAAAATGTCTGCTTAAAGGATTTAAACATTTGCCCGCCTCCCCCGCCTCAATTTTACGGCTCTGCTAAACACAGAATTCTACGCTGACAGTCACTATTTCTCAGTTTAAAACAGGGTCAGTGCCAAATTTCTGCGATAGCTGTGTTAGCAAAGGATGCTTTGTATCGCGAAGCAGGCATGTGCACTTGCACAAATTTCTTGCTAGTGGGTGAAATACACAAGAAGTGTGAATTTTTCTGCTACCATAAGTGCTGATTTTTTGCTTACAGTCAGCAGAGCCATGGGAACTTCAAGGCCCAATTTCATGATACATGTAACTCCTTAACAGCTTAACATTTTTCTGCTGAGCAAAAATAAGCAGGAAACTAGTTGCAAACAGTAGGCCTACATAATGCACCATGGTATTTTGGCTGGTGACCTTGTTCTGGTTAGCGCAATTAATTTGTGCTTTTAACCAGCTCCATTATTGTGATTTTCCTATAAGTGCCCTCTTCTCATTGGTCCCACAAGAATGAAATCCCACTTTTACAGGTGTGTACAGTTTGGACTTTTGTCACACCAATGCACCTGTTTGTACAGATCTTATCTCAGGTTGTTAATCATGATTAATAACTTGCTGATTGATTGTGAAGTGGAACTTCCAAGTTACCTGTAGTACATGAATGCATTATGATGTATCCGCCAAACATCAGAAATGCTTGTTTCTCTATAACGTGAAACCAGAAAGAAGTTACTATGCCTCTTCTAGAGACCTTCTTGACAAAAGATTCAGTTTCATTTTCCAACATTCAAAGGCATCAGGACTTGAAATATCCATTTAACCACTGGCTGGACAGTCATTTCAGCAATTGGCCAGTAGTCCCGCAACGGAAAAAGTCCCGCAGTCTAGTGTCATACATGTACTTTTAAAGGGCCCATGAAATGTATTTTTGTTTAATGCAATCCTTGAAAATGCACCAATGTGTCCCATTTAACCTTATTTCAATTTTCATCTTGCCATTTTCAAGGGTATTTTGATGCCCTTTTGTTTTTTCTGCTAATGCAAATTTTCATATTCATTAAAATCAAAACTGTGATGTCATATCAGGCAGAAACTTTAATGTTGCAATTAGTTTATGCACAGAAAGTTGACCAAATTTAGGATAATTCGCTGTCGTAGACTTTCTTTCTTTAGTGATTCACTGTTGTGTCAGTTCATGGCAGTAAGCCAATGAGAAAACTTTTCTCACAAATGCTTTCAATAGGCCTAAGCAAATTTTGGGGTTCACAATTTTATGAATTTCAACAGAGAACCACTCCCTGAAATAACACCATGGCAACAGCACCCTCAGTTCTCCGAATTTTTTTATGTTTAAAGAAGTGCACTTTTCAATAAAAATTATCCAAAAAGGATGTCAATTAGAGTTCATATACTCAAGGGGATTAGAAAGTAGCACAAAATACGTTCCTGAGAAATATTCACTTCAGGGGCCCTTTAATGATTTACTAAGGTATTTTTTAGCTTTTCAATTCCAAACTGCCTCAAAATTGTTAAGAAATGATGTTTTTTAAATACATAATTACTAAAGGTCTTGTAAAAAGTATTTCTGGTCCATCACATGTTCAGAGCTACATGTACTTACATTGTAAATGTACATGTACAAAGTTTGTCTTAAATTCAAGCACTGTTAATGTCACCAAACCAAGGCCCAATTTGATAGAGCTGCTTAAGCACAAAAAGTACATAAAGCTAAGCACAACAAAATTATGCTAACCAGCCAAAATACATGTACCATATAATACATGTGACTGGTACCCTGTTCATTTTTGCCTGGCACCCAATTGTTAAGCAATAATTTCTGCTTTAAGCAGCCGGATGAAATTGAGCCATTATGTTTGGGCCCCTGAACTTTATGTACGATCAATGTCAAAACTTCATGCCTGCACATCTTATTCAATCACATTGAATCAAAATGACTTGAGACTTAGGATTTGTCTTGGAACTTTCAAGTAGGCCCTACAGATTTTTTTTTCCCCTTCACTTTGAAAAAAAAAACATGTTTGCTCTGGCGTCAGTTATCTAGATTGTTATTTGGGGCTCATTTCTGGGGGGAAATGTACCTATATCATCGCTTCCCAAACGATCCCTAATGCGACAAAATATCACACTGGATAATCACCAAGATGGTGAGAGTAATGCAACTATCAAAGCCCATCCAATAAAAGTGAATTGGGTTTTATTCAGGAATTTCAAGGTTAAAAGGGGAAATATTACATCATTGTTTCGGGAGGGGGGGGGGCATCTGAATAACTGAACTCCCATCCTCTAGTTTTCAAATGAAAAACATATTGGAACGTACCTAATATTGAATGTTAAATTACTCATAAAAAAGAAACAGTAATTTTGTACAACTTATCATGCCTGAAATTGTTTTTACACGTACTTCTATTGTTAAGCGCTATGAGGTCAGTTTTCTAACATGAAGTACTTTATACAAATCTTTTATTATTATTATTGTAAAAATGTACTGAATACTAAATATATTATGTATTGTACATGTAGCTATTGTAAGGGCAAGGCTGTTTTCCTTGGTAGAGGACACCTCTACGAGGGGAATGTAAATTCCTACAGGAACATTTCAGGGGGCACCAAGGCAATGACCAGGGGCATAAACTACCTCCACTGCCCCTGTGAAATCAGGCCTGCACATCCAACAGAATTACAATGAACATATCATCATTTGCTCACTCCAGACAAAATCCCGCTATTGATACAATTCCTTTAAATTGTACGATTGGGGCCAAGCATGCAATGATGGAGTCTGGGGGTAAAGCTACTGAATGATTGAACTTGTTGATTCATGGGGAGAGGATTTCCTGATTACCAACGACTCCTTAATCAACACAAGAGAAACCACATGTGAAATCCAGAGATAACCGTCTAGCGTCCCAAACCAGCCACATGGCCACATCAGAAAATATATTAACCCACACAGGAAATGCAACATGATTTTTTTTTTCTTTTCAAAATGGGGGAAAAAAGAAGTTGAGGGACTGCACTTTCCTTGCACTTTTGATGAAGGCCAGTAGAACTCTGATTAAATTTTGCAATAATCTGTAAAATACACTTTTTTATCACTATGGGTTTTGATGTTTTGAAAAGAACAAAAAGTTTACAATGTTTTGAAGACAAGACCCCTGCCTAAGACCAACTTCCTGTTTCTACGACTTTGTGATTGGTGCATCGCATGCTAGGATTACAAGGGAGTCTGCTGATTGATTTGAACCAATATGGATAATGTGTTCTTAATCGTATCTTCTTACACTTGAAAAACAAAAAATATTTTCCATTCCTTTTCATTCCTTAAAAAAATAATTTTAGATAGAAATAAAACAAATACAGTCGACTCTCGTTAATACGAGCTCGGATGTTACGAGGTTCTGGTTTATACGAGGTATTTTGCCGGTCCCGACTGCCCGTGCGTGTTTTAATGCATTTAAATACGGAAGATCTGAACATGGTCATAACGAGAACAAGGATAACACGAGGTATTTTTGCGGCCCATAACAAGCAAATGTATTGTTTGTTTTACTATTATAGCGAGTTTGGGGAATGAATTGTTGGGCATCGATAGTTTACCTTTATCAAGGTGAAAAAATAAACGTCCAGCCTTTCAAAAGCATGTGCTACCACTCCGTTGATCATGATCAATAGAGGTGATAATTGAGCGTTGGCATTGGTACCAGTCTGTTAAATGGTGGTGGTACAACGTTGATGAGAGATGGCCACCAGACCGTTTATTGCAACGGTAAGATTTCGCTGGTATCCTGCCTAAGCAATGAGCCATCTAGCATTACTCTGACCTTACTAAGGTGAACATTAACCAATGAAAATCAACATTCAACAAGTTGGCTGTTGCGACCGAAACTTGGCTACCAAAAATGGCAAGTTAAAATCATACGCATTTTTCAGTCATGAAAGTACAGTTCTATTTGCGCCAAATGTTGTGTGTTTGTATGGGACATGATCACAGTTTAAGCAGTGTCCATTGCAGTACGGGTGCATTTGTACAGATAAACCTGCGTCCATTATGTCATGCACTATGCATTGTTAATACCGCACTCAGATTTTACGAGGTTCAGTTAATACAAAAAAAACGGGCCAGTCCGTTGGACCTCCTATTAAAGAGAGTCGACTGTATAGTGTAAGGATGTGACATACAATACCACCTTGTCCATATGCCATGTAAAAGTTTGTGACAAACAAATCATGAATTAGCTGAAAATATTAGTGTTATAACAACTTTATTTCATTTAAAATAATGGTCTCCAAGAAAGCCCATAAAAACAGGCCTTGCTCATCATGTGACATCACTGGTGGAACAAGAAATACATGCAGGCAGGTTCTGTTGTGGTAGCACAAGCATAAATTTCTAAACATATTCTTGTTCCACCAGTGATATCATGTGTTACATCATGAGCCAGGCTTGTTTTTTTTTTTTTTTTTTTTTTTTTTTTTGGGGGGGGGGAATTCCCAGACAGTGTTAAATGAAATAAATTGAAAAATGTATTTACAGGAAAAGGGGCTCGCAACAGGTATACTTTCAATGGAGTTATTCTTTATTCATACCCCACACAGTTTAGGCAGTCATATTGGTTGACAGGTGGTCACATGACCATTTAAAACCAGTTTGAAATGGCTGATAAAGAATGGGAATAAAGAAACAGTGACTTGGTCTTAAACAACCATTTAAAACCTTGCAGGGTCGTGGCCTTGTGTTAAAGGTACTCACCTTCTGCTCTGTCCTTGATCACACTGCGACGACCCTGCCAGTTTCAAACAGCCATTTAAGAATTTTTCGCCACTCTTTTATTACCTTTTTACCAACAAACTTTGATATGGCATAATGGTCAAGGCAGTAAGGCACACATCCTTTAAAATTTGGCATCACGGAATTTGATGATGTACTGTGTACAGCATCTTGTTAAGTAAACTGCTGGTAAGTTCACTGCTCAACCAAATTATACTATTGAAAGGAAACTTTAGTGAAGCTACCTGGTCCAACCCATTAACAGGCCTGGAAATACACGGAGGCCTTGGAGGCTGTGGCCTCTGTTGCCCTGATCTTTGCCTTGGTGCCTCTTCAAAAGTTTCCCACAGACTTCTAGATTTTTTAAAGGAAGTGCTCTTTGTAAAATGAAAAAGGCCTTGCCCTCTCAAAGAGGAAATTCCAGGCCTGGTCTAGTCGCTCAAAAAGTTAAGGGAGAATCCTGATTACCAGTCAAGGAAATGAAATTTTTCATACATACATGTCTGTAAATATACCCATTCCACTTCCATTCATGCAGCCATGGCATACTCCCATTTTCTAATTCCATGTTCGCTGCTACTCCTCGTCTTGCCGACGATTTGACATTTCCGCATCCTCCAGAGTAAACCAGCAATACAAGTCTTTACAATCACACAGCCCAATGGTAATCCATTGTGAGTGCTCCTTTATTCAGATCACATCAAAGGCTGCATCAGACAGCTTCAAAAAGACACCTGATGTTTCCAAAAATCAGCGAAGCTATTAGTTTACCTGATGTGCCAGTGCAGAAACAACGGTGACAATGAGGAAATTTCAAGCCAATTGTTGAAGGAATAATGAAAAAGTCTGGATGCTAAAGATGACTCTGATAATGTCAGTACAATTCAATCTGTGCACATAATTCATGAGACTCCCACAAAACTGCTTTGCAGAAAAGCTTTCCAGTTTTCGTTGAACAAACAGAATGGGTACTCTGATCACAGCACAAGCGGGTTTTATTATCACACAGTCACATGAGATGTGGTGACTGCAATGTGTTCAGACCAGTGTGGATTTTATAGTGTGTGGGTGCTGGCACTGTTGCTCCAACCATAGTGTGAAGTGTGCACATGGACGAGTGACTATTTAATTTGACATCAAGTTCAGTGACTTGGCAATTGTTGCCCGTCTGCCAAACCATGTGACTTGGCCAGGGCAGTTTTAGCTCATGCAGACTGTTCTGACAGCCATCATGAAAGATCATCCCCAGGGGCGGGGGAAAGGGGAACCCTGGGTTTGACCCAGGGGACTCTGTTTGTGAAATGGAACAATTAAATAGTGCCTCCAAACAATCGTTGCTAATTTAAATGATTGACTTAAGCAGAATCAGAGGAACTAAAGTGAACATTTGGGGGCAAATTCCCAGGACGGGAAGTTTACAAACTCAGCTTCCATTGCCAATTCCTGCTCCTAAATATGTCTGTAGACCTTTCGTTTCTAGCGGACAGTATGTACTAATTTATTGTTGTTTTGATGTTACTTTCTAACCAAGGCATATCAAGAATTGTGCAATACATACCTATTATGTAGTACAAGTTTTTTATTTATTTTTTTTAGGCTGATTTATATTCTTTTGCTTTATTTATTTTTTTTATTCTTGATTTTTTTTTTTTTTTTTTTTTTTTTTTGGGGGGGGGGGGGTCATGTAATTACTGATAGTTATTTGTTAGTGCAGCATAGGCCTATTGAGTTGTGTATAACATTTTGTTTGTTTTTATTGAGGGTTTGTGGGGGTTAATTACACGTGAACAAATTCTGTTTTTTGTTTGTTTGTTTTTTTTTGGGGGGGGGGAGAAAGAACTTATCCTGTTGTTTCAATGTGTTTTACTTATTTATTTTCATTTAATTAAAAGTTATGTTTACCTTACAAGGGTTTCACAGGCAAGTAAGTAAAAATAAGGGGAAATAAAAACATGGCCATTGTTTAATTGTCGGATATGTTACGGTTCAGGTCTCTTCTTGATGTGCGCAAGAAAGCCAAGTGCCCTGAGCAGGTATGGTCACAAAACGACAAGTTAAACGGAAGTAGATGATTAGGGCTGTGAGAGATCTCATTAAGGAGGCTCTTTAATGATTTAAATATAACCACACTGACAGGTAGAGGGTTGGGGGCACAGATTGACACAGGTAGGGTATTCAACCATCCGATGGTTTTGTCTAGACGTTGCAGGGGGGGTGGGGGTGGAGATGGGGGGGTGCTTAGAACTTGTGATGTGTAACAGCAAGGTGTGGCTGTGCAGTTTGTACGTGACACTTGAGCAGACGTGTGTGGTTTCAATAAAAATGTATACAACACATCACGTTGATGCCCCTGTGCTTTTTTAGACTGAAGACAAGATTTTTTGATGAAATAACGAAGTTGAGTCTATACATGGAGCTAAGCACCACAGATGCACCAACAGACGTGAATTTTATGACGTCACTGCCTCCAGTTATCTGGGCCCAATTTCAAAGAGCTGCTAAAGCAAAAATTTACTTAACAACTTTTTGCAAAGCGAAAATGAGCAGGATACCAGTCAGAGATGATAAATGTGACATTTGCATTTGGGCTGGTATTCTTACTGTGGTAAGCATAGTTCTGTTGTGCTCAGCTTGTTTTTGTGCTCAACCCTTTAACCGTGGACTTTTTTGGAGCCCGAGTAAATTTAACTACTTGAAATGTCTGACGATTTATTGCAGCTCAATAATTTGAGCTAACAATATACATGTAAAAGTATACATTTTTGGAAAGCTCTTTTTATGTTCTTTCATTTGATGCTAAAATCAGCAGAATCTGAGGGGATTGAGAAGGTCATGACCTCCATTTTAATATATTTTTTTTAATTTATGATGCTTCAAAATCCAGCAGCATATGGCAAAAAAAAAAAAAAAAAAAAAAAACAAAACAGCCAAAAACCAGCTTGAGTCATTCAGTAGGTCCTAAAGAGCATTTTTCTACAAAAAAAATAAGTGTCAGGGGTAGATCCAACACCTACATTTCTAAAAATGTACCCCAGACTTCACCATGTTTCGTGCAAACAATAAATGCATGAATGTGCATTAAATTCATACATTTGTTCCACTTACTTCAACAGTACTAGTAATTGTTCAAAACACACACTTCAAATTACTGCCAGTCAGTAGTGTATTTTACTATGGATTCGGAACAGACCATACATTCTCTTCATCTTCATCACAGAAATCCCCCTCATCACAGTCAGAATTATTAAATATTTCCCCTACCTAGCACATCAGCTACAGAGAGCCTACCTTGGGCGCCCGCCATTTGCAAAAAAAATATGCAAAAACGGTCAAGAAGTTGCCCCAAAATTGGAAATTTTACCGACGATCAAAATGTCTGCAAGTACACAATATCGCTGCCTGTATCTTACACATCAAAAGGGTGCCCTCAAGAGAAGTTTTTTTGAGAGGGGGGTGTTTTCTATGCACAATTTGATATATGCGTATTCATTTCATACAAATTTGTACGATCAACATTTAAAGGGTTAAGCAGCTCTATGAAATTCGCACCCCTTCCCATGCCAAAACCTCACTCCTGTAGACTTTGGGATTTTCTTAAGCCGTGTTCGCACTGGATTAATATTTTGGGTAACTTTACCATGATGCTGGGTAACATTCCGATAGGTTAACTTTCCTACCGTCTGCACTTGGATTTAATTGACTCGGGTAGAATTACCGGGACCGTGGGTAAACTAACTGAGCTGGCCCCAAAACACTAGAGAGGGCACCCTGCGTAACCTTTGACCGCAACTTGACCGGATGCACAACTTAAACTCCCGCGTAATGTGAGATAAACAACTCTCGAGAGACGCGGTTGCCATCTTGTATTGTGCATGTCGTGTGTTTTATTTCTTCGGTCAACTTGTACTTTCATTCCGTGATGGCTGAAAAACAACAGAAAAACTGAAAAAGAAAAGGCGACGGCACGGGAGCAGCACTACCCCAAAGAAAAAGAAATTGGACCCACGTGGAAATGCACGGCTAATTGAAATTTGGGGACAGAAGCAACACCTTTGGTAATTGGGCCAGATGGGAGATTTAACCGAGACGTCGCGTTCGCACTGGACTTTCTGGCTCGGTTAAACTGACCTGGTCAATCTTCCTGGGCACCTTTTGCTCGGTTAAACTACCCACGCGGCGTGGTTAAGTTACCTGTCAGGAAAGTTACCCGGGCTGTTCGCACTGGACTTAAAATGGGTAAGTTATCCATTGACTCGGTTAGTTTGCCCAAATTAAGTCCAGTGCGAACAGGGCTTTATGGACGAGCACCTTACTTACAGAAAATGGGACTGTCTCATAAAAGTTTTAATTCCAGGGCAAATTATATGCAAGTCCATCGTTGGGCCAAATTTTTAGAGCTGTTTAAGCACAAAAAGTGGCTAAGCAAAGCCATGACAACAAAATTATGCTCAC
The DNA here is from genome assembly GCA_911728455.2 of Marthasterias glacialis. Classification (NCBI taxonomy): domain Eukaryota; kingdom Metazoa; phylum Echinodermata; class Asteroidea; order Forcipulatida; family Asteriidae; genus Marthasterias; species Marthasterias glacialis. The sequence goes on along the minus strand of OU452238.1, from coordinate 72,063 downwards.
CAGAATATGATTACCAGCCAAAATACTACACTGTATGTCACATGTGCCATCTGTGACTAGCATCCTGTTTTTTTTTGCTTAGCAGAACATTGTTAAACACTTTTGTCTGCTTTAAAGCAGCTCTGTGCAATTGGGCCCAGTACATTTGCAACATACACACTGTGCACTACAGGTTCTTCCAGTTAATTTACATGGCAGAACTACGCTAGTGCTTGAGCCCTTACAGTCCCAAATTCTTCTAGACTGCTAATTGCCAAAGTGACCGATTCAGAAGGACTGGGTCGGTAGGCCCAAATAATAATTGCTTATCACAGGGTCAGGCATACCAATCTTATCTAAGTCCAAACAATTTGATGTCGAGTGACATGTAAAAGAAGAGGATATAGGAGGAATGAGGCCACTACCTAGCCAAACTGCCTAGTCAGTAACGGTAAACTTTTAACTGATCCCCCTATCTTATTCCACAGTCACCCAAAAAGAGTAGGTATGCCAAGCTTCATAAAAAGCATCATCGGTACCAAGTCCATCATAGTCCAATCAAAACTGTCAGTTTCCCTTGGAGGAATCTGAACTGCTAAGGTGCACAAAATCAAAAGCATGCTTCCTGAAATTAACATCAATCAAATTTTTGGACACACTAAGGTCTTAGAGCTGTGGGAAGACAAAGGAGTGGTTAAGAAGTAATGGGGTATGCCATAATATTCTGCACATTGCCCACAAGGTCTATCACACTGTGTTCCTGTGCGTCTAGACTCCAAAATCAGAACTGTTGCCAGAAACAGAGTCAAGATCTCGCAGAGGGACGTGCAACAAGGCCAGGGGTACGCATACATATGACATATGGGGGGAGGGAAGTTGCTTGATTGATGAAGTTAGTAGGAATTAGCTAGGATAATATGGTTCAGTGAGGTAGGAAAAGAGAGATGTTTGTTTAATGTTAACCACCCTTACCACACGTAAACGGTTTTTGATGGGAGGTGGGCTCAATGCCAATCTAATGTTGCTAAGCATGGGAAAATTTTGCTTGGCAGAAACAGATTATAAAACACGAAGCAACATGTTATTTTGTGTGGTCTTAACTGACTCGCCACTGACATTTGCAATCATTTTAGTAGCCATGTGAACCTTAACTATTACCTCAAAAGAGATAGGTGACACCAGATCAGAGTGGGTACCGATCACATCACTGGATGTTACGCTTGAGTCGCCAGCATCGAGTGAGTCATCACTAAGGTGAGCAGCAGGAAGCACGCCTCCGTTACCGGTCACACTCGTAGCTCCGTCTAGGGATGGGACACAAGCCTCTCCTGACTTTGGTTTCTTTTTTCGTCGTTTTTCTGGACTCACTCTCTTCTTTTGGAATTTGGCCAACTGTGTATTAAACATTGTTAAAGACTTTTGATTATTAATTATTCAAATTTTCTTAAACATTGAACAAAGTCCTCTGAGGAGCTTGCCTAAATTAAGAGACGAAAACATGTATTACATGAATGGTATGCACAGCCGTTTTCCTACAGTAAACTTACGGATGTTTTGACCTCAGTGAGGGCGCTGTTGTACAGAACTTCTAACGGACTCATGACGTCAGACGCATAAGGTTTATTGGCTTTACTATAATACTAAGTTAAGAAGACATGATGATGACAAAAGTCATGGTTAATTTAGGAAAGCACTAATGCATTAACCCTCTTACAGTCTGACCATTCAATATCATCCACTGAGGTTTTTGAATAATTATTATGCCAGCCTGCAAAGTGCAATATGATCACATGTGGTGACTGGTATGCATCTAGACAGCACATAGTCAACCCTACTAGTGTCTGACCATTCAATATCATCCACTGTGGTTTTGAATGGTAGATTTGAACTACATACTAGCCTGCAATTAGTTGCGATAGTCATAACCCTTGATCCTCTAGACTGTCGCAGACTGGAAGTCGAAGGGACGTCACCTTTCAAGGCTCAAGAGCTAGAATTATCACACCTAGACAACAATTTGACCAAGTAACTGGGAAGCATACACATGTAGGTGTATCCGCTGTGAAGAAGTCGATTTGCTATGAATGTGTGATACCCTGTCCCAAAAATGTGCCCAAATTACGACAAAGACTCAACAAAATAGCTGAAAAATCGCCTACAGGCTTCTCAAGATATCAAAAATGAAATCAACATAAAACTTATCAAAAAAAGATTACTGTTTGTGTATCAGAGCATTGACATGGTTGATACTTGATGAAAATACCACGATACACTCTGGATCTCGGTGTGTGTGTGTGTGTGTGTGTACCAGGTGGCGTGTACAATTGTTTTCTTGCCAGTACCCACAAACCCAATTGTACATTACTGATAGCTGTTAGCCAGCGCACCCAATACCTTGGATTTGCACGTGTAAACAAATGTAAACAGGTTGTCGGAGTTCATCAGTTTGCCACTGAAAGACGCTCTTTGCTGCAATTTATATGAGCTGCCGGTAGAGGGTGCTATAAAAATGTAGCACCCTCTACAGTCAGCTCACCCAAATCACATAGCACATGTGCATAGTATTGTATCGAGGTACAGTTCTGAATCTGATCACTGTTTTTTATACTGGCTGCAGCACATGTGGTCACTGTTTTGTTTATTGAAATTGAAAACCGAGTGCACCGGTATTTCTCAAACAGCTCTCGGTATTGTTCGGTTTTGAACAGATACCATAACTGGGTCAATACCATAACTACCTGACTACCTTACTGACTACTGCTTCGCCGAAAATCACATTCCGTGATTGAAAATACTTATTTCTCTAGACCCAGTAACTGGGGCGCTGTACTCCTTTTTTGAGATTTTTGACATTATCTGTCGTACTAGCGCCCCAGTCCGTGGGGCTGGTATCCTGCATTGACTGCGCAAATCAATATGCATGTCAGGGCATCAGCGAACATTGGCACTACACAGCTTGGTATCCTGCGTTGACTGCGCGGAAAACAATATGAAAGTTAGGGCCTCAGCGAACACGCAATCCTTCCTTGCAGCGTTTATACACATAAGGAAACGGTCGTTGAGTATCACGTTCAAAATGGCGATTCTAACGGCAAATTTGATATATGCGTGATAGTGGGCTAAAAATCATCGTTTTTGGAGGACCAAAAATGATTGTGAGTAGGGATTTCAGTGACATCACGAATTCGTTCGGACAAACTCGCGAAAAAAGTACTCAATGTTGTTTTAAAAACATTGTTAAAAAACCTGATCACCAACATAAAATTTGTAATCCTGATAGTTTTACTAAATATCTTGTCTCAAATCCCTGAAAGTTTCAATCCAATACAAGCAGAATTATCAAAGTTACAGAGTGAGAAAGATCGAAAAAATCACCAATTTGGGGGTTTCCGCGTGAGCAGGCGATGGCCGCATTTTTTGCCAGGCTCAGGTCGGCGACACTCACACTAACGAAGGCGGGCGCATGGGTTGCGAAGGTCGTACCATTAAGAAAATACACAGGATGAAAGGGGGGTTCATGGGCTACATTTTGAGGGGTAGAACAAAAAAATCGGACGAGAATTTTAAAAATGAGAAGAAAAAGAACATTTTAGAGGCATTTTTTATCACATAAATTTTTTTATTTTCGCTCGTTTGGGTTTTATTTGGAAAAATTAATGTTTATACTTCATTTTTACCTTTGATTTATGGTTATTTTGTGAAAGAAAGTCAAGCGCCCAACCCGTTTTAAAATGGTATGTTCCGAGTGGGCTGATCAAATTCTGCCATCCGGGAGCAGCTTTACACTGATTGATAGTGAAGTTCCCTGTGTTGTTTCGCGCTTTCAGAATACACGTTGAATCGGGGAACTGACTACTGGTATATTGTGTACTGATCGCCCTCTCTCACACACACACACACACACCACAATCACCTTGATCGCTGCCGGGAAATTTACTACAACACAAAATGGTGCCGTATGCGTATCCTTCCATATACCCCAATACAATCAGTTGTCCGAAAAAAGCTGGTTTTCTTAATACTTTAAAATATTATATCTTAAGAACGGAAAGTCTGATTTTCTTGAAACAAAGACTAATATATTCCACATGAAGAGGCCTTTCCAATGTCTTGACACTCCTTTTTATGCAGTGGGGAGTTTTGGAAATTTTTACCTGAAATCCCTATTGTGAGTACAATTAACTGCATTTTATTTCACCGTAAATACTTGGAGAAGCCAGTAGGCGATTTTCAAGCAATTCTGTCGAGTCTTTGTCGCAATTTTGACAATTTTGTAACTGATTCAGAAAAAACCGCTTCGGAGCACTTTCCAAATATACCACGGACTGGGGCGCTAGTACGACAGATAATGTCAAAAATCTCAAAAAAGGAGTACAGCGCCCCAGTTACTGCATGTACATGTACTGGGTCTATTATTTCTATTATATCAAAGAAGTAACAATAAGGCCTCTAGGACTCAAAGTAACATTATCTATCATTTAAAGCTTAAACCAGTGACTAAGGGTGCATATGGAATGAGTTGTTGGTAGGTTTTTTCGAGTTGTCGGTAGGAGTCGGCAGGGGTCGGCAATTAGTCAGTTAGTAGGACCGATGCATTATACAAACAGTCAAGCCAAGTTGTTTAACTTTCGAGCTATTGACAATTTTTAACACACTTAAACTCAACATAAAACCACTGTACAAAACAATTATCAGAAAAAATGGTATCCTTACCCTTTCCCTACCAGCCTGCAATTTCTTTTTTCGTTCACCATCGTCCATTTTCAAAGATTTTGTGTCATGAACTGTGCCATTTATGTCGGTTCGTTTATGCGGAGGACGTGGAAGTTAAAAATGGCGGACGTCCTGTGGGACTTTTTAATACTTTACCGTACAGTTCGTGGTAATATTTTTAAAAGACACAAGGGTATAAAACTGTTCTAAAGAGAACAAATAAACTGAAGTTCATTGGATGAAATTTAATTTAATTTCGAGTAAACTATTTTTATTCATCTTTGATTAAAAACATTATTATACAAAGGGGAATTGGCATAACATCATATACGCGTTCAATTTTACTATTAACGCAAGTCCGAACGAACGGGGGCGCTATTTAAAAGTAATGTTGATACCACAGACATAGGTTCTTTATGTCTGTGGTTGATACACATTCATCTGAAACAGCGGTACGTCTGCAAGTGCCTTCTGCATGCTAGCTTTTTGAAAGAAGTAGCGGGAGATTATCATCTTTAAGTTTCTATTCACCGGTTGTTTTCCCTCTAGTTGTAGTTAAATTGAGAATGTTAGCTACAGCACAATCTGTTTGCATGGTCTGTTCCATGATCCAACGTTAGGGTGTGAGACTGTTCCCGTTGGAACAGTCATCACTACAACTAATGATGCCTTGATCAGATTCTTAACTCTTTCAATACAGCGGCTCGGTGAATTACTTCATACGCCGGTGAGAGCCGCTGCCAGCTGCGGCTCGAAATAAAAAAAAATGTTCAACAATTCCGTCACAGCTGTAACACAACTTCCATAATCAAGGTCAGTTTTTTTTCTCGTTTTTTTCCCTCTTTTTGATGGACGGGAGGGGGGTGGGTGTGGAGCGTGGGTCGATATCTTTGTCAGTTGGGACATTTCTTTTGATATGCCTTTGTTAGGACAGTCCATCTTCATCGTTTTTCACATCACTGCAACTGTCATTTCAATATTATCGAAACAATTATGAGTAACCTCACTATTAAAGGGGCTGTGTCGTCATGATTAGCAGCAGGGAACAAATTCATAGAGCTGCAGCTTAACGGCCGATTTTGTTCTTACTGGGCGCTTTCCATTTCAATAGCGCTGCTAACCGTAAGCACACGAAAAGGCATGCTAACCTTCCGGTGCTTACTATAGGAAAATGAAGAACGTAACAATACAAATCCACTATAGTGTCTGCTGAGATCGATGAGAGATATTGATCGTGAGACAAATCAGCAAAACATTTTGAGAGCTGTTGGAAACAGAGGAACTTGTGAGGCGTGCAAAAAAAGTGCGCACCCACAGCATCCTCACTCAGATGCGGCGAGATTTCATTGGACAGTGATTGTTTTTTGACAACGCATAAAAACAACAGGGGCGCTATTCACACTCCCAAAGACTCCACTCTTATCACAGGGCCTACTCTATCATTATCTGAGCTGCTCGTTTCATGGTGGTTTACAACACCACTATCGCCACCACACGCACGCGACGCGACAATAGCACGTCAGCCGCGCATATGTACCAATCAGTTTGAAGGATTCACAGTGCGTGTGCGTCGACGCGCGTGTGCTGCGAGCATAGTAATTGCAGCAGTATACACCCGCCCATGAACGAGCTGCTCGGATTAGTTACCCATTGTTTATCTGTCAGAATGACTGGGCCATTTTTATAACACCTCTTCTTTTGATTCTATCTGTTGATTGGCCGAACGTGCGTCACATGGTGTTGTGTATTTTTACTATCACACTGCACACCGACCAAAAGAACTATTAAATGGTACTATCCAACGACAACTTCGAACCCGGTGAAACGATCAAATAATACGTGCATTTGAAATACGATATGAGAACGAAGGCAGTGTGGTACCCCTCTTTCTTTTTGTCAAGATTTCCTGTAAGATCTTATAGAGTTGTTTGAAGACTGATATACGCACAGTTGTTTAAGGAATATTACCACAAATGGATGAAATTGAGGTGTTATAAAACAAATATTGACTGCTTTATATCGTGGCGTAGTAAAACTAGTCACTCTCGGTGATCCCCGGAGCCGCCTATCTTCCCTCGGCTCCGCCTCGGGAAGATAGGCTGCTCCGGGGATCACGAGTGACTAGTTTTACTACGCCACTCAAAGCAGTCAATATTTGTATACTATCACAATTAATACTATAGACCGATTGCGCGACAATGTTGACATGCGGTCACGTGACCCCCTATCGGGTATAACGCCATACAGCTGATGGCAAAATACGTATAAAGAGGTAGGCTGTGACACAGAGTGAGTACGAAAACAGTCGATTTTACTTTTGTTAAGTGATAAATTAGTTAATCAGCCCCTGTATTTAAAGTAGTATGTTGTGGCATCAATTTAAATCACATCTCTGTTTCATAATTTAACAGAATTCTACTAAAAGACGTTTTTTAGCCAGGCGTTGGACGACTATTATGTAGCCACCCGTCTGTTATTTTGTTTGTAATGTAGGCCTAAATCACTATAAAAAAGGATAAACAACTTTGGAAAAGTGAGCCTTAATACCTAGCCTTGCAGAATTTCAAATAGGCAAAGGAATCACACAGTTTTGGAAAGCAATTTCTTTGGAGGATTTCAGCTTCAAAACTTGTGTTGAAAAGTGTGTGGTGACCGCGGTCGTCTGGCCTAACGTTCCGTCGTGCGCTGTACACATCGTGCATATTTATACAGTACTTTCACAATTTTCAAGACTTGCTGGAACTGTCCTGACTGGCTTTATTCAGCCACTTGAAGGTCTCTGGTACAAACTCTAGAATGTTTTTCACAGATTTCGAGCAAGAAAAGCTTCGATCGAATAAACTGAATGCATTAATCATCGTGTACCGTACCACCCTTTCCTATGGAGGATGTCGTGTGTGTTTACATTTATACCCAAAAGTGGTCACGTGACGCGGATCGCGCAATCGGTCTATTGGAAGAATCTAGCTACAATGTATACTCCGTTGGGACTTTGCTGGGGGTGGCTTTGCAGCAGGGGCGACTTTGTAGGGGCAACTTTGCTGTGGGTGAGATGGCTGGCATTCCTTCCTAAATATAATACCTTATACAATTTCTAACTATTGTTTAAATAAGGTTTCCCTCGAAATCTTTTCCAAAGTTTCAACTGGTCGTCTTCTGACTGGTTCCAGAATAGTTCCAGAAGGTTCCACCCCTCTATCTGCGACTCGCTTATGTAGGGATTGTCTGGATTGAGGCTGGCAAAATACAGCCCGAGTACCAGCGACTGGATGAACCTCCCGGCTATAAGGACACGCAGCACACCTCGCTCCTTCTCCGTGAGCGGAGCTCTCGATTCGAAGCCGGCAAGGAGGTTGGCGGCGGCTTCAAGCGGTTCGTCGCTGCAGAACATGAAATACATCATGGAGATTGCAATCTCATAAACGAGGAATGAGGTGGCGGTGAAGTCAAAATCGATGATACCGCTGACGTTGTAATCCTTGGTTTGACTCTTGTTGGTGGTCAATTCAAACGATGGTACTACCAGTACATTGCTGTGATTGCAATCCTGGTGCACGACACCTAGAAAGAAATGAATAATAAGGCTTAATCGGCACCTGCATGGACTCACCTAAGACATCTCTTGCTGGATAAGTCTGTAAAAAAAGAATAACCGATAACCACTGGGTGGCTTCTGTTATATTGCCCTGCCTTTCACCTCTGTCTAGAACTTAGTTCAAGTCACAACTCCCTCTGGAGCGTCGTATGTAGACACGGTTTCCAAATCCATATCTCACATACATAGACTGCTTTTGAGGCATAATATTTGAATGTTTAAAATGTTACCAAAAACTTTTTGTACGCATTATACATGCAAGACTTATACACACAAAACGCGGTCTATCGTGTTGGTAAATGACGACGTTTTGGAGCCGGAAGTGCAATGTAAACGAATGGTATACATACATGTACATACAACCGTCACACTGCACTTCCGCTTACAGAGAATTACTTACCAATATGATTGCGTTTATAGTTTCATTGCCACATGCATCTTAACTTTACACTTTGAAAACTGGAACTCCACTTGTTTGTCTTTAGAAGTGTCATCATGAGGGATGCTTCGAAAGATCGTAAGCCAAAAGTGCTTAACCCAATCCCTCAGAATCTTGAAATAAAGAAAACATATTTCTGTGGACTTTTCGATTAGCCATAGGCATATGATTTCCCAAATGACGGCACTTTCTTTTGCAATGGTTTTCTTAATATGAGCTGAATTGATTGTGTCATTTTTGTTGTGACCGCGAAACTATTTACGTACCAATGATGTTCTGACATTAGATCATTGTGGTGTGTCCAACTTAAATGTAACTATGCGCGGGGCCGCTAGTCACATTAAGGAATGGCCGGAGCTAGGTCTCCCGGCACTCCCCGCGCGGATAGCTGTTGAGGTTCGCATTATTGCAAACTATTTGCGTGTTAACTTTCGTGTTACATTGTATACTTATAAGTGAGTTACTGAGTTTTTAGGTGATATATAATGCATGAGTTTTTAATTAAAAGGAAAAACAAGGAAAAAATTACCTCTCCTCAATTCGCCTCGCACGGGAATGACTTTCCTCTCGTACTCTGAAACAACGTCATGAACGATTTTCAGCTTCTTGGCATCATTGATCACCCATAAGTATTGCTTGAGATGGGGCACTTTGTCAAGACACCATATGTTGTCAATGTCTTCCTTTACATCATATGGATATTTCTGTTAAATGTCAGAAAAGAAAAGCGACATTTACAAGACCATGCACTATCTTTGCCCTGACTATAGCACCACAAATTGACTAGCCTGTTTCCGCGATATATTTTTAGGCCGTGTCCGAAGGTTAACAAAAACAATATTTCAGGGCCTGGCCTGTCCCAAATAGACCACTTGAAGTTAAGGGTCTATCATAACCTCAAGATACAATTTTGAAATGAGGATCCTAAAAGCATAAAGCGTCAAAATAAGTGAAGGAACGCGTACTTGTAGAGCATTTTGTAGATCCCCGATGTGTTTACCAACTTTCAGGAAGATTGATGGCGGAAGCGGAGCTAGTTTGAGCAGGGGCTTTCCGGGTAAGAATCTAAACAGACGCACGGCGGTCACGGCGTTCACCCTCACAACTTTCTCCACTGCAGAAAATACAACACAATCAAAAGAACCATTGCAAAAACCCTGAAATATGTAAGGTTTATATTATTCATATATAAAAAATGACTTATTATTATTTTTCACATGATGTCACTCATTGTTATTGTTATACCAATAGCGGAGACATTCTGGTATTTTTGTGTTTGTCCGCCTCCGTGCAAGAGACAGCTTTAAACGAGTCAATCTCTGTAACCCATAAACTAACTCATTCTTAATTCGTTCTATTCCGAAGTTTGTCATTTTAAGTCTTGTTCTCTGAACACAAACTTAAGGTTTTATTCGCAATCTTCCTGGTGCCTGGAGCGTATTTCCAAGTGAAGAGCCAAAAACGCCCAGTTCATACAATTTGTGAGAGTTGAGAAAGCGAAGCATATACTATTGCACCATTAGTAGTGAAACAGTGCGTTCTGTAGTCGAGTTCACAAAACTCTTCCTAACTTCGGAATCATCCTAATTTTAATGCATAGTGATTTGTGTTGTGACATCACACTTTCCTAAGGAATTAAATTGATTCATACATTTACTCATCTTAAGATTGATCTTAGCGCTTCGGGAAATCGACTGCTGATAATTTTGGACAACGTTCAGACTGTTGGCCTTAGAGCGAAACCGGGGCGACTATAAGTTGTCAAAAATGGCAGTTGTGATTCAGAAGGCAGGGTCACATGCATCCCAATAAAACAAAAATGACTAATGATTAATTACCATCTTTGAGTTTAGTTTTTATCGGTTCATAGCTGAGAAGATGGTTGTTTTTGTTTATCAATGGAGCCTGGCATTTCAACTCGGGAAACGACTGCAAAAATTTCAAGATGTCCGTTTGGGTTTCAACAGCGCCCTTGGCGGTAAATTCCGAATTCAAAACCTTCAAGATGAACTCATTCTGCTCTCCGATCCCCTGTTTTGGATTCGTCTTCACGTAGTAGATCCTGTCGTAGTAACTTGGAAATTCCTGGATCTCGGAAGCTCGAAGATCAAAGAGTCTTTGCAGTAGATCCCTGACGTCATCAGTAAAGAGTAATGGTTTGTTGGAGCGCCGAAGTTTGACCTGTTTTATTGCCTCGCTGTCCGCCATGCCTCTTTAACTAGATCCCAACACTAAAATATAATCCAAAACAAACACCAGGTTATAGTGAAGTTCACAATTTGGTGGATGTGTTTATCACACACAAAATGAGGGACTACTTCAGTGACCATTTTAACATCGTGACTCGGTAAATATCGGAGACCTTTAAGGCGTTTTTTGCGAATTGAACAGAAACAAGTTTCTGAAATAAAATTCATTGACCGGAACAACTTCCGAGAGCTACGACGCGAAAACGGGTCGGAACCAGAAAAAGGTTGTCACATAGGTACATCTCTTGAAAATTAAAGTTCTAAAAATGTATACAATCTTCATTTTATTTTCAAGTAAAGGAACTTGGTCTTTATAACCTGTTTGTGCGCAACCAATGGCACTGCAGTTCGTGCACAAACCTGCGTGGGCCAATGAGGGGAACTCTCCATAGACCATGTGTATTAATCGTTGGACAATAGAAGCGCACATGTAGTCACCAACAGTTCACGGACAAATCGGACAAATCGGACAAAAAGGTCATCGATGCTCAAAATAACCATGGAGGTATGTGACCTTGTCTGTAGTGTTACGTATATAGCCAAATTTGTTTGTACCGTACACAACCAATACGGAGAATCTAAACTTGGTGGTAAAACTCATTGACAGTATGCCTGCCCCGTCAAACAATATTGGTTGCCTTGGTCCTACTTCGGAACGGATTGAGCGATCACCAAAGTTTGACGATTTTCATCACTGGCCGTATTTGTGAACTTACAATTCCGAAGCTTGCATACAATCTAATATTTATAACTGTAACTAGAGAAATATTTATACATTAAAATTACACTTTTTGTTTCTTTCTTACTAAAGTAATATTATTTTTTCTTTTCTTTTTTGAATAAAGCGGCTTTTGAACCTCCATCCAGGACACAATACATAATCATAATGATTTCGTTCGCTTTTTGGCAGGACAATTTTGGAGCATCTATGTCAAGCCAAATGCCCAATAATTCGATAAACCATAGAGCTACAAACCCACAGTGTTTATCAGCGATAAACACTGTTTTTCGGCGATAAACACGGTTTTTCAACCGATGAACAGTGTTTCCCCCCCAAAAAACTCTGTTTAACATTGATAAACAAAGTTTACCTCGATAAACACTGTTTTTCAACCGATAAACACTGTTTTTCGAGAAAAACTCTGTTTATCAGTTGATAAACAAAGTTTACCTCGATAAACACTGTTTTTCGCCGATAAACAGAGTTTTTTTCGATAAACATTGTTTATCGACTGACAAACATAATTTTTCTAGAAAAACTCTGTTTATCGCCGAAAAACACTGTTTATCAACCGATAAACACTGTTCATCGAGAAAAAACTGTTTATCGAGAAAAACTATGTTTATCGGTCGATACACAGTGTTTATCGAGATAAACTGAGTTTTTCTAACCTTGCTTATCGAAAAACATTGTTTATCGCCGATAAACATTTGTTACGCCTGTAAAAAGGGGGATGAAATAAATACAGTGAGATGTTTTATTTCATGTGTGTTGCTCCCACTGTAGCTCATCCAGCATGTTTTTATTACAATACATCTTCCAAGAAAAAGACTTTATAAACTTAGCTTGTCTAGTGTTAACAAAAGAAAAAATGTCTTAATATGAGAAAACGTAAATAGTCTTTCTTTGCCTTTAACAAACCAATACAAATTTAACTAATACAAATTGTAAACCCTACCTTTAACCAGTCCATACTAGGGATTAAAAAAAGACAAACTAATAATGTATTCCCTATGTGTGACTTTATCACTCCTTAGACTCAAAACACAGTCTTATTTAGCTCTACTTCTTTCTAAACCAACTTATGAAAGACATAAGGTAACAACATAAGGAAAAACATAAATCTGAAAAACCCTAAGAGAATAAAGCCTATCCCTGTATTTACTAAAACACAACTGAGCCATAAATAACCCTCTGTTGCCTGGTACATACTCTTACTAAAGAAAAACAAAGGATTAAACAAAACAGCTGGACCATGCAGGAAACTCTATCTACCCAGCCACCACTGACCATAGCCCCAGGGCATAGTGTTAATCACTCTTCCAGAGGTGGAGTTGCCACATAGACTATCTGCATTGTCTGAAACCATGAGGCTTTACCTAGCTGTATACTTGTATGGGCTATGCAATAGAAAAGACACCAATGAAATTATATACTAAAACTATGACTATGACATGACTTTTCTGACTCGAAATATACCTTCTTGGGAAAAGTCATCGACCAAAATGTAGTATCAATAAATTCTATAAAACTTAAACTTCCAAACACTTAAAGGTGATACTTAGTTAAATATCAGAAAAGGAAATAATCAATGAATAAAAACTTTCGTCGCAACTTCACATAAGGTTTACACATAGGGATTAAAGCACTAAATTCATGAAAAGAATCACCAACGTTTATAAGTATAAAATGATTACTATAAATAGGCTGAAAGTAACCTAAAGTTTTCCCTAGTTGACCAATGTGTTTTGGAAAAGATAAATTAATAAGAGGAAAATCAACATACCTGTAAAAAGGGGGATGAAATAAATACAGTGAGATGTTTTATTTCATGTGTGTTGCTCCCACTGTAGCTCATCCAGCATGAACTACAAGGTGGCAGTGAAACACCCTTTAACCACTGTGGGTCTGTTGATTCGTTGCGCCTTGCCTGTTATAACACCAGGGGGTAGTTAAGCAGCTGCTGTTTAAATTTTAGGGGGGTACATGATAACACAAAAAATACACAATTTTTCCATGGGCTCTACACATTGTTTATCGAATTATTGGGCATTTGGCTTGCCATAAGCATCTCGTGTGAATGATGAAACCTTTATAGACCATGTGACCCTTGTTTACAAAAGAGTGACCTTGTACATTCCAGGGCAATTACTGGCAGGCAAGATACTGCATGGGACATATGAGAAATTTTACATTTTGTATCATAATTTCCACATAAATTCAATGGCTATTAAAATGAGAGCTGAACTAGTTGTGAGATGTGCCCCTTTCCTTCATATCCAAAGTTGATGACAATCGGACAGTGCAATCTCCATAAAATGAAAGATTTAAAGTATTTTCCCATTGAGCCGTGTACAAATCCTGCCTGCAGGAAGTCCAGGTTCTGTGGCTCTTTTGTAAACATGTGATGTCACAGGTAACAAACCTGATAAAGCACTGCTATGTCTGGGACAAGAGAACAGAGGAAAAAATAAAGGCTAGCGCCCTTTTGAAATATTTCTCACAAAACAGGGATACAACATTGACGACTATTTTATAAAAATCTAGTAATTTTAGGAAGGCATTGTTACTTGATAGCTTTATTATTTGGTGGAGGACATCTTCAAGATCGCGAGGGGGTAGTAGGTGACGAAATACAATTTAAAACAGAAAATAAAATTAATAATACGGTTATGTCTAGATGAGGGAAGGTATGACCATGGTAAAGCCGACACTTACCACCACTGTCAAGCAGATTTTACAAGTTTCATCTCTTGAAAACAAGTCAATGTTGTCTTCTTCAACCAACGCAACTATGAACAAAGTAACAGCCGCTGAGTGCGTGTCCCTGAACCATAGAGTTATATAATGAACTAGAGGGAGCATTCGCGATGCCACGCACGGAACTCCACTGACTAACCATGGGCGAAAATCCCTATGGGTCAATTTGCATTATACAAATGTCCACTTAAAAATGGTCGCTCCGCGCCATTTTCTCAGTGGTAAAAAGTGCTCCTTGTCGGGACGCGATTTTTTTTTCTGTACCACACGCTGAATAGGGAGCCACAGCGAGGCGTCCCGATTGGTCGGTTGCTAATGTATTATGCATGTTAGGTCACAAGAGTTCGTTTTATGTGCTACTACGCGTACATTAGCACAATGTACATGTGTTTGTACGTGCCATGTTTATAACTAATAAAGATCGAACAGGGTCAAGAGGTAAGGAAATGCATGAAGTGGTACAGTGACTCGCGATTGTAGGTTTCTTTAACAGCAAAACAAATAAAAAAATACAGACATAAAAACACTCTATTGATCACAAGTGACCGAAAGCAAAGAAAGTCAATAAAACACAGCTTAAAAGAAAGTAAATAAAACACAAACAAATCACAGTAAAAGCTAGCCTATCAAAACACAGTACCCAAGAAAGTTGCAGATTGAGATCAAAATTGCTTTAAAGACCGAGTCCATATAGCAGTAATAACTCGTTCAAACCAGGCAATTAAACTACCAAAATAATGGGAGAGCACAACCAAAAGCTGATGATGCCTCTTTGCACTGCTATAGGCTGCTGTCTGAAGCCAATTACTACAAGGGGTGACTAACAGCACACTCAAAGATTACACAAGAGGCTAAATTAACCAAGTGTGTGAACAGTTTTAGGAGAAACATGAACAGTGGAAAGATAATCAACTCTAGCGTTTATACAAGCTTTGTTCTACACCCGTGAAGTACCGAAAAAAACAGGAGGCCCATAATACCCTGTCATTTAAGGCTCTCCACAATCCCATTTCTTAGTACACACACATTCTTAGGCTACCACATCTAGGTCCCCACATTACTGACCAGAAACTCCCCATCAGCAGGTATAACTTAAAATACCGTAGAAAAAGGACCCCACAAACACTTAACACGCATCTCAGATAGAAGTGACCTTGGTTATTCTTGCGGCGTCTGGAACACAAACACCATGCTGAACTTGCTGCTGAGTATTCCCTACATAGTACTGTACATTACAGAGCACGAGGAGGGTCTGTACTTTACGCTGATCACACACAACTTTCGTGTGAAACAGCCTGCGACCTAACATGCATAATGCATTTTGTAACTGACCAATCGGGACGCTTTGCTGTAGCTCCTTATTGAGCGTGTGGTACGGAAAAAAAATCGCTGTCGGGCCGTGTCGCATGGTTTGTACGCCCTCTAATTCTTATATATTATAACTCTATGCCCTGAACACAGTAGTCTGTACTACTCAGTAGAACCAGAACTGAAGCCGTGTCCGAATTGACGGCTACGGCTGGATGGCGATGTTAACAACACCCTCAGCAACAACAGCAGCCGTAATCAGTAGCCGCAGGTTCTTGGAGCAATACAGTAACGTTCAAAATAAGATCGTAAATTTCACTTGCGAACTCCCGTATATGAGAATGGATAAGTTCACGGTTACCCTGCACTGTTGAAGACCAAGCCGATTTCAACAACGCAGCGCCGGCAAAATGCTTCCATCAGCAGTGGTTAGACTCTTTTCGAAGTGTAGGCAAAGGGTTTATGTATACAGCCATGCAGGAAGAAAAGAAAAACTTCGTTGGGACCTTTGTTCCATACAGTAATGCCCCCACTACGGCGTGTGTGCCTATCCAGCCATACAACCATGCAGGAAGAAAAGAAAAACGTTGTGTTCTGCCCAAACATTAGAGGTCACCGAAGAGCGCCCATGGCGATCACACACTTTTATATACCAGAAAGTTAAATTCATCAAGCACCATTCATAAAAAAAAAAAAATAATAATAAAATAAAGGAAATAAATAAATAAATTCAAACAAATCCAGGCTGTGCGATTCTTTTGTATATTTTTTTTGTAAAGTTTACCCAATATAGATTAAAGCTTTTATACACTTTTGGGAACACCGAAAAAAAAATCAAGATGATGAAGGTAGATATGTTCCATATGTACCATCCCAAGAAAAAAAAAACATTGCCGTCGTATTTTTTTCTTTGGCGTCGATATTTTGTAAATTTTTTGCGGGACATTTTTTCAAGCATATTGTTTTTTAGCGTCGCATTTATCTTCCCAGTCCCTTTTTTGCGTTGCATTCTGTTTTTCCGTCCAATTGATTTTTCCGTCGCTTTTGTAACGTGACATTTTGTTATTGTCACTGATGATTGTTTTCACTCCGATATTGCAGTGGTGTGTCATTAACTCTATCAAAGGTTAGTTTTAATACATATCACTTGATTCTAATGCAGTTTGGAAGCATTGACAGACACTTTATGTGATGACATCAACGTAAACAGTGGGTTCGCAATCGGTCTGTTATTTAAAAAAATAAATAAATAACAGTTTACATGAATATACTCAACTCACCGCTTCTTGGCATATGGTGCAAAACAAAGTTTATTCGGTCATCTAGTTCATCATCAGGGATTTCACTGTATAGTTTCTGAATTGATATGTTGTATTCTCGCAGGCGTCTCTTAATGGTGCTTTCGCTGACACGGAAACATTTTGCTGTATCTTTAACAGAGCAGTTCATGTCCCCTGCAATCGGCATTAATAAAAAAAAACCGTCTAAACACATGGGCCGACTTTGAAACACACATAAACAATGTAAAAACTGTTAAGCAACATCATTGTTGTGTAAATTGAAGGTTCACACCACCATAAAAATAATACATGGATTTGAGGATTGCGTATTTCACATTAACTTCATTTTGTCACTCTTCATGTAGGCCTATTGATCATTATTTCATCTTTGGTTAAATGGTCTCAAAAACCATAAGCAGCTGACATCCCACTTTATGAAGCCATAGTAAAAGAATGAACTCAAATAAGATATTACTGTGTGTTCATGTGGGCAAGCTCACTCAGTCACTACAAAAAGAAAAATAATGTTTGCACTGCTTACCAGTCTACTGAGAAACAAAATAATGTTTGCACTGCTTACCAGTCTACTGAGAAACAAAATAATGTTTGCACTGCTTACCAGTCTACTCAGAAACAAAATAATGTTTGCACTGTTTACCAGTCTACTGAGAAACAAGGTACCTTATTGTCTTGGCCTACCCTGAAACCACAGCTTGACTTCTTACAATAAACAGCTGGTCATCTTGTGTCTCCCTGATGTCTGCAACTATGACAGGATGATTGATTGCCTGCTTGTAAAAGCGGCTAAAATCTTAGAACTTGGAGGGTATGAAATGTCAATGGTTTCCTAAGGACATGTGCTTCGAGGTGACTGTAGGTCGAAGATCCACCCCATGCTAATTTTGCTGGTAATAGTATTATCCGGCTATGTTCCATTGAGGAACTTGTAAAATTTCGCGATTTTTGACCGTACCGTTAATGAGCAAACACAATTTGTACAATGGTACAGTCGCCTGCTGCGCGATCCCACAGTGCAAAATGATATTAAATGATACTAAATAATACCAAATAATACCAAATAATACTAAATAATACTAAATAATACAAAATATTAAATGATATTACAACCTAATAGTAAATAACATTAAATAATACAAAATAGTAGTAAATAATACCAAATAATACTAAATAATACCCAATAATACTAAATAATACTAATTGATACTAAATAATACCAAATAATACTAAATAAAACAAAATAAAACAAAATAATACCAAATAATACTAAATAAAGATAAGTAATATTAAATAACATTAAATAACATTAAATAATACCAATTAATAAATAATATTAAATAATATTAAATATAATTATATAATATTGAATAATATTAAATGATACTAAATAATACCAAATAATACCAAATAATACTAAATAATACTAAATAATACTAAATAATACAAAATATTACAAAATATTACAAACTAATAGTAAATAACATTAAATAATACAAAATAGTACCAAATAATACCAAATAATACTAAATAATATTATATAATACTAAATAATACCAAATAATACCAAATAATACCAAATGATACCAAATAATACTGAATAATACTAAATAATACAAAATAATACTAAATAAAACAAAATAATACCAAATAATACCAAATAATACTAAACAATACCAGATAATACTAAATAATACTAAATAATACCAAATATAACTAAATAATACTAAATAATACTAAATGATACTAAATAATACCAAATAATACCAAATAATACCAAATAATACAAAATAATACCAAATAATACTAAATAATGATAAATAATATTAAATAACATTAAATAATATAAAATAATACCAATTAATACAAAATAATACTAAATAGTACTAAATAATACTAAATAGTTCTAAATGATACTAAATAATATTAAATAATACTATTTAATATTAAATAATAGTAAATAGTACTATTCAATACTAAATAATACTAAATAATACTATTTAATATTAAATAATACTAACTAATACTAAATAATACTAAATAATATTAAATAATACTAAATAATATTAAATAATATTAAATAATATTAAATAATACTAAATAGTATTAAATAACACTATTTAATACAAAATAATACAAAATAATACTAAATTATTTAGTATTATTTTGTATTATATTGTATTAAATAATATTAAATAATATTAAACAATACAAAATAATACTAAACAAATTCCAAACAATACTAAATACTACCAAATAATACCAAATAATACTAAATATTATTCAATAAAACAAAATAGTACTTAATAATACCAAATAATACTAATTATACTAAGTAATACTAAAAAGTTCTAAATATACAAAATATTAAATAATACAAAAATAATACTTAATAATATTAAATAATACAAAATAATACTAAATAATACAAAATAATACAAAAAAACTAAATAATACCAAATAATACTGAATATATTTTATATTAAATAATACTAAATTATACTAAATAATACTAAATAATACCAATTAATACCAGATAATACTAAATAATACTAAATGATACTAAATAATACAAAATAATACAAAGTAATACAAAGTAATGCTAAGCTAAACTAAATAATACTAAATAATATTAAATAATTTTAAATATTATTAAATAATAATAAATAATACCAAATAATACAAACAATACTAAATAATACCAAATAATACAAATAATACATAATAATACAAAATAATACCCAATAGTACTAAGTAATACTAAATAATACTAAGTAATACCAAATAATACTAAACAATATTGAATAATACTAAATAATATTGAATAATACCTAAATAATATTAAATAATACTAAATAATACTAAATAATCCCAAATAATACTAAATAATACTAAATAACACCAAATAATACCAAATAATACTAAATAATACAGAATAATACCAAATAATACTAAATAATGATAAATAATATTAAATAACATTAAATAATATTAAACAATACCAATTAATACAAAATATTACTAAATAATACTACATAATACTAAATTATACTAAATAGTTATAAATGATACTAAATAATACTAAATAGTTATAAATGATACTAAATAATACTAAATAATACTAAATAATATTAAATAATACTAAACAATACTACATAATACTAAATAATACTAAATAATATTAAATAATACTAAATAATATTAAATAACACTAAATAATACAAAATAATTCTAAATTATTTAGTATTATTTTGTATCATATTGTATTAAATAATATTAAATAATATTAAATAATACTAAATAATACCAAATAATACCAAATAATACTAAATGATACTAAATACTAAATACCTCTAAATAATATTAAATAATATTGAATAACATTAATTAATACCAAATAATACTAAATAGTATTAAATAGAATTAAATAATATTAAATAATACAAGATAATACTAAATTATTTAGTATTATTTTGTATTATATTGTATTAAATAATACCAAATAATACCAAATAATAAACAAATAATACAAATTAATACTAAATAATACCAAATAATACTAAATAATAACCAATAGAACCAAATATTACAAAATAATACTATATAATAGTAAATAGTACTATTCAATACTAAATAATACTAATTAATATTAAATAATACTAACTAATACTAAATAATACTAAATAATATTAAATAATACTAAATAATATTAAATAATATTAAATAATATTAAATAATACCAAATAATACCAAATAGTATTAAATAACACTATTTATTACAAAATAATACAAAATAATACTAAATTATTTAGTATTATTTTGTATTATATTGTATTAAATAATATTAAACAATACAAAATAATACTAAACAAATTCCAAACAATACTAAATACTACCAAATAATACCAAATAATACTAAATATTATTCAATAAAACAAAATAGTACTTAATAATACCAAATAATACTAATTATACTAAGTAATACTAAAAAGTTCTAAATATACAAAATATTAAATAGTACAAAATAATACTTAATAATATTAAATAATACAAAATAATACTAAATAATACAAAATAATACAAAAAAACTAAATAATACCAAATAATACTGAATATATTTTATATTAAATAATACTAAATTATACTAAATAATACTAAATAATACCAATTAATACCAGATAATACTAAATAATACTAAATGATACTAAATAATACAAAATAATACAAAATAATACAAAGTAATGCTAAGCTAAACTAAATAATACTAAATAATATTAAATAATTTTAAATATTATTAAATAATAATAAATAATACCAAATAATACAAACAATACTAAATAATACCAAATAATACAAATAATACATAATAATACAAAATAATACCCAATAGTACTAAGTAATACTAAATAATACTAAGTAATACCAAATAATACTAAACAATATGGAATAATACTAAATAATATTGAATAATACCTAAATAATATTAAATAATACTAAATAATACTAAATAATCCCAAATAATACTAAATAATACTAAATGACACCAAATAATACCAAATAATACTAAATAATACAAAATAATACCAAATAATACTAAATAATGATAAATAATATTAAATAACATTAAATAATATTAAACAATACCAATTAATACAAAATATTACTAAATAATACTACATAATACTAAATTATACTAAATAGTTATAAATGATACTAAATAATACTAAATAATACTAAATAATATTAAATAATACTAAACAATACTACATAATACTAAATAATACTAAATAATATTAAATAATACTAAATAATATTAAATAACACTAAATAATACAAAATAATTCTAAATTATTTAGTATTATTTTGTATCATATTGTATTAAATAATATTAAATAATATTAAATAATACTAAATAATACCAAATAATACCAAATAATACTAAATGATACTAAATACTAAATAACACTAAATAATATTAAATAATATTGAATAACATTAATTAATACTAAATAATACTAAATAGTATTAAATAGAATTAAATAATATTAAATAATACAAGATAATACTAAATTATTTAGTATTATTTTGTATTATATTGTATTAAATAATACCAAATAATACCAAATAATAAACAAATAATACAAATTAATACTAAATAATACCAAATAATACTAAATAATACTATATAATAGTAAATAGTACTATTCAATACTAAATAATACTAATTAATATTAAATAATACTAACTAATACTAAATAATACTAAATAATATTAAATAATACTAAATAATATTAAATAATATTAAATAATATTAAATAATATTAAATAATATTAAATAATACTAAATAATATTAAATAATACTCAATAATATTAAATAATACTCAATAATACTAAGTAATACTAAATAATACTATATAATATTAAATAATACTAACTCAATAATACTAAGTAATACTAAATATTATCAAATAATACTAAATAATACTAAAAAATACCAAATAAAACTAAATAATACTAAATAATATTAAATAATACCCAATAATACTACATAATACTAAATAATACAAAATAATATTTAATAATATTAAATAATACTAAATAATATTAAATAATACAAAATAATATTTAATAATATTAAATAATACTAAATAATATTAAATAATACTAAATAATATTAAATAATACTAAATAATACTAAATAATACTAAATAATACCAAATAAAACTAAATAATATTAAATAATACTAGATAATATTAATTAATACTAAATAGTATTAAATAAGACGAATTAATATTAAATAATACCCAATAATACTAAATAATACCCAATAATATTAAATAATACTAAATAATATTAAATAATACTCAATAATACTAAGTAATACTAAATAATACTAAATAATATTAAATAATACTAACTCAATAATACTAAGTAATACTAAATATTATCAACTAATACTAAATAATACTAAATAATATCAAATAATACTAAATAATACTAAATAATATTAAATAATACCCAATAATACTAAATAATACTAAATAATATTTAATAATATTAAATAATACTAAATAATACTAAATAATATTAAATAATACCCATTAATACTACATAATACTAAATAATACTAAATAATACTAAATAATACTAAATAATACTAAATAATACTAAATAATACTAAATAATATTAAATAATACTCAATAATATTAAATAATACTCAATAATACTAAGTAATACTAAATAATACTAAATAATATTAAATAATACTAACTCAATAACATTAAATAATAGTAACTCAATAATACTAAGTAATACTAAATATTATCAAATAATACTAAATAATACTAAAAAAATACCAAATAATACTAAATAATACTAAATAATACTCAATAATATTAAATAATACCCAATAATACTAAATAATACTAAATAATACCAAACAATATTAAATAATATTAAATAATACTAAATAATACTAAATAATACTAAATAATATCAGATACTATTAAATAATATTAAATAATATTAAATAATATTAAATAATACTAAATAATATTAAATAATACTAAATATTATCAAATAATACTAAATAATACCAAATAATACTAAATAATATTAAATAATACTAAATAGTATTAAATAAGACTAATTAATATTAAATAATACTAAATAAAACTAAATAATACTTATTAATATTAAATAATACTAAATAATAATACTAAATCTTACTAAATAATATCAAATACTATTAAATAATACTAAATAATATTAAATAATACTAAATAATACTAAATAATACCAAATAATACTAAATAATATTAAATAACACTAAATAATATTAAATAATACTAAATAATATTAAATAATACCCAATAATACTAAATAATATTAAATATTACCCAATAATACTAAATAATACTAAATAATATTAAATAATACTAAATAGTATTTAGTAATACTAAATAGTATTAAATAAGACTAATTAAAACTACATAATATCAAATACTATTAAATAATACTAAATAATACTAAATAATACTAAATAATATCAAATAATACTAAATAATACTAAATAATATTAAATAATACCCAATAATATTAAATAATACTCAATAATACTAAGTAATACTAAATAATACTATATAATATTAAATAATACTAACTCAATAATACTAAGTAATACTAAATATTATCAAATAATACTAAATAATACTAAAAAATACCAAATAATACTAAATAATACTAAATAATACTAAATAATACCAAATAATACTAAATAATATTAAATAATACTAGATAATATTAATTAATACTAAATAGTATTAAATAAGACGAATTAATATTAAATAATACCCAATAATACTAAATAATACCAAATAATATTAAATAATACTAACTAATATTAAATAATACTCAATAATACTAAGTAATACTAAATAATACTAAATAATATTAAATAATACTAACTCAATAATACTAAGTAATACTAAATATTATCAAATAATACTAAATAATACTAAATACTACTCAATATTATCAAATAATACTAAATAATATTAAATAGTACTAAATAATACTAAATAATATTTAATAATACTAAATAATATTTAATAATATTAAATAATACTAAATAATATTAAATAATACTCAATATTACTAAATAATACTAAGTAATACTAAATAATTCTAAATAATATTTAATAATATTAAATAATGCTAAATAATACTAAATAATATTAAATAATACTAAATAATATTAAATAATACTAAATAATATTAAATAATACTCAATAATATTAAATAATACTCAATAATACTAAATAATACTAAGTAATATTAAATAATACTTAATAATATCAAATAATATTTAATAATATTAAATAATACTAAATAATACTAAATAATACTAAATAATACTAAATAATACTAAATAATACTAAATAATACTAAATACTACTAAATATTATCAAATAATACTCAATAATACTAAATAATACCAAATAATACTAAATAATATTAAATAATACTAAATAATATTAAATAATACCCAATAATACTAAATAATACTAAATAATATTAAATAATACTAAATAGTATGAAATAATACTAAATAGTATTAAATAAGACCAATTAATATTAAATAATACTAAATAATATTAAATAGTACTAAATAATACTAAATAATATTTAATAATACTAAATAATATTTAATAATATTAAATAATACTCAATATTACTAAATAATACTAAGTAATACTAAATAATTCTAAATAATATTTAATAATATTAAATAATACTAAATAATACTAAATAATATTAAATAATACTAAAAAATATTAAATAATACTAAATAATATTAAATAATACTAAATAATATTAAATAATACTAAATAATATTAAATAATACTCAATAATATTAAATAATACTCAATAATACTAAGTAATACTAAATAATACTATATAATATTAAATAATACTAACTCAATAATACTAAGTAATACTAAATATTATCAAATAATACTAAATAATACAAAATAATACAAAATAATACTAAATTATTTAGTTTTATTTTGTATTATATTGTATTAAATAATATTAAATAATATTAAACAATACAAAATAATACTAAACAAATTCCAAACAATACTAAATACTACCAAATAATACCAAATAATACTAAATATTATTCAATAAAACAAAATAGTACTTAATAATACCAAATAATACTAATTATACTAAGTAATACTAAAAAGTTCTAAATATACAAAATATTAAATAATACAAAAATAATACTTAATAATATTAAATAATACAAAATAATACTAAATAATACAAAATAATACAAAAAAACTAAATAATACCAAATAATACTGAATATATTTTATATTAAATAATACTAAATTATACTAAATAATACTAAATAATACCAATTAATACCAGATAATACTAAATAATACTAAATGATACTAAATAATACAAAATAATACAAAGTAATACAATATTATTTAGTATTATTTAATATTAATTGGTCTTATTTAATACTATTTAGTATTATTTCATACTATTTAGTATTATTTAATATTATTTAGTATTATTTAGTATTATTGGGTATTATTTAATATTATTTAGTATTATTTAATATTATTTAGTATTATTTGGTATTATTTAGTATTATTGAGTATTATTTGATAATATTTAGTAGTATTTAGTATTATTTAGTATTATTTAGTATTATTTAGTATTATTTAGTATTATTTAGTATTATTTAGTATTATTTAATATTATTAAATATTATTTGATATTATTTAGTATTATTTAATATTACTTAGTATTATTTAGTATTATTTAGTATTATTTAGTATTATTTAGTATTATTTAATATTATTTAGTATTATTTAGTATTATTTAATATTATTAAATATTATTTAGTATTATTTAGTATTATTTGATATTATTTAGTATTATTTAGTATAATTTGATAATATTTAGTATTACTTAGTATTATTGAGTTAGTATTATTTAGTATTATTTAATATTATTTAGTATTATTTAGTATTACTTAGTATTATTGAGTATTATTTAATATTATTTAGTATTATTTAATAGTATTTGATATTATTTAGTATTATTTAGTATTATTTAATACTATTTAGTATTATTGAGTATTATTGAGTATTATTGAGTATTATTTAATATTATTGAGTATTATTGAGTATTATTGAGTATTATTGAGTATTATTTAATATTTTTTAGTATTATTGAGTATAATTTAATATTATTTAATATTATTTAGTATTATTTAGTGTTATTTAATATTATTTAATATTATTTGGTATTATTTAGTATTATTTAGTATTATTGGGTATTATTTAATATTATTGAGTATTATTTAGTATTATTTAGTATTATTTGGTATTTTTTAGTATTATTTAGTATTATTTGATAATATTTAGTATTACTTAGTATTATTGAGTTACTATTATTTAATGTTATTGAGTTAGTATTATTTAATATTATTTAGTATTACTTAGTATTATTGAGTATTATTTAATATTATTGAGTATTATTTAATATTATTTAGTATTATTTAGTATTATTTAGTATTATTTAGTATTATTAAGTATTATGTAGTATTAATGGGTATTATTTAATATTATTTAGTATTATTTAGTATTATTTAATATTATTAAATATTATTTAGTATTATTTAGTATTATTTAGTATTATTGGGTATTATTTAATATTATTTAGTATTATTTAGTATTATTTGATATTATTTAGTATTATTTAGTATTATTTGATAATATTTGGTATTATTTAGTATTATTGAGTTAGTATTATTTAATATTATTTAGTATTATTTAGTATTACTTAGTATTATTGAGTATTATTTAATATTATTTAGTATTATTTAATATTATTTGGTAGTACTTAGTATTATTGGGTATTATTTAATATTAATTCGTCTTATTTAATACTATTTAGTATTAATTAATATTATCTAGTATTATTTAATATTATTTAGTATTATTTGGTATTATTTAGTATTATTTAGTATTATTTAGTATTATTTAATATTATTTAGTATTATTTAATATTATTTAGTATTATTTAATATTATTAAATATTATTTTGTATTATTTAATATTATTTAGTATTATTTAATATTATTAAATATTATTTTGTATTATTTAGTATTATGTAGTATTATTGGGTATTATTTAATATTATTTAGTATTATTTAGTATTATTTGGTATTTTTTAGTATTATTTAGTATTATTTGATAATATTTAGTATTACTTAGTATTATTGAGTTAGTATTATTTAATATTATATAGTATTATTTAGTATTACTTAGTATTATTGAGTATTATTGAGTATTATTTAATATTATTGAGTATTATTTAATATTATTTAGTATTATTTAATATTATTTAGTATTATTTAATATTATTTAGTATTATTTAATATTTTTTAGTATTATTTAATATTATTTAGTATTATTTAGTATTATTTAATATTATTAAATATTATTTAGAATTATTTAGTATTACTTAGTATTATTTAGTAATATTGAGTATTATTTAATATTATTAAATATTATTTAGTATTATTAAATATTATTTAGTATTATTTAGTACTATTTAATATTATTTAGTACTATTTAATATTATTTAGTATTATTTAATATTAATTGGTCTTATTTAATAGTATTTAGTATTATTTAATATTATTTAGTATTATTTAGTATTATTGGGTATTATTTAATATTATTTAGTATTATTTGGTATTATTTAGTATTATTGAGTATTATTTGATAATATTTAGTAGTATTTAGTATTATTTAGTATTATTTAGTATAATTTAGTATTATTTAGTATTATTTAGTATTATGTAGTATTAATGGGTATTATTTAATATCATTTAGTATTATTTAGTATTATTTGATATTATTTAGTATTATTTAATATTACTTAGTATTATTTGGTATTATTTAGTATTATTTAGTATTATTTAGTATTATTTAGTATTATTTAATATTATTTAGTATTATTTAGTATTATTTAATATTATTAAATATTATTTAGTATTATTTAGTATTATTTGATATTATTTAGTATTATTTAGTATTATTTGATAATATTTAGTATTACTTAGTATTATTGAGTTAGTATTATTTAATATTATTTAGTATTATTTAGTATTACTTAGTATTATTGAATATTATTTAATATTATTTAGTATTATTTAATAGTATTTGATATTATTTAGTATTATTTAGTATTATTTAATATTATTTGGTATTATTTAGTATTATTGGGTATTATTTAATATTAATTCGTCTTATTTAATACTATTTAGTATTAATTAATATTATCTAGTATTATTTAATATTATTTAGTATTATTTGGTATTATTTAGTATTATTTAGTATTATTTAGTGTTATTTAATATTATTTAGTATTATTTAATATTATTAAATATTATTTTGTATTATTTAGTATTACGTAGTATTATTGGGTATTTTTTAGTATTATTTAGTATTATTTGATAATATTTAGTATTACTTAGTATTATTGAGTTAGTATTATTTAATATTATATAGTTTTATTTAGTATTACTTAGTATTATTTAATATTATTGAGTATTATTTAATATTATTGAGTATTATTTAATATTATTTAGTATTATTTAATATTATTTAGTATTATTTAGTATTATTTAATATTATTAAATATTATTTAGAATTATTTAGTATTACTTAGTATTATTTAGTAATATTGAGTATTATTTAATATTATTTAGTATTATTTAATATTATTAAATATTATTTAGTATTATTAAATATTATTTAGTATTATTAAATATTATTTAGTATTATTTAGTACTATTTAATATTATTTAGTATTATTTAATATTAATTGGTCTTATTTAATACTATTTAGTATTATTTCATACTATTTAGTATTATTTAATATTATTTTGTATTATTTAGTATTATTGGGTATTATTTAATATTATTTGGTATTATTTAGTATTATTGAGTATTATTTGATAATATTTAGTAGTATTTAGTATTATTTAGTATTATTTAATATTATTTAGTATTATTTAATACTATTTAGTATTACTGAGTATTATTGAGTATTATTGAGTATTATTTAATATTATTGAGTATTATTGAGTATTATTGAGTATTATTGAGTATTATTTAATATTTTTTAGTATTATTGAGTATAATTTAATATTATTTAGTATTATTTAATATTATTTAGTATTATTTAATATTATTTAGTATTATTTAGTATTATTTAATATTATTTAATATTATTTGGTATTATTTAGTATTATTTAGTATTATTGGGTATTATTTAATATTATTGAGTATTATTTAGTATTATTTAGTATTATTTGGTATTTTTTAGTATTATTTAGTATTATTTGATAATATTTAGTATTACTTAGTATTATTGAGTTACTATTATTTAATGTTATTGAGTTAGTATTATTTAATATTATTTAGTATTATTTAGTATTACTTAGTATTATTGAGTATTATTTAATATTATTGAGTATTATTTAATATTATTGAGTATTATTTAATATTATTTAGTATTATTTAGTATTATTTAGTATTATTTAGTATTATTTAGTATTATTTAGTATTATTTAGTATTATGTAGTATTAATGGGTATTATTTAATATTATTTAGTATTATTTAGTATAATTTAATATTAGTAAATATTATTTAGTATTATTTAGTATTATTGGGTATTATTTAATATTATTTAGTATTATTTAGTATTATTTAGTATTATTTGATAATATTTAGTATTACTTAGTATTATTGAGTTAGTATTATTTAATATTATTTAGTATTATTTAGTATTACTTAGTATTATTGAGTATTATTTAATATTATTTAGTATTATTTAATATTATTTGGTATTATTTAGTATTATTGGGTATTATTTAATATTAATTCGTCTTATTTAATACTATTTAGTATTAATTAATATTATCTAGTATTATTTAATATTATTTAGTATTATTTGGTATTATTTAGTATTATTTAGTATTATTTAGTATTATTTAATATTTTTTTTTTCTTTTGCGATGGAGTTATACGACTCCGTTTATTCAACACCAAATGACAACATTTACAACAGATTCCACTTTGATAAAAACCACAGAAAAAGGCTATTACATAGCAATGTTACAAGACAGAATTAGATAAACAATACATGAACAAATACAGAAATACAAATACAGACTATTTTAGCTTGGCTAAAACACGTGACAGAAAATATACTTAATATAAATTTCTCGCAGGCAATACTTAGAATACTTCAAAAGTTAACCTTGCGAAACAAACTAAGGAACCCGACTTTAGTGAAAAGGCTGCTAATAATTAAATTTTAGCTCATTATTGTTGATGAAACACAAGGCTTTATTTCTAGCATAATACAATTCAAATGACTCCGTCTTTAATCTGTTCTTTTCCCTGTGAAGAAAATATTTCAAACTTCTTTTAAACTGGGTAATAAGATCGATTTCAGCAAGGCTGGAATAACTATTAAAAACCCTTTTGCAGCGAATGTTCCAGACCTGTCTAAGCATTTTGGCTACAACGACAGCCTGAACCGGTTTCAAATTGTACCCAAGGATTCTGTCGGAGTCATTCAAATACAAATGTTTGTTGCCCGTGTACTTCCCAAGTAGTCTTTCAACAAAAATCCAAGCCTCCAAGGTAGTAGTACAATAAATGAAGATGTGTTCGTGGGTTTCGTTTTCTACATGACAAAATGGGCAAATAATTTCTTTGACAACACCTATTTTATGCAAAACATCTTTAGTGGGTAAAATTCTGTGTCTGAGTTTATACAAAAATTGCTTATCCTCAGGATCCATCAGTAAATTCTTAAAATTGTTACCCCATATTGTAGACCAATCGAGGTCCCGGCTTAAATTGAAAACATTCTGCCAAACTGATTGAACTCTCGGGACAATAGCTTTCTTGCGAATCAGACCAGCATAGTTGGCCCTCGCTGTAGTCTGGAATATCGGAACAAATTCATTATCATTGAAGTCTTTGATGACTAACCGGTTACATATATGGGTAGCTGGACCTTCTCGTTTTTCCTCAATAAGGTCGTAGTTGATATGCTGTTTGAGGCGCCCTAACATTCTACCTGCATTAATATTCTGAACAGTACAAATTTGGGCAATTTCTTTAAATGTGATCAGTCTACCTTGTTTAACGACATCTTTCACCTTCTTAATACCAAAAGATTTGAGCAAGGGACTACCAAAAGTAGAATTATCCCTAGTGACTGTAACATTATTCCACAAAGGAACTTCCCCCGTTTCGAGAACACTAGAAAAGTCACAATTCAAACCACCTCCGATTTTGTTAAAGGCACAGATCACATCAATATAAAACGATGTCGTTTTAAGAGAACTTTTCCTGTTTGCAAAAATATACCACCCTAAATGATCCTCATTGCTAGCTTTACTAATCCAATAATCAAAAAAATATTTCCACTTTCCTTGAGATGAGGGGTAACGGGCCAGCCAGTTAAGTTTGAGGCTCATTAATTTGCAATTTATGTCGACAAGACTCATACCACCAAATGCTTTCGGGCCAATGATGGTATCTCTCTTAATTTTTTCAATTTTGCCGTCCCAGAAAAACTTCCATATCATATCGTTCATCTGCTTAACACTTTCCACTGGGCAGGTTAAAATACTCCCCAAATAGTTAACACTTGGCCCAATCAAGTTATTTACAATGACAGACTTACCCTGATAGGTAAGATTGCGCTTAGACCATTTATCCAAAGTGCAGCGGGTTTTATGAATTCTTGGACCCCAATTATCATCGGGTGTGACATCGTTCCCAACTATAATCCCTAAGATTTTCAGCTTAGTACACCACTGGAAGTCACACGGTTTGTCAATTCTATTATTCCACTTCCCCAGCCACACACCTTTAGACTTGCCCACATTGAGCTTAGACCCACTCCCTTCACAATAAGTATTGAGAACATTACCAATAGCTTCAAACTCTTTGTCATTGCACACAAAGAAAGTGGTGTCATCAGCATGTTGAATCAATTTTACACTACTTTCACCTCCAGGCGTAATAATACCCTTTAAGTTACAATCCGTTTTAACCAAACTCGTTAATCCTTCAGCACAAATAGAAAAGAGCAAAGGGGATAATGGACATCCTTGTCTGATCCCTCGACATATTTTAACTGGTGAACCAATAAAATTATTGATAATAATACTACAGTTAGGATTGCTATACAATAATTTAATCCATTTAACTATAACCGAAGGAATTCCCATTTGGGTCATAACAGAAAACATATAATTCCAACTAATTCTATCGAAGGCTTTCTCTTGATCTATACTAATAAGAGCAGCCTCAATATTATTCAAGTTGACATAGTCAATAGTATCACGCAAAATCATTAGATTATCGTGAATTTTCCTACCTACAATCCCACAGGTTTGCTCTTCACTTATAAGGAGAGGCATAATGAGTTTTAATCTATTAGTGATGACTTTAGACAAGATCTTATAATCAACCGTGAGTAAGCTGATAGGACGCCAATTTTTTAAATCGCATCTATCTCCCCTGTTTTTATAAATGAGCCTGATTAAGGCAGAATTCATAGTTTTACACAAATGACCATTTTTTAAACAGCAATTATAAACTTTTAAGATGTCAGCAGAGATAATGTTCCAAAAAGTCTGATAAAATTCCACTGTAAGCCCATCCAAGCCCGGAGACTTGTTTTTCTTCATTTGAAAGAGCACTGATCTGACTTCCTCAACTGTAATATCTCTCTCAAGCTTACAATTAATATCATCAGGTAATTGCTTTTTATCAATTTTTGAAACAATGTCATGCATGTGAGTGACAGAAATAGGTTCTTCTTTATATAGATCTGAATAAAAATCGTTAGCACATTTAAGCATGGTTTGAGGTTGATCAACTAATTTCCCTTCAGCATTAATCAATCTATCAATTTTGCTATTCTGGACTTGCTGTTTTTCAAGATTTAAAAAGAATTTCGATGGTTTTTCACCTTCATCTTTGAACGTATTCCTGACTCTGATTTTAGCTTTGGACCATTCCTCAATCTCGTAACTTTTTAACTGAGCCTCTAGATCTTTAATGGCATCAGCATTCACATTAGGATCATTCAGAAGTTGATTATGCCTTTTCTGTAAATCAACAAATTTTTGTTTTTGAATACAAGCTTTTTCTTTGCCGTAATCTTGGATGATTTCTTTGATTCTAAATTTTCCTTTTTCCCACCAATCTAGCAGCGACTCATAACTACCTTTTTGGGAAGTCCAGAATTTCCAAAATGTATTTATGCGATAAGTGCAATGTTCATCCTTTAAAAGACTATTATTACAAATCCACCTTCCTTGACCATGAGAATTACTGGGGTCGTGTAATTTCATGCTGACAATAGAATGATCTGAAGTACCATACGAAGTAACACTAGAATCGAAAATATTACTGAGAAGATTGGAGGACATCAACAAATAGTCAATCCTACTCGCTTGCTTGCTAGCTTTGTGATAATGAGTATATCCTGGTTCATCGGGATGAATAGTACGCCAAACGTCGAGGAGATCTTTTTCATTTAAGACATTTTTAAGTATGGTTTTACTGCCATCTTTAATTCTAATGTTATCAAGATTACAATTGAAATCACCACCAATGACGGAGTTATTATGCACATTAATCCAATCACACATGGCATCGAAAAAGAATCCTCTTTCATACGCCTCGTTTGGAGCATAGACAGAGGCAATGAAGATATCGCTATTGTTCCATTTGATTTCACCCTTCACCCATCTCCCTTTATTATCCCTTTCAATGTTCTCAAGGTTAAGGCCAGATTTAGCAGATGTAAGAATTGCGACCCCCCTGGACTGACGATTTCCGTGACTAAAATGCATGCTCCCTTGCCACTCTCTGCTCCAAACGGATTCGTCAGCTTCTTCGCTATGTGTTTTTTGCAGAAGAATTAGGCTAAATTTATTACGTTGCAGAAATTCAAAAATCATATTACGTTTTAAGTCATTCCTCAAGCCATTAACGTTAAGTGTGGCAATTGACAGAAAAAACATGCTGAAAAAATTACAAATTAATATACTCGTCAAAAGAACCATCGGAAAGAAATAAAGAAACTGTTGGTTTCAGCAGGCTAGCAATTTACACAGTTATTTAGGTTTACCTCTCCCTCTTCCTCTTTGGCTGCTCTTGGTGGGTTCCGTAGATTGTTGGGATTGAGATCTGTCCGTCTTGTTAGTTTTTGACTTGTGCGATGGACCTGGTTTGTCATCCTCCTTGTTTTTTGAGGTAAACTGTGAGTCGCTTTCTGTCGGTTTTCTGTCCCATGATGTACGCTTTTTCCGTCGTCGTTGGACTCCTCCGCGATTGTAGAGGGTCCATTCCCCTTCTTGATCTTCTTGACCCTCTGTAGGGGTTTCTACTTTATCTTCTTCTTGTGGGGCTGTTTCTTTCTGTGAATTAACATTGGAATGTTCTTCTTTCTCTGGCTGGTCGTCCATTTCAGACAGTGTGTCGTTGTAACTGCTATCTGTATCTTCGTCATCTCTTGCGATCTTTCTGTTTTCCTCGTCCTCGTCCTCTTCTCTTGATTTACGCTTCCTGATTTGTTCTCGTTTCTTTATCGCCTCATCCCAGAAACCATGGTTTGGCTTTTTCTTTGGTTTCTCTGGCTCGTTTTTCTGGTTGTTTGGCTTATTTGTTTTCCCCTTGGGCACCTGCGTTCCATCTTTCTCGATTTCTTTTTCTCTTTCTCTTATCTGTTCAGAGCTTTCTCCCTTTTCCTCTTCGTTTTGGACTTCCTCTTCGATGTTGCTGTCATATTCAGAGTCTCTTTCATTGTCTGCTGGGACGATTACGACCGGGGTTTGCTGTTCTTCCTCTTGTTCGTATTCTTGGTCGTGCCAAGCTGCTCGGTGGGCCGCGCTGCCGCAGATGAAACAGCGACCGCGGAGGTCACAGTCGCGAGCAAAGTGACCCGGACGACTGCAGATTTTGCAAGTTTTTTCTTGACCTCTGTGACGGACTGGTAGCATGAAACCCCCTATCTTGATGTAGCTTGGGACAGGTTTTCTGATGTTTTTGAGCAGAATGCTCCGTACTCCTGTCTCAATGTTTTCGTTGAAATCATGGTAGTGTCTTCTAAGGTTTGCCACAGTTCCAAATTGCATTAATGCGTTGGTTATTACGACATCTGCCATCTCGTAGGGGACTTTCACATACACCACAGTTGAATTAAGAATGTTAGTGCGTTCACATTGTACTAGCATGTTTTTTAAAAACATTCCATGAGTCGCTATACGTTCACAGTGATCACTATTGTCGAACGTAACGTTGAACCAACTGTTCTCTAGAGGAGATATGCACTTGATTGTTTGGACCGTCTTAAGCTCTTTGTTGATTGCGTCATAGACATCTCTTGCAATTACTCCATCTAGGTGGCGTGTGTTGAACCTCACTGTGTTTACTCGCTTGAGCGTGTTGGCCTGGTCTTTGGTCCCCTGATAGCGGAACATGGCGGAAAAAAGGCTTCAGCAGCAAGCTACTGAACCACACTTTGGGGGCCCTAAGGCCTAGATGGAAATAGGCTAGGATCTTCTATCACTGTTGCTTAGACGGTACAAACTCACCATAAACAACAGGAAGGCTTTTGAAGATCCTTCAAAACGTAATCGTGAATTAAAGACAAGATTCCAGGAGCGAAGTTGAAGCACGTCTTGCGCATCAGAACGCTATTTATTTATTTTTATTTATATATATATTTATTTATTTATTTATTGGGTATTATTTAATATTATTGAGTATTATTTAATATTATTTAGTATTATTTAATATTATTTAGTATTATTTAATATTATTAAATATTATTTTGTATTATTTAATATTATTTAGTATTATTTAATATTATTAAATATTATTTTGTATTATTTAGTATTATGTAGTATTATTGGGTATTATTTAATACTATTTAGTATTATTTAGTATTATTTGGTATTTTTTAGTATTATTTAGTATTATTTGATAATATTTAGTATTACTTAGTATTATTGAGTTAGTATTATTTAATATTATATAGTATTATTTAGTATTACTTAGTATTATTGAGTATTATTTAATATTATTGAGTATTATTTAATATTATTTAGTATTATTTAATATTATTTA
Organism: Marthasterias glacialis; assembly: GCA_911728455.2. Taxonomy (NCBI): domain Eukaryota; kingdom Metazoa; phylum Echinodermata; class Asteroidea; order Forcipulatida; family Asteriidae; genus Marthasterias; species Marthasterias glacialis. The sequence continues at coordinate 35,231 of OU452238.1, read as the reverse complement.
GTATTATTTAATATTATTTAGTATTATTTAATATTTTTTAGTATTATTTAATATTATTTAGTATTATTTAGTATTATTTAATATTATTAAATATTATTTAGAATTATTTAGTATTACTTAGTATTATTTAGTAATATTGAGTATTATTTAATATTATTAAATATTATTTAGTATTATTAAATATTATTTAGTATTATTTAGTACTATTTAATATTATTTAGTATTATTTAATATTAATTGGTCTTATTTAATACTATTTAGTATTATTTCATACTATTTAGTATTATTTCATACTATTTAGTATTATTTAGTATTATTTAGTATTATTGGGTATTATTTAATATTATTTAGTATTATTTGGTATTATTTAGTATTATTGAGTATTATTTGATAATATTTAGTAGTATTTAGTATTATTTAGTATTATTTAGTATTATTTAGTATTATTTAGTATTATTTAGTATTATGTAGTATTAATGGGTATTATTTAATATCATTTAGTATTATTTAGTATTATTTGATATTATTTAGTATTATTTAATATTACTTAGTATTATTTGGTATTATTTAGTATTATTTAGTATTATTTAGTATTATTTAGTATTATTTAATATTATTTAGTATTATTTAGTATTATTTAATATTATTAAATATTATTTAGTATTATTTAGTATTATTTGATATTATTTAGTATTATTTAGTATTATTTGATAATATTTAGTATTACTTAGTATTATTGAGTTAGTATTATTTAATATTATTTAGTATTATTTAGTATTATTTGATAATATTTAGTATTACTTAGTATTATTGAGTTAGTATTATTTAATATTATTTAGTATTATTTAGTATTACTTAGTATTATTGAGTATTATTTAATATTATTTATTATTATTTAATAGTATTTGATATTATTTAGTATTATTTAGTATTATTTAATATTATTTGGTATTATTTAGTATTATTGGGTATTATTTAATATTAATTCGTCTTATTTAATACTATTTAGTATTAATTAATATTATCTAGTATTATTTAATATTATTTAGTATTATTTGGTATTATTTAGTATTATTTAGTATTATTTAGTATTATTTAATATTATTTAGTATTATTTAATATTATTAAATATTATTTTGTATTATTTAGTATTATGTAGTATTATTGGGTATTTTTTAGTATTATTTAGTATTATTTGATAATATTTAGTATTACTTAGTATTATTGAGTTAGTATTATTTAATATTATATAGTTTTATTTAGTATTACTTAGTATTATTGAGTATTATTTAATATTATTGAGTATTATTTAATATTATTGAGTATTATTTAATATTATTTAGTATTATTTAATATTATTTAGTATTATTTAGTATTATTTAATATTATTAAATATTATTTAGAATTATTTAGTATTACTTAGTATTATTTAGTAATATTGAGTATTGTTTAATATTATTTAGTATTATTTAATATTATAAAATATTATTTAGTATTATTAAATATTATTTAGTATTATTTAGTACTATTTAATATTATTTAGTATTATTTAATATTAATTGGTCTTATTTAATACTATTTAGTATTATTTCATACTATTTAGTATTATTTAATATTATTTTGTATTATTTAGTATTATTGGGTATTATTTAATATTATTTGGTATTATTTAGTATTATTGAGTATTATTTGATAATATTTAGTAGTATTTAGTATTATTTAGTATTATTTAATATTATTTAGTATTATTTAATACTATTTAGTATTATTGAGTATTATTGAGTATTATTGAGTATTATTTAATATTATTGAGTATTATTGAGTATTATTGAGTATTATTGAGTATTATTTAATATTTTTTAGTATTATTGAGTATAATTTAATATTATTTAGTATTATTTAATATTATTTAGTAGTATTTAGTATTATTTAGTATTATTTAATATTATTTAGTATTATTTAATATTATTTAGTATTATTTAATACTATTTAGTATTATTTAGTACTATTTAGTATTATTTAATATTATTTAGTATTATTTAGTATTATTTAATAGTATTTGATATTATGTAGTTTTATTTAGTATTATTTAATATTATTTAGTATTATTTAATATTATTTAGTATTATTTAATGTTATTAAATATTATTTAGTATTATTTAGTATTATTTAGTATTACTTAGTATTATTTAGTATTATTGAGTATTATTTAGTATTATTTAATATTATTAAATATTATTTAGTATTATTTAGTACTATTTAATATTATTTAGTATTATTTAATATTAATTAGTCTTATTTAATACTATTTAGTATTATTTAATACTATTTAGTATTATTTAATAGTATTTGATATTATGTAGTTTTATTTAATATTATTTAGTATTATTTAATATTATTAAATATTATTTAGTATTATTTAATATTAATTAGTCTTATTTAATACTATTTAGTATTATTAAATACTATTTAGTATTATTTAATATTATTTAGTATTATTGGGTATTATTTAATATTATTTAGTATTATTGGGTATTATTTAATATTATTTAGTATTATTTGGTATTATTTAGTATTATTTAATATTATTTAGTATTATTTAATATTATTTAGTATTATTTGGTATTATTTAGTATTATTTAGTATTATTTAATATCATTTAGTATTATTTGATATTATTTAGTATTATTTAGTATTATTTGGTATTTTTTTAGCATTATTTAGTATTATTTGATAATATTTAGTATTACTTAGTATTATTGAGTTAGTATTATTTAATATTATTTAGTATTATTTAGTATTACTTAGTATTATTGAGTATTATTTAATATTATTTAGTATTATTTAATAGTATTTGATATTATTTAGTAAGATTTAGTATTATTATTTAGTATTATTTAGTATTATTTAATATTATTAAGTATTATTTAGTTTTATTTAGTTATATTTAATATTAATTAGTCTTATTTAATACTATTTAGTATTATTTAATATTATTTAGTATTATTTGGTATTATTTAGTATTATTTGATAATATTTAGTATTATTTAATATTATTTAATATTATTTAATATTATTTAATATTATTTAATAGTATTTGATATTATTTAGTATTATTTAGTATGATTTAGTATTATTTAATATTATTTGGTATTATTTAGTATTATTTAGTATTATTGGGTATTATTTAATATTATTGAGTATTATTTAATATTATTTAGTATTATTTAGTATTATTTAGTATTATTTAGTATTATTTAATATTATTTAGTATTATTTAGTATTATTTAATATTATTTAGTATTATTTAGTATTATTTGATATTATTTAGTATTATTTAGTATTATTTGATAATATTTAGTATTACTTAGTATTATTGAGTTAGTATTATTTAATATTATTTAGTATTATTTAGTATTACTTAGTATTATTGAGTATTATTTAATATTATTTAGTATTATTTAATAGTATTTGATATTATTTAGTATTATTTAGTATTATTTAATATTATTTGGTATTATTTAGTATTATTGGGTATTATTTAATATTAATTCGTCTTATTTAATACTATTTAGTATTAATTAATATTATCTAGTATTATTTAATATTATTTAGTATTATTTGGTATTATTTAGTATTATTTAGTATTATTTAGTATTATTTAATATTATTTAGTATTATTTAATATTATTAAATATTATTTTGTATTATTTAGTATTATGTAGTATTATTGGGTATTTTTTAGTATTATTTAGTATTATTTGATAATATTTAGTATTATTTAGTATTATTTGATAATATTTAGTATTACTTAGTATTATTGAGTTAGTATTATTTAATATTATATAGTTTTATTTAGTATTACTTAGTATTATTGAGTATTATTTAATATTATTGAGTATTATTTAATATTATTGAGTATTATTTAATATTATTTAGTATTATTTAATATTATTTAGTATTATTTAGTATTATTTAATATTATTAAATATTATTTAGAATTATTTAGTATTACTTAGTATTATTTAGTATTATTGAGTATTATTTAATATTATTTAGTATTATTTAATATTATTAAATATTATTTAGTATTATTAAATATTATTTAGTATTTTTTAGTACTATTTAATATTATTTAGTATTATTTAATATTAATTGGTCTTATTTAATACTATTTAGTATTATTTCATACTATTTAGTATTATTTAATATTATTTTGTATTATTTAGTATTATTGGGTATTATTTAATATTATTTGGTATTATTTAGTATTATTGAGTATTATTTGATAATATTTAGTAGTATTTAGTATTATTTAGTATTATTTAATATTATTTAGTATTATTTAATACTATTTAGTATTATTGAGTATTATTGAGTATTATTGAGTATTATTTAATATTATTGAGTATTATTGAGTATTATTGAGTATTATTGAGTATTATTTAATATTTTTTAGTATTATTGAGTATAATTTAATATTATTTAGTAGTATTTAATATTATTTAGTAGTATTTAGTATTATTTAGTATTATTTAATATTATTTAGTATTATTTAATATTATTTAGTATTATTTAATACTATTTAGTATTATTTAGTACTATTTAGTATTATTTAATATTATTTAGTATTATTTAGTATTATTTAATAGTATTTGATATTATGTAGTTTTATTTAGTATTATTTAATATTATTTAGTATTATTTAATATTATTTAGTATTATTTAATGTTATTAAATATTATTTAGTATTATTTAGTATTATTTAGTATTACTTAGTATTATTTAGTATTATTGAGTATTATTTAGTATTATTTAATATTATTAAATATTATTTAGTATTATTTAGTACTATTTAATATTATTTAGTATTATTTAATATTAATTAGTCTTATTTAATACTATTTAGTATTATTTAATACTATTTAGTATTATTTAATAGTATTTGATATTATGTAGTTTTATTTAATATTATTTAGTATTATTTAATATTATTAAATATTATTTAGTATTATTTAATATTAATTAGTCTTATTTAATACTATTTAGTATTATTAAATACTATTTAGTATTATTTAATATTATTTAGTATTATTGGGTATTATTTAATATTATTTAGTATTATTGGGTATTATTTAATATTATTTAGTATTATTTGGTATTATTTAGTATTATTTAATATTATTTAGTATTATTTAATATTATTTAGTATTATTTGGTATTATTTAGTATTATTTGGTATTATTTAGTATTATTTAGTATTATTTAATATCATTTAGTATTATTTGATATTATTTAGTATTATTTAGTATTATTTGGTATTTTTTTAGCATTATTTAGTATTATTTGATAATATTTAGTATTACTTAGTATTATTGAGTTAGTATTATTTAATATTATTTAGTATTATTTAGTATTACTTAGTATTATTGAGTATTATTTAATATTATTTAGTATTATTTAATAGTATTTGATATTATTTAGTAAGATTTAGTATTATTATTTAGTATTATTTAGTATTATTTAATATTATTAAGTATTATTTAGTTTTATTTAGTTATATTTAATATTAATTAGTCTTATTTAATACTATTTAGTATTATTTAATATTATTTAGTATTATTTGGTATTATTTAGTATTATTTGATAATATTTAGTATTATTTAATATTATTTAATATTATTTAATATTATTTAATAGTATTTGATATTATTTAGTATTATTTAGTATGATTTAGTATTATTTAATATTATTTGGTATTATTTAGTATTATTTAGTATTATTGGGTATTATTTAATATTATTGAGTATTATTTAATATTATTGAGTATTATTTAATATTATTTAGTATTATTTAGTATTATTTGATAATATTTAGTATTACTTAGTATTATTGAGTTACTATTATTTAATGTTATTGAGTTAGTATTATTTAATATTATTTAGTATTATTTAGTATTACTTAGTATTATTGAGTATTATTTAATATTATTGAGTATTATTTAATATTATTTAGTATTATTTAATATTATTTAGTATTATTTAATATTATTTAGTATTATTTAGTATTATGTAGTATTATTTAGTATTATGTAGTATTAATGGGTATTATTTAGTATTATTTAGTATTATTTAGTATTACTTAGTATTACTTAGTATTATTGAGTATTATTTAATATTATTTAGTATTATTAAATACTATTTAGTATTATTTAATATTATTTAATATTATTAAATATTATTTAGTATTATTTAGTATTATTAAATATTATTTAGTATTATTTAGTATTATGTAGTATTATTGGGTATGATTTAATATTATTTAGTATTATTTAGTATTATTTGATAATATTTAGTATTATTGAGTATTATTTGATAATATTTAGTAGTATTTAGTATTATTTAGTATTACTTAGTATTATTGAGTATTATTTAACATTATTTAGTATTATTGAGTAGTATTGAGTATTATTTAATATTATTTAGTATTATTGAGTATTATTTAATATTATTTAGTATTATTTAATACTATTTAGTATTATTTAATACTATTTAGTATTATTGAGTATTATTGAGTATTATTTAATATTATTTAGTATTATTTAATATTATTTAGTGTTATTTAATACTATTTAGTATTATTTAATACTATTTAGTATTATTGAGTATTATTGAGTATTATTTAATATTATTCAGTATTATTGAGTATTATTGAGTATTATTTAATATTATTTAGTATTATTGAGTATTATTTAATATTATTTAGTATTATTTAATATTATTTAGTATTATTTAATATTATTTAGTATTATTTAGTATTATCTAATATTATTTAATATTATTTGGTATTATTGAGTATTATTTGGTATTATTTAGTATTATTTGGTATTATTGGGTATTATTTAATATTATTCAGTATTATTTAATAGTATTTGATATTATTTAGTTTTATTTAGTAATATTAAGAAATACTAAATAAAACTAAGAAATACTAAATAATACTAAATAATATTAAATAATACTAAATAATATTAAATAATACTAAATAATATTAAATAATATAAATAATATTAAATAATACTAAATAATACTAAACAATATTAAATGATATTAAATAATACTAAATAATATTAAATGATATTAAATAATACTCAGTAATACTAAATAATACTAAGTTATACTAAATAAACCTCAATAACCTCAATACTAAATAACACAAAATAATACTAAATGATACTAAATACTACTAAATACTATTAAATTATACTAAGTAAACCTAAATAATATTAAATAATATTAAATAATATTAAATAATACTAAATATTACTAAATATAGAAAATATAGAAAATAACACTAAATAATACTAAATTATACTAAATAAACCTAAAAATAGAAAATACTACAAAATCATACTAAATACTACCAAATAATACTAAATAAGACAAAATAATACTAAATAAGACAAAATAATACTAAATAATATTAACCCTGCGTTCTATAAAAAACACTTAGTGTACCCAGCTTCTAGTTGCTCATGAAAGAGGCACTTTTATATTACGGGTAATAACAGTTTTTTGAAGCATTCTGGCAATTTATACATTGGTTTTTCTCTCAGGTGGCCTACGGCTATTGCAACCAGACATCAATTGTACCAGTAAACATTGAAATCACTATTGCACAGACACTGAGCACTGACATAAAACAGAAGTAGACTGATCAAGAAACCCCCCCCCCCCACCTCCACCAACCACAAGAGTCCCCTGAGGCTTTGTCTATCGTCAGTCTGTCTCGGTCAATCAATAACAACCATTGTATGTTGACAGATTAGTGGCAGATACAAAGTGTGTGCACAAACTAATAGGGCTTGTGTGTGCACAAACATAATATGGGGCTTGGCTGATGGCCAGTTTGTCAAGGGCTGGCTCGACCAGTGAACGAACCCTGGGTGGCTAATGCATATGCATACTTCACAAGTGTGCCCAAAGGTAAGTTGAAAAAAAATCAGCGAAATTGGCCCAGAGATTAAGCAGTAATCCCAAAAAATATGAAAATATGCCTCGAGTTTGAGCACGGTGTCTTTAGGTAGGGTATTGAATTTAAGATCCTTGTCATCGTCTTTAAATGCATTCATTCACAAGCCCCTGAGTATCTTCAAAACTTGGTTTTATTTCACAAACCCAAATATGCCACTCGCTCTTCTCGAGACTCAACTCTGCTTATTATACCCAGAACCAAAACCCGTACTGGTGATAAGGCATTTCAAGCTGCTGGACCACGCCTTTGGAACTGTCTGCCCATCAACATCAGGGAGGCTAAAACCTTGGACAGTTTCAAGTGCCTTCTCAAAACACACCTGTTTGACTAATTCTGTTTGACGTAGTAATGTTTGATTTTGAGTGTCATTGTACATAATTGTAATCTGTTACTTATATTATTGATCTGTACAGCGCTGTGATCCTTGAAGGGCGCTTTATAAATGTCTTTATTGTATTGTATTGTATTGTATTGTTAAATAATATTAAATAATACTAAATAAGACAAAATAATACTAGTTAATATTAAATAATACTAAATATTACAAAATAATACTAAATGATACTAAATACTACTAAATAATATTAAATTATACTAAATAAACCTAAATAATATTAAATAATATTAAATAATACTAAATATTACTAAATAATACTAAATGAAACTAAATATAGAAAATATAGAAAATAACACTAAATAATACTAAGTTATACTAAATAAACCTAAAAATAGAAAATACTACTAAATACTACTAAATACTACTAAATAAAATTAAATACTACTAAATATTACTAAATAATACTAAATGAAACTAAATGAAACTAAATATAGACAATATAGAAAATAACACTAAATAATACTAAGTTATACTAAATAAACCTAAAAATAGAAAATACTACTAAATCATAATAAATACTACCAAATAATACTAAATAATACAAAATAATAATAACTAATACTAAATAATATTAAATAATATTAAATAATATTAAATAATATTAAATAATACAAAATAATGCTAAATAATATCAAATAATACATAATAATACCAAGTAATACTAAATAATATTAAATAATACTAAAAAATACTAAATGAAACTAAATATAGAAAATAACACTAAATAATACTAAGTTATACTAAATAAACCTAAAAATAGAAAATACTACTAAATACTACTAAATACTATTAAATAATACCAAGTTATACTTAATAATACCAAATAATACTAAATAATACTAAGTAATACTAAATAATATTAAATAATACTAAATAATACTAAATAATATTAAACAATACTAAATAATATTAAATAATACTAAATAAAACTAAATAATATCAAATACTATTAAATAATACTAAATAATACTAAATAATATTAAATAATACTAAATAATACTAAATAATATTAAATAGTACTAAATAATACTAAATAATACAAAATAAAACTAAATAATATCAAATACCATTAAATAATACTAAATAATACTAAATAATACTAAATATTATTTAATAATATTAAATAATACTAAATAATATTAAATAATACTAAATAATACTAAATAATACCAAATAATATTAAATAATACTAAATAATATCAAATACTATTAAATAATACTAAATAATATTAAGTAATACTAAATAATACTAAATAAAACTAAATAATATCAAATACTATTAAATAATACTAAATAATACTAAATGAAACTAAATATAGAAAATATAGAAAATAACACTAAATAATACTAAGTTATACTAAATAAACCTATAAATAGAAAATACTACAAAATCATACTAAATACTACCAAATAATACTAAATAATACAAAATAATAATAAATAATACTAAATAATTTTAAATAATATTAAATAATACTAAATAAGACAAAATAATACTAGTTAATATTAAATAATACTAAATAATACAAAATAATACTAAATGATACTAAATACTACTAAATACTATTAAATTATACTAAATAAACATAAATAATACCAAATAATACTCAATAATACCAAGTAATACTAAATAATACTAAATAATACTAGAAAATACTAAATGAAACTAAATATAGAAAATAACACTAAATAATACTAAGTTATACTAAATAAACCTAAAAATAGAAAATACTACTAAATACTACTAAATAATACTAAATAAAACAAAATAATACTAAATAATATTAAATAATATTAAATAATACTAAATATTACTAAATAATACTAAATGAAACTAAATATAGAAAATATAGAAAATAACACTAAATAATACTAAATAATATCAATTCCACCTTACCATCATGACGTCACTCCAGAGACCACGTGAGATAGCGCTTACCAGCCAGCAAACCGTCAGTGTGCGGTCTAGCCAGCTACTGAACGGACGTATATGTACACAGGCTAGTGTTTGTGTCATTGCGTTAATAATACATGTAGGTAAGAACATTATTTTGACTATTTGAGATTGTGTAGTCATTAGTTATCGTACTAGTTTGACTTGTCAACTATGGCAACGGCGTACATCGACAGCGTCTTGGATTTAGAGGATTTATCTGATTTATCACCACACCATACGCCATCACGGCAATTTAGTAGTTGTGGTTTATTTGGGGCTGAGGAGCAATCTCCCGAAGACCCCGTACAACGCTTAATAGCTAGTTCTCCGACTCCAAAATTGGAGGTCCAAACGCCCTTGAAAAGGCGGGGGAAAACAAGGCCAAAAACCAAGACAAAATTGTCAAAAAATAGGCCTGAAACAGAAAAGGGCTCAGCCCAGGGTGGGGCTCCTTTGGACAGCTCCAGCCAACCGTGGCAGGAGCTAAGCACTACTCTCGTGCAAACAATGCAAACGGGGTTTGCAAAATTGACAACGGCATTCCTGAATGCAAATACATGCACAGAAACTAATGTTAAACGTGGCTCGCCAACATGCACAACTACTGCCGCTTCAAAGAGCAAAAAACTCAAGTCGGCTTTTGTTGTACCGGATTCGGAAACTGAATCTGATAATACCGAAGCAGAACTACAACGTCTCCTCTCTGAGGGGGAGGTAGTTTCTGCAGAAGAAGATATGTTGGTAGATATTCAGCAAGAATATGAAGCGGATGATAAAGTTGGCCCTAAAATCAGGGAAAAACTAGCAATTTTGACGGGCAAAGTTCTCACCACAAAATTGTCGGATGAGAAATTGTCCGATAAACAAAAACTGTATTGCCGTCCACAGAACTGTGCTGAACTGATCAAAACAAAAGTAAACCCAGAGATTTGGGCCCTACTCAAATCTAGCACTCGGTCCAGAGACCTTAAATTCATACGGCTGCAAAAGCTTTTGATTTCGGCATTTGTTCCTTTGCTTCAGTTAACAGACAAATTATTGTCAAAAGATCAAGCCAAAGATGAGGTGAAATTGGCAATGGACACCATGACTTTGATGGCGAATGCTAACATTGAATTAAACCTTCGAAGAAGGGAACTTATGAAGCCAGACTTAAACGCACAGTACCAACGTCTATGTGCACCATCAGTCCCTATCACAAAGTTGTTGTTTGGGGATGATTTGACCAAAGAGGTCAAAGATATCAATGCTACTAATAAAGTAGGGCACAAGATTGGACGAGCGGGTGATGCCAGAAATATGGACTACCGCCGAGGTTTCGGTTATCGTCATTATTCGGGCCGCTACAACACACAGCCAAAAAAGTATGGAGGAAACCAGGCCTATACAAAGGGTCATTACCCCTCCAGGGGCTACGGCAAAAGAAGACCGTACAACAAACGGGGCCAAAGCACGAACCCATAACTGCCCAAAGCACATCATCAGAGTGCAGCAAGGTAAGCAACTTTGCTTTAAAACCCAGTGGAGCTCAAACAAACTCATTTGTGGCAGGTAGAATAAAATATTTTTTGCCCATGTGGAAGAAACTAACTTCCGACCCAAACATATTGGATACTGTGAAAGGACTACATATTGAGTTTGAAACGTTTCCGAGGCAAACGTTCATACCAAAGCAGTATGCAATGAGCATTCCTGAGCAAAAGGTTGTTCAACAGGAAGTTGAAAAGTTATTGACCAAAGGAGTCATTGAGATAACAACTCATGAGCCTGATGAATTCCTATCAAACATTTTTCTACGACCAAAGAAAGATGGTTCGTATAGAATGATACTGAACTTAAAGGCATTGAATAAACATGTGAAATACCATCATTTTAAAATGGAAACTTTGCAGTCTGCAATACATTTGATGACAAAAGATTGCTTCATGGCATCCATAGATTTACGTGATGCTTACTATTCAGTGCCGATTGCACATGAACATAGAAAATATCTCAAGTTCCAGTGGGGGGCTAATATGTATCAATACACTTGCCTTCCAAATGGCCTTGCTTCAGCTCCACGTATTTTCACAAAGGTATTGAAACCTATCTATTCAGCCCTTAGAGGCCAAGGATTACAATCAGTGGCGTATATTGATGATTCATTTTTATATGGTGAATCAAGTGAGGAATGTTGCAAAAATGTTAAGGCAACAACACAACTTATGACTCAAGCCGGGTTCATAGTTCATGACCAAAAATCGGTTTCTGAGCCCACACAAACAATCAAATTTCTGGGCTTTGAGCTTAGTTCACGAGAAATGTCAGTCAAATTGACTGCAGCAAAGGCCGTGAAATTAAAGACGGTTTGTCAAGCTCTAATAGCGAAAAAGTCTTCGCTAATTCGAGAAGTGGCTCAAGTTATTGGCATGATAATATCTAGTTTTCCAGGGGTAATGTTTGGTCAATTATTTTACCGATATGTCGAAAAAGACAAAATAAAAGCTTTGCAAGAAAAAGACAGTACATATGATACTCAAATGAGTTTGTCTCAGGAGGCATTAAAGGACCTCACCTGGTGGATTGAAAACATCGAATCCTACCAAGCCACAAGATATATCCATATCACTAATGCACAACCAGATATGACAATTTATTCAGATGCCTCTCACACAGGATGGGGAGCAATCTGTAAAAATACTGGTCTGCGAACACGAGGTCATTGGACACCTCAAGAATCTCAAGCTCACATTAATTACTTGGAATTATTGGCAGCTTTCTTTGCTGTCAAATCCTTTTGCAAAGACGGAAAGTTCGCCCATGTACGTTTGTATCTTGACAACACTACTGCTGTTGCGTACATAAATAATATGGGTGGAATACACTCATCCACCTGCAATGAAATAACACGGCAAATGTGGATGTGGGCAATACAAAATCAAATGTGGCTCAGTGCAGCACATGTTCCAGGAAAACAGAACGTAATCGCAGATATTGAGTCAAGAAATATAAATATTGATGGCGAATGGATGCTAAAGCCATCTATTTTTCAGCAATTATGCGTTCAGCTTATTGAACCTAATATTGATTTATTTGCGTCCAGGTTAAATTATCAGATTAAGCCGTATGTTTCATGGAAACACGACCCAGAAGCAATTGCCATTGATGCATTCATGCTTTCATGGAAAACTTACAAGTTTTATGCTTTTCCACCTTTCAGCTTAATCGGACGAGTCCTTCAGAAGATAATGGACGAGCAGGCAGAAGGACTTTTGATAGTCCCAAACTGGCCCACCCAATGCTGGTATCCACGTGTGATGCACATGTTGGTGGCACAGCCGGTGCTCATCCCACCGTCCATGGTGCCGCTACAGTTGCCACAAGACAAACACGCAATGCACCCATTTCATCAAAAAATGTCTCTGCTAGCTTGCCATTTATCCGGGAGTGCCTCCGGGAGACAGACATTTCGACTCGGGCAACTGACATCATCGTCGCTTCATGGAGAAGTGAGACAAAGAAGCAATATTCCTCCTATTTAAGAAGGTGGGAGTCCTTTTGCTGTCGGGACAAAATTAATCCCATAAAACCAACAATAGGCAACGCCTTGAATTTCTTAACAGAATTGTTTGATAATGGACTAAGTTATAGTTCTATTAATACCGCCAGATCGGCGATTTCAGCTGTTACTTTGCCCATAGATGGCACTCCAGTTGGAAGTCATCCACTAACCTCTAGATTTATGAGAGGTATTTTTAACAGCAGACCGACGTTTCCACGTTACCAGTCCATTTGGGATGTCAGCATTTTGTTCAACTATTTCAATTCTTTGGACTCGAATGAAAATATTTCTTTGAAAGTGTTTAGTAAAAAAGTGGTAACTTTGTTAGCCTTACTTACAGCACAACGAGTTCAAACACTACATGTATTGTGCTTAGAAGATTTACTCCTGTCAGACACAGAGTGTCGTTTAAGGGTAAAGCGCCTGTTAAAACAGACTCGACCAGGAGTACACCAGGCAGACATAAGCTTGCCTGCATACCCCGAGAACCAGAAACTATGTATAGTTAATAATTTAAACATTTATGTTAAGCGCACTCAGGTTGTACGCGCTGATGATGAGAACAAACTGTTCATAAGTTTTCAGAAACCATTTGGACCACTGTCAAGAGACAGTATCAGACGGTGGATCCGTGACACGCTAAGTGCGGCTGGAATTGATGTATCCAAGTTCTCCCCCCACAGTATCCGGGCGGCATCAACATCTGCAGCTGCAACTGCTGGAGTACCTATACAAACTATTTTGTTAACAGCAGGCTGGTCTGGAGCACAGACATTTGCTAGGTTTTATAATAAACCAATTGTGAAATATCCTGTTTTTTACACTACAGTTTTGCAAAGTATGCATGTTTGTACACCTAAGTAAGGTCTCTCTTTTGCTGTTGTTTAAAGTGGAAATGTTTTGTATCCTTAAACTGTGTAATATTAAAGTTGTGACAAAGATTTTTTGTTGTTGTTTTCAACTCCAAGTTTCCTTTCTCTAAATATCTCACGTGGTCTCTGGAGTGACGTCATGATGGTAAGGTGGAATCCTAAAATTAAACGAGTCTAATTTATTAGGCGAAGTTTGATTGGGATTCTACCGACCATCATGACAAACGAAAGAGATTACGTGCCCACCCTTGAGAACCCTCCCTGTGGTTAACGGAAACTTGGACTTTTGCTATAAATTCTGACGGTTTGCTGGCTGGTAAGCGCTATCTCACGTAATCTCTTTCGTTTGTCATGAGGGTCGGTAGAATCCCAATCAAACTTCGCCTAATAAATTAGACTCGTTTAATTTTAGGAATAATATTAAATAATACTAAATAAGACAAAATAATACTAGTTAATATTAAATAATACAAAATAATACAAAATAAAACTAAATGATACTAAATACTACTAAATACTATTAAATTATACTAAATAAACCTAAATAATATTAAATAATATTAAATAATATTAAGTAATACTAAATATTACTAAATAATACTAAATGAAACTAAATATAGAAAATATAGAAAATAACACTAAATAATACTAAGTTATACTAAATAAACCTAAAAATAGAAAATACTACAAAATCATACTAAATACTACCAAATAATACTAAATAATACAAAATAATAATAAATAATACTAAATAATATTAAATAATATTAAATAATACTAAATAATACAAAATAATACTAAATGATACTAAATACTATTAAATTATACTAAATAAACCTAAATAATACCAAATAATACTCAATAATACCAAGTAATACTAAATAATACTAAATAATACTAACAAATACTAAATGAAACTAAATATAGAAAGTAACACTAAATAATACTAAGTTATACTAAATAAACCTAAAAATAGAAAATACTACTAAATACTACTAAATACTACTAAATACTACTAAATACTACTAAATACTACTAAATAAAATTAAATAATACTAAATAATATTAAATAATATTAAATAATACTAAATATTACTAAATATACTAAATGAAACTAAATATAGAAAATATAGAAAATAACACTAAATAATACTAAGTTATACTAAATAAACCTAAAAATAGAAAATACTACTAAATCATACTAAATACTACCAAATAATACTAAATAATACAAAATAATAATAACTAATACTAAATAATAATAAATAATATTAAATAATATTAAATAATACAAAATAATGCTAAATAATACCAAATAATACATAATAATACCAAGTAATACTAAATGATACTAAAAAATACTAAATGAAACTAAATATAGAAAATAACACTAAATAATACTAAGTTATACTAAATAAACCTTAAAAAAAAGAAAATACTACTAAATACTACTAAATACTATTAAATAATACCAAGTTATACCAAATAATACAAAATAATATCAAATAATACTAAATAATATTAAATAATACTAAATAATACTAAATAATACTAAATAATATTAAACAATACTAAATAATATTAAATAATACTAAATAATACTAAATAATACTAAATAATATTTAATAATATTAAATAATACTAAATAATATCAAATAATACTAAATGTTATCAAATAATACTAAATAATAATAAATATGCTAAATAATATTAAAAAATACTAAATAATACTAAATAATACTAAATAATATTAAATAATATTAAATAATATTAAATAATATTAAATAATACTAAATGCTATTAAATAATACTAAGTTATACTAAATAAACCTCAATAATACCAAATAATACTCAATGAATAATACTAAGTAATACTAAATAATACTAAATGAAACTAAATATAGAAAATAACACTAAATAATACTGAGTTATACTAAATAAACATAAAAATAGAAAATACTACTAAATACTACTAAATACTACTAAATAATACTAAACAAAATTAAATAATATTAAATAATATTAAATAATACTAAATATTACTAAATAATACTAAATGAAACTAAATATAGAAAATATAGAAAATAACACTAAATAATACTAAGTTATACTAAATAAACCTAAAAATAGAAAATACTACTAAATCATACTAAATACTACCAAATAATACTAAATAATACAAAATAATAATAACTAATACTAAATAATAATAAATAATATTAAATAATATTAAATAATACAAAATAATGCTAAATAATACCAAATAATACATAATAATACCAAGTAATACTAAATGATACTAAAAAATACTAAATGAAACTAAATATAGAAAATAACACTAAATAATACTAAGTTATACTAAATAAACCTAAAAAAAGAAAATACTACTAAATACTACTAAATACTATTAAATAATACCAAGTTATACCAAGTTATACCAAATAATACAAAATAATATCAAATAATACTAAATAATATTAAATAATACTAAATAATACTAAATAATACTAAATAATATTAAACAATACTAAATAATATTAAATAATACTAAATAATACTAAATAATACTAAATAATATTTAATAATATTAAATAATACTAAATAATATCAAATAATACTAAATGTTATCAAATAATACTAAATAATAATAAATATGCTAAATAATATTAAAAAATACTAAATAATACTAAATAATACTAAATAATATTAAATAATATTAAATAATATTAAATAATATTAAATAATATTAAATAATACTAAATGCTATTAAATAATACTAAGTTATACTAAATAAACCTCAATAATACCAAATAATACTCAATGAATAATACTAAGTAATACTAAATAATACTAAATGAAACTAAATATAGAAAATAACACTAAATAATACTGAGTTATACTAAATAAACATAAAAATAGAAAATACTACTAAATACTACTAAATACTACTAAATAATACTAAACAAAATTAAATAATATTAAATAATATTAAATAATACTAAATATTACTAAATAATACTAAATGAAACTAAATATAGAAAATATAGAAAATAACACTAAATAATACTAAGTTATACTAAATAAACCTAAAAATAGAAAATACTACTAAATCATACTAAATACTACCAAATAATAATAAATAATACTAAATAACATTAAATAATACTAAATAATATTAAATAATATTAAATAATATTAAATAATATTAAATAATACTAAATAATACTAAATAATACTAAATAAGACAAAATAATATTAAATAATACTAAATAATACTAAATACTAAATAATTCAAAATAATACTAAATAATACTAAATAAAACTAAATAAAACTAAATAATATTAAATAATACTAAATAATACTAAATAACACTCAATAATACTAAATGGAACTAAATGAAACTAAATATAGAACATAACACTAAGTTATTCTAAATAAATCTACAAATGAAAAATAAAACTAAATACGATTAAATAATGAAAAATAATACTAAATATACAAAATAAAACCAAATAGTAAAAATTAATACTAAATAATACGAAATAAAACCAAATATAAAAAAGTAATACTAAATAATACCAAATAATACTAAATTATACTAAATAAAACTAAATAAAACTTAATAATACTAAATAATACTAAACAATACTAAATAATACTAAATAAAACTAAATATAAAAAATAACACACAATAATATTAAATAATATTAAATACTACTGAGTTATACTAAATAAACCTAAATATAGAAAATAATACTAAATAATACTAAAAAACACTAAATAATACTAAATGAAACTAAATATAGAAAATAACACTAAGTTGTTCTAAATAAATCTAAAAAAGAAAAAAAACTCAATACGATTAAGTAATGAAAAATAATAATAAATATACAAAATAAAACTAATTAATATTAAATAATACAAAACAAAACCAAATAATATAAAATAATACTAAATAATACTAAATAATACTAAATAATACTCAACAATACAAAATAATACTAAACAATACTAAACAATACTAAATAATACTTAATAATACTAAATAAAACTAAATATAAAAAATAACACCAAATAATATTAAATAATATTAAATACTACTAAGTTATACTAAATAAACCTAAATATAGAAAATAATACTAAATAATACGAAATAATACAAAACAAAACTAAATATAGAAAATAATATTAAATAATATTAAATAATATTAAATAATACTAAGTTATAATAAATCTAGAAAATAATACTAAATAATACTAAATACTACAAAATAAAACTAAATAATATTAAATGTTACTAAATAAAACTAAATAAAAAAATAATACATCATAATACTAAATAATATTAAATAATACTAAATAACACTAAATAATACTAAATGATACTAAATACTACTAAAAACTACTAAATAATACAAAATAACACAAAATAATACTAAATAATACTAAATATAAAAAATAATACTAAATACTACTAAATAATACTTAATAATACTAAACAATACTAAATAATACTAAATAATACAAAATAAAACTAAACATAAAAATAATACCAAATAATATTAGATAATATTAAATACTACTAAGTTTTACTAAATAAACCTAAATATTACTAAATAATACAAAATAAAACTAAATAATATTAAATATTACTAAATCAAACTAAATAAAAAAATAATACATAATAATACTAAATAATATTAAATAATTCTAAATAATACTAAATAATACTGAATAATACTAAATGAAACTAAATTGAGAAAATAATACTAAGTTATACTAAATAAATCTTAAAATGAAAAATGATATAAAATACTACTAAATAATACTAAATAATACCAATTAAAAGCTAAATAATACCAAATAAAACTAAATAATACCAAATAAAACTAAATAATACTAAATAATACTAAATTTTACTAAATATAGAGAATAAAACTAACAAACACAAAATAAAACTAAAAAAAACTAAATATTAAATAATACAAAATAAAACCAAATAATAAAAATTAATACTAAATAGTACGAAATAAAACAAAATATAAAAAAGTAATACTAAAAAACACCAAATAATACTAAATTATACTAAATAATACTAAATAATAATAAAAACAATACTAGATAATACTAAATAAAACTAAATATAAAAAATAACACCAAATAATATTAAATAATATTAAATACTTCTAAGTTGTACTAAATAAACCTAAATATAGAAAATAATATTAAATAATATTAAATAATAATAAATAATATTAAATAATATTAAATAATATTAAATAATATTAAATAATATTAAATAATATTAAATAATATTAAATAATATTAAATAATATTAAATAATATTAAATAATACTAAGTTTTACTAAATAAACCTAAATATAGAAAAAAATACAAAATACTACTAAATAAAACTAAATATTACTAAATAATACGAAATACTACTAAATACTACTAAATAATACAAAACAAAACTAAATACAGAAAATAATAATAAACACTATTAAATAATACTAAGTTTTACTAAATAAACCTAAATATTACTAAATAATACAAAATAAAACTAAATATTATTAAAAATTACTAAATAAAACTAAATAAAAAAAATAATACATAATAATACTAAATAATATTAATTAATTCTAAATAATACTAAATGAAAAATAATACATAATAATACTAAATAATACTAAACAATACTGTATAATACTAAATGAAACTAAATAGAGAAAATAATACTAAGTTATACTAAATAAATCTTAAAATGGAAAATAATATTAAAAACTACTAAATAATACTAAATAATACCAAATAAAACTAAATAATATTAAATAATACTAAATAATACTAAATAATACTAAATTACAAAAAATAATGCTAAATAATACTAAATAATACTCTATAATATTAAATAATACTAAATAAGACAAAAAATTCTAAATAATATTAAATATTACTAAATAATACTAAATTAAAAAAAATAATACTAAATAAGACAAAATAAGACAAAATACTACTAAATACTACTAAATAATTCGAAATACTACTAAATACTATTAAATACTACTAAATACTATTAAATAATACTAAATAATACCAAATAATACTAAATAATTTTAAATAATACTGAATAAATTTAAATAATACTAAATAATATTAAGTAATACTAAAAAATATTAAATATTACTAAATAATACTAAACAATACTAAATAATATTTAATAATATTAAATAATACTAAATAATATTTAATAATACTAAATAATATTTAATAATACTAAATAATACTAAATGATATTAAATAATACTAAATAATATTAAATAATACTAAATAAAATTAAATAATACTAAATAATACTAAATAATATCAAATACTATTAAATAATACTAAATAATACTAAATAATACTAAATAATATTAAATAATATTAAATAATACAAAATAATACTAAATGCTATTAAATAATACTAAGTTATACTAAATAAACCTCAATAATACTCAATAATACTAAGTAATACTCAATAATACTAAGTAATACTAAATAATACTAAATAAAACTAAATAATATCAAATACTATTAAATAATACTAAATAATACTAAATAATATTAAATAATACTAAATAATATTAAATGATATTAAATAATACTCAATAATACTAAGTAATACTAAATAATACTAAATAATATCAAATAATACTAAATAATATTAAATAAAACCAAATACTATTAAATACTATTAAATAATACTAAATAATACTAAATAATACTAAACAATATTAAATAATACTAAATAATATTAAATAATACTAAATAGCATTAAATAATACTAAATAATATTAAATAATACTAAATAATATTAAATAATACTAAGTAATACTAAATAATACTAAATATTATCAAATAATACTAAATAATACTAAATAATATCAAATAATACTAAATAGTATTAAATAATACTAAATAATATTAAATAATACTAAATAATATTAAATAAAACTAAATAATTCTAAATAATACTAAATAATATTAAATAATATTTAATAAAACTAAATAATACTAAATAATACTAAATAATATCAAATAGTACTAAATAATACTAAATAATATCAAATAATACTAAATAATACTAAATAATATTAAATAATACCCAATAATAAATAAATGCGTTCGAGGTCGCAAGACGTGTATTTCAACTCTGCTCCTCGTTTTTGCTGATTATTTACTCCTTTTCGTGTTTGTTGCACTCTTCAAGAGATATTATCATTCATACTTGTGAGTATAGCATAATATAAGATAACTCTGGTGCTATTTATTGTTGCTGAGGGCCCCTTTGGCCTCTCCATCAATCATGTATCGGGCCATACAACGGGACGGCCATCTTGGGCAGACATGGTGAGACCACAGGGCTCGGTAGCACTAAAACGCCAAAACACAATACGTTTCAACGCACGCCATGTAAAGAACCTTACTGCGAAGGAGGTCTATGACGCGACTTTTGACAATGACGTCGATTGTGAGTGTATAGCAAGAACGGGCATACTTTTGAAAGGAGTGAGAGAGGAGTGTGAGCGGGCCAATGTCCTAAATTCAGTAGTGGTGTACGTGAAGGCACCATACGAAATGTCCGACGACACAGTTGCAAGTGCTTTAATGGCTTATGGAACAGCAGCAAATATAAGACGCCAAACACACGACTTTGACATTAATGTAGAAACTGGAGTTCGCAGTGTCCTACTGAAGAACATCAAGAAACCAGTACCCAGTTTCATCAAAGTGGGTGAGTACACTTTATCAGTGCGTCACCGAGGACAAGAGAAGACCTGTAAAATTTGCAGTCAACCTGGCCACCTCGCCCGTGACTGTCACTTGAGAGGAAGGTGCCTGATATGTGGTACCAACACACATAGAGCTGCCTGGCACAGATACAATGACCAAGACGAGCAAACATCAGTTTTGGACGAAGGAAATTATGAAGAAACATACAGAGAATTCTCAGAGGTAGAGCAAGAAGTGAGACCGGAGGAAATAGACAACGACAATGACAAAGACGACCAGGAAGAAACCCAGAAAGTGGAAGACGCAATCGCAGAGACCAGCAAAAGACAGCAACCCAAAAGAATGAGCTTTTGGGATGAAGCAATGAAGGCAAAAGAAAAGAGAAAACGCCAAGTAAGTGGCAGTGAAGAGGAAGAAGAGATAAGGAAAATCTCAAGAGAAGACAAATCAACAGATGGAGAGAGCGAATCAGAAAACATTGAAATCTATCAAGAGAAATCAGACGTAGATGACACTCCAGAAACACAGGAGACAGAAGAGCCAGGAATGGAGAATGCAGACCACTACACAAACAGCTTGAAAGATTCTGAAGATGAAGGTGATTTTGTTCCATACATTCGACATGGAGTACATCGCCTTCGGAAAAAGCGTACTTCCTGGGAAAGGAAAACCACCGGGGGAGTTATGACACCAACCACAGCCAACCAACCCGACAGACCTAGTCAAGTTAGCCATGCAGGTCAGCAAAGCAAAAGCCAGTCTCACAAACCAAAGTCAAGCCAATCTGAACAGTCGAATTCAAGACAGTCAACCCATAAACCTAACTCGAGTCAGACTAACCAAAGAGTGACAAGCAAGACAAGCCCATCCAAGAAAGACAAGAACACTCAGCCTGATTGTGAACACACCGTCAAATCCAAAACAGACCATGGCCATCCTAGCCAAGCCGATAAGAATCAAGCAACCCAGATCAAGCAAAACCCTCCCATTCAATCCAACCACCCGGCTAGTAGAGGAAGAGGCAGAGGAAGATCTAAATAGATAAGTTTTCCTTCCTTACATTGAAAATATGAGGATCTTACAAATATCACTTTGTTTTTGCATGGTCTTTTTATCTATTGCATCGATCAACACAAACGGAATGAGAAACAATCTGAAACGTAAAGTTTTATTTGATTATCTAGAACGTAGAAAGTTTAGTGTTATTCTCATTCAAGAAACTCACAGTGAACACAACGATGAAAATGAGTGGCAAAGACAGTGGAATGGTAAAATGTTTTTTAGCCATGGTAGTCGTCAATCTAAGGGAGTTGCTATACTTACATCATACAAGTCTGTTTAGATCTGGGTAATATTGATAAAGATGAAGAGGGTCGATGGATTAAAGGAGAACTCAAACTGGGTAATGATAGTATCAATATAGCTTCTGTATATGCACCCAATGAGATTTCTGCTAGATCAAGATTTTTTGATAACCTTGTCGATTGTATAAATAATGAAAACGATTGGATTGTTGGAGGAGACTTTAACTGCAATGTCGATAGTGAAAAAACAAAAGACGTGAGCAAAATAATTCTCAAAAATGTTCTTAATGAAAAAGATCTGTACGATGTGTGGCGTACAACCTATCCCGAAGATCCCGGCTACACACACTATCATAAAGCCAGCAAGCAAGCCAGCAGAATTGATTACTTGTTCGTATCTCCAGCAATCTTGAATCATATTACTGATATTAGTGTTAGCCCTTTGGGTTTATCAGATCATCATATTGTCTCATTAAGACTGGACAACTCAAACACCATGCATGGGCAGGGGAGGTGGATTTGTAACAACAGTCTTCTTAATGATGAAGATTGTATATTCAGAATCGACATATTCTGGAAATATTGGCATGGTCAGAAAGATTATTACGATTCCCTAGCCGATTGGTGGGAATGGGGTAAAGTTAGAATTAAAGAAATCATTAAAGAGTATGGTAAAGAGAACAGTTGGAGTCTTAAACAACAACAAAATGATCTCCAAAGGCGCTATAACGATCTAATTAGTAGCCCAGAGAGGGCCGGGCCTGAAGATATCAAAGATCTTGAAACCCAACTGAAGAAGTATGAAATTAACGAATGGGAAAAGGCTCGTATCAGAACCCGTAACATCATGAAAGTTGAGGGAGAAAAACCTTCAAAATTTTTCCTTCATTTAGAGAAAAAGTAAGTTACCTGTACTAATATGGACAAACTTCTTAATGTAGAAGGTGAAATGGTTGATAACATCGATGATATGTTTAAATGTGTTAATACCTTTTATGGTAATTTGTATGATTCCGAAGACATTTCCCAACCTCACATAAACGAAATAATTTCCAATATTGATGATAAAGAAATTCCGCACGAGAACTGTTCTAATCTCAGCAGGGAGATCACCGAAGAAGAAGTAAAAATTGCAACCCGAGTAGTCATATCATTATCAACAATTGTATTGGTTCCCCTATTCAAGTGAAAAGAGGGATTAGGCAAGGATGCCCATTATCTCCACTTTTGTATGCTATTTGTGCTGAAGGTCTTGCAAGTTTAACTAGAAACAATAACAAGCTTAAAGGTATATCCTGCCCGAAAGGAAAATGCAGTATCCGGCTTATCCAACACGCTGATGATACTAGTTTTTTTGTCAGTAACAATAATGATTTTGATATTATTAGAGACGTTCTTGAGACCTATTGTAAAGGAAGTGGCTCCAAAATTAATGTGGACAAGTCTAAAGGACTGTGGCTGGGGCATTGGAAAAACAGAACAGATAAACCTTGCAATTTCAGCTGGGACAACAAACTAAAAGTTCTTGGTATCATGTTTGGTAATGCTGTGGAGCCTGCTGATAATTGGAATCCCAGAATTAGCAAGATGCAGTGTACACTTGACAAATGGTCGAAACGTAATTTAACACTCAACGGAAAGGTTGTAATTGTAAATACTCTTGTAAAAGAGAGAAAATAAAGAAAGACACCATCACCGGCCCTAAAGGATTGGGGGAATGGGCCTCATTGATATCAACTGTAAGCTAATGAGCCTAAAGTTACAATGGTTAGCTCGTTATTCACGTGAAAGTGGTAAATGGAAAATCCCTTTTGACTATTGGATAAGTAAAGCCAGTGGAAGTAACCACTTAGGATGGTATGTTTTTGCCAAGGAAGACAAGGTCCTCCAAGTCATGTCAGCAATTGGTTAATTATGGAAGATCAGGAAAATAATTCAGTTGTCTTCATAAACGACACAAACACTAAAGCTATCTACAGATACATTATTCGGAGGAAATTTATCACCCCTAAGATTCAAGAGAAGTGGCATGAGATCCTTCATCTCAGTTGTAAGCTAGAGTGGTCTAAAGTATGGGACAATCTTTGGAAAAACCCTTTATTAGATCATGAAGACAAACAATTCTTATACAAACTCAGGTTTCGTGTACATGCTACCAAAGATCTATTACGTAAGATGGGTATAGTTGACAATGTAATCTGCCCTCTTTGTGAAACTGAGAATGAAAGCCATGAACACCTATTTATCTATTGTAGTTGTACTATGGATGCTTGGATCTACATTGAAAATCTTCTCAGAAAATTCACATTCAATAATAATTTTTATCTGACGGATTCCGATAGAATTCTTGGTTATAACGTTAAGGGAGTCTCGGCAGTAATTGTATGTAAAATGCTTCGCCAAATCTGGAACACTACGTGCGAAAAGCTGTTCAATAATGGACTGAATGAGATCAGCATCATTGCCAGATTCAAACAAAGTATGAAACTTTACCTGTACTTCGAAAAAAGAAGGTTAAGCAAAGAATGTTTTGAAAGAAACTTCACATGCAATTTTGCTTTGTGTTCAATAGGAGAAGATGACCAACTTATTTTTAGTCTCTAACCTTACTTTTTCTGTCCTTTGGATTCCACATCTTGTTTTTAATTGTAATATACTCAAGTTAATTTTGTTTAAGTTTTATTAAGATACATCCATTAATTTGTGCTTATCTATTTTTTTGTGTGTGTATGTAACTGATTTATTTGTGTGATTATTGATTTGAAGGTTGGTAAATAAACGGAGTCGTATAACTCCATATTCAATAAAAAAACCCCAATAATACTAAATAATACCAAATAATATTAAATAATATTAAATAATACTAAATAATACTAAATAATATCAAATACTATTAAATAATATTAAATAATACTAAATAAAACTAAATAATATCAAATACTATAAAATAATACTAAATAATATCAAATAATACTAAATATTATCAAATAATACTAAATAATACCAAATGATACTAAATAATACTAAATAATATCAAATAACACTAAATAATATTAAATAATACCCAATAATACTAAATAATACTAAATAATACTAAATAATACCAAATAGTATTAAATAATACTAAATAAAACTACATAATATCAAATACTATTAAATAATACTAAATAATATTAAATAATATTAAATAATATCAAATAATACTAAATAATACTAAATAATATCAAATAATACTAAATATTATCAAATAATACTAAATAATATCAAATAATACTAAATAATATTAAATAATACCCAATAATACTAAATAATACCAAATATTATTAAATAATACTAAATAATACTAAATAATACTAAATAATATTAAATAATACTAAATAATATTAAATAATACTAAATAATACTAAATAATATTAAATAATACTCAATAATACTAAATAATATTTAATAATGTTAAATAATATTAAATAATACTAAATAATATTAAATAATACTAAATAATATTAAATAATACTCAATAATACTAAATAATATTAAATATTACCCAATAATACTAAATAATACCAAATACTATTAAATAATATTAAATAATACTAAATAATACTAAATAATATCAAATACTATTAAATAATACTAAATAATATCAAATAATACTAAATATTATCAAATAATACTTAATAATACTAAATATTATCAAATAATGCTAAATAATACTAAATAATATTAAATAACACCCAATAATATTAAATAATACTCAATAATACTAAATAATATTTAATAATATTAAATAATATTAAATAATACTAAATAATATCAAATACTATTAAATAATACTAAATAATATCAAATAATACTAAATATTATCAAATAATACTAAATAATACTAAATAATATTAAATAATACCCAATAATATTAAATAATACTCAATAATATTAAATAATACTCAATAATACTAAATAATATTTAATAATATTAAATAATACTAAATAATATCAAATAATATTAAATAATACTCAATAATATTAAATAATACTAAATAATACCAAATACTATTAAATAATATTAAATAATACTAAATAATACTAAATAATATCAAATACTATTAAATAATACTAAATAATATCAAATAATACTAAATATTATCAAATAATACCCAATAATACTAAATAATACTCAATAATACCAAATAATATTAAATAATATTAAATAATACTAAATAATACTAAATAATACTTAATAATATCAAATAATGCTAAATAATACTAAATAATATTAAATAATACTAAATAATACTAAATAATACTAAATAATACCAAATAATACTAAATAATATCAAATAATACTAAATAATACTAAATAAAACTAAATAATATCAAATACTATTAAATAATACTAAATAATACTAAATAATACTAAATGCTATTAAATAATACTAAGTTATACTAAATAAACCTCAATAATACCAAATAATACTCAATAATACTAAGTAATACTAAATAATACTAAATAATACTAAATGATACTAAATAAAACTAAATAATATCAAATACTATTAAATAATACTAAATAATACTAAATAATATTAAATAATACTAAATAATATTAAATGATATTAAATAATACTAAGTAATACTAAGTTATACTAAATAATACTAAATAATATCAAATAATAATAAATAATACTAAATAATATTAAATAATATAAAATAATACTAAATAAGACAAAATAATACTAGTTAATATTAAATAATACAAAATAATACTAAATGATACTAAATCCTACTAAATACTATTAAATTATACTAAATAAACCTAAATAATACCAAATAATACTCAATAATACCAAGTTATACTAAATAATACTAAATAATACTTAAAAATACTAAATGAAACTAAATATAGAAAATATAGAAAATAACACTAAATAATACTAAATAATATCAAATACTATTAAATACTAAATAATATCAAATACTATTAAATAATATTAAATAATACTAAATAATACTAAATATTACTAAATAAAACTAAATAATATCAAATACTATTAAATAATACTAAATAATACTAAATAATACTAAATAATACTAAATAATACTAAATAATATTAAATAATACTAAATAATATTAAATAATACTAAATAATATTAAATGATATTAAATAATACAAAATAATACTAAATGCTATTAAATAATACTAAGTTATACTAAATAAACCTCAATAATACCAAATAATACTCAATAATACTAAGTAATACTAATTAATATTTAATAATACTAAATACTACTAAATAATACTAAATAAAATTAAATAATACTAAATAATATTAAATAATATTAAATAATATTAAATATTACTAAATAATACTAAATGAAACTAAATATAGAAAATAACACTAAATAATACTAAATAATATCAAATACTATTAAATACTAAATAATATCAAATACTATTAAATAATAGTATTTGATATTATTTAGTATTATTTAATATTATTTAGTATTATTTGGTATTATTTAGTATTATTTAGTATTATTTAGTGTTATTTAGTATTATTTAATAATATTTAATAGTATTTGGTATTATTTATTATTATTTAATATTATTTAGTATTATTTATCATTATTTAATAGTATTTGATATTATTTAGTATTATTTAGTATTATTTAATATTATTTAATATTATTTGGTATTATTTAGTATTATTTAGTATTATTGGGTATTATTTAATATTATTTAGTATTATTTAGTATTATTTGATATTACTTAGTATTATTGAGTATTATTTAATATTATTTGTATTATTTGATATTATTTAGTATTAATTAGTATTACTTTGTATTATTGAGTATTATTTAATATCATTTAATATTATTTAGTATTATTTAATATTATTTAGTATTATTTAGTATTATTTAATAGTATTTGATATTATTTAGTTTTATTTAGTATTATTTAGTATTATTTAATATAATTTAGTATTGTTTAATATTATTTTGAATTATTTAGTATTATTTAGTATTATTTAATATTATTTAGTATTATTTGATATTATTTTGTATTATTTAGTATTATTTAGTATTACTTAGTATTATTTGGTATTATTTAGTATAACTTGGTATTATTTAATAGTATTTAGTAGTATTTAGTAGTAGTTTCTATTTGTAGGTTTATTTAGTATAACTTAGTATTATTTAGTGTTATTTTCTGTATTTAGTTTCATTTAGTATTTTTTAGTATTATTTAGTATTATTTAGTATTACTTGGTATTATTGAGTATTATTTGGTATTATTTAGGTTTATTTAGTATAATTTAATAGTATTTAGTAGTATTTAGTATTATTTAGTATTATTTAATATTAACTGGTATTATTTTTTCTTATTTAGTATTATTTAATATTATTTAGTATTATTTATTATTATTTTGTATTATTTAGTATTATTTGGTAGTATTTAGTATGATTTAGTAGTATTTTCTATTTTTAGGTTTATTTAGTATAACTTTGTATTATTTAGTGTTATTTTCTATATTTTCTATATTTAGTTTCATTTAGTATTATTTAGTAATATTTAGTATTATTTAATATTATTTGATATTATTTAGTATTATTTAATATTATTTAGTATTGTTTAATATTATTTTGTATTATTTAGTATTATTTAGTATTCTTTAATATTATTTAGTATTATTTAATATTATTTAGTATTATTTGGTATTATTTAGTATAACTTGGTATTATTTAAAAGTATTTAGTAGTATTTAGTATTATTTAATATTATTTCATATTATTTCATATTATTTAGTATTATTGGGTATTATTTAATATTATTTAGTATTATTTAGTATTATTTGATATTATTTAATATTATTTAGTCTTATTTAGTATTATTTGATATTACTTAGTATTATTGAGTATTATTTAATATTATTTGTATTATTTGATATTATTTAGTATTATTTAGTATTACTTTGTATTATTGAGTATTATTTAATATCATTTAATAATATTTAGTATTATTTAATATTATTTAGTATTATTTAGTATTATTTAATAGTATTTGATATTATTTAGTTTTATTTAGTATTATTTAGTATTATTTAATATAATTTAGTATTGTTTAATATTATTTTGAATTATTTAGTATTATTTAGTATTATTTAATATTATTTAGTATTATTTGATATAATTTTGTATTATTTAGTATTATTTAGTATTACTTAGTATTATTTGGTATTATTTAGTATAACTTGGTATTATTTAATAGTATTTAGTAGTATTTAGTAGTATTTTCTATTTGTAGGTTTATTTAGTATAACTTAGTATTATTTAGTGTTATTTTCTGCATTTAGTTTCATTTAGTATTTTTTAGTATTATTTAGTATTATTTAGTATTACTTGGTATTATTGAGTATTATTTGGTATTATTTAGGTTTATTTAGTATAATTTAATAGTATTTAGTAGTATTTAGTATTATTTAGTATTATTTAATATTAACTGGTATTATTTTTTCTTATTTAGTATTATTTAATATTATTTAATATTATTTAGTATTATTTATTATTATTTTGTATTATTTAGTATCATTTATTATTATTTTGTATTATTTATTATTATTTTGTATTATTTAGTATTATTTGGTAGTATTTAGTATGATTTAGTAGTATTTTCTATTTTTTAGGTTTATTTCGTATAACTTTGTATTATTTAGTGTTATTTTCTATATTTTCTATATTTAGTTTCATTTAGTATTATTTAGTAATATTTAGTATTATTTAATATTATTTAATATTATTTAGTATTATTTAATATTATTTAGTATTATTTAATATTATTTAGTATTGTTTAATATTATTTTGTATTATTTAGTATTATTTAGTATTATTTAGTATTATTTAGTATTATTTAATATTATTTAGTATTATTTGATATTATTTTGTATTATTTAGTATTATTTAGTATTACTTAGTATTACTTAGTATTATTTGGTATTATTTAGTATAACTTGGTATTATTTAATAGTATTTAGTAGTATTTAGTATTATTTAATATTATTTCATATTATTTCATATTATTTAGTATTATTTAGTTTTATTTAGTATTATTTAGTAGTATTTAGTAGTATTTAGTAGTATTTACTAGTATTTACTAGTATTAAGTAGTATTTAGGTTTATTTAGTGTTATTTTCAATATTTAGTTTCATTCAGTATTATTTAGTATTATTTGGTATTATTTGGTATTATTGAGGTTTATTTAGTATAACTTAGTATTATTTAATAGCATTTAGTATTATTTTGTATTATTTAATATTATTTAATATTATTTGATATTATTTGGTATTATTTAGTATTATTTAGTATTACTTAGTATTATTTGGTATTATTTAGTATAACTTGGTATTATTTAATAGTATTTAGTAGTATTTAGTATTATTTAATATTATTTAATATTATTTAATATTATTTAGTATTATTTAGTTTTATTTAGTATTATTTAGTAGTATTTAGTAGTATTTACTAGTATTTAGTAGTATTTAGTAGTGTTTAGTAGTATTTAGGTTTATTTAGTATTATTTCGTGTTATTTTCAATATTTAGTTTTATTCAGTATTATTTAGTATTATTTAGTATTACTTAGTATTATTGAGTATTATTTGGTATTATTGAGGTTTATTTAGTATAACTTAGTATTATTTAATAGCATTTAGTATTATTTTGTATTATTTAATATTATTTAATGTTATTTAATATTATTTAATATTATTTAATATTATTTAATATTATTTAATATTATTTAATATTATTTAACATTATTTAATATTATTTAATATTATTTACTATTATTTAGTATTTTTTAGTATTATTTAAT